>CM062811.1:706510206-706875266 GCA_031772625.1 Pinus tabuliformis
TTTAGAAAATATAATTTAAGTTATTTTTAATAAAAGTTTATGTTTCTATAAGATAACTTAATAAAAGTTTATGTTTTTATAGAATAATTGTAATTTTATCATTTAGAAAATTCAATTTAAGTTATTTTTAATAAAAGTTTATGTTTCTATAAGATAACTTAATAAAGGATGTTTTTATAGAATAATTGTAACATTTCTGGTATGCATTTTCATGGATCCCCGAAAAGTATTATAATTAGAGAATCCAAATCTTATTATAATTTAGACCATTTAATTTACCTATGGTATAAAAGATTTTATTATTTAAGTTATTTTTAATAAAAATTTATGTTTCTATATGTTAATTGTAATATTTTTTTCTGGTAATTTTGTATGGAGTTAGAATTTTTTTACATAATTTATTCACGGGTAACTATTCAGTTTACTATTCTAGATTTCTCATTAGTCATTAGATAATTTTTTCATCACCACATAGAGTAAGTTACATAACTAATAACAAGCATTGTTGTAGCTTATTAACATAAATTTTCTGATGTCACCTTGCATCATTTTCATGATTCTTTTAAATTGATTAGTTAATCACATACTTGATATTATAAATATCACATCATGCAAGGAACCAACATCATCAAATTGACACAATAAACAATCATATCATTGAACACCCATAGAGTGAAAATCAACAAACGTTTAATTTTATTATTAAATGCTCGTGAGGGTGTTCAGCCCTCTCAATGACTTATAAGGGAGTCCATCCCTTAATCATTGTCATAAAATATTACAATGAAATGTCATTTAAATACAAAGTATCTAGCTAAAAGCTATTACAATCATCTTAATATCATTTACCTATAAATTTTCAATCTTTATATCTTTGTGGCCTGGTTGTTCCATCAGTGGACCATCCCGCAGCTCGCCCTCATCTGCATAGACCATTAATTCTTTACCTATCACAATGTTAAACATAATCTATCTTTCACAAGTCACGATCATTTCCTGTCATTGTTGTCGTCAATAAGTTTTGATATCATGATTAGATAAAACATTAATAAACCAATAATCAATCTTTATAAGTGATCCTTGAACATCTATTCATGTGCATAGATAAGATGTAAATATAATATCACGACATGCTTCTTCTAACGCTCATGCATTAAATGAATGAAAATAATTATCAAGCATGTCAAAATAAACTCCACATTACTATGATCCTTCTCGCACACACACACATTCGTACAAGACAAATCACTATGACTGCCCAAAAATCCCTTTAAAGAAAACTAACACATCGTGCATTCAAGTTACTTTAAATTTAACAAAAGTACCAACCCTTTAGCTATTATTTTTTAGGCATGCAAGGAAGTTAACAAAATGTATGTTATTCATATTCAAGCAAATGCATATACTTTCAAAAATGATATTTTCCAATGTAGGCTTAACACAACACGTTGCAAATGTATATTATTCCAAATGAATGCTAACATAAGTCTTGCATGCATATACATTAGATTCCAAAAAAAACTTAAAATAATAGTTATGAGAGCTTAAAAGTAACGACATATAATTTTTCTAAAGAAATATAGCTCAAATTCTATCCAACAAAGAAGATATCTTTATAACACCATAAATATTCTTTGTGCTGCAAGAGCTTATCATAATAGCTCTTCTTTAGTGTACTCAACACATATTCCCTTCTCTATAATTCTACCATCATTAGCTATTATTTTCATGTAAACAATTACATACTTATTCCAAAGGAAGTTAATATTACATGCATGTTTCGCATGCTTCATTTTCAAAAAATTAACATAAATAACTATAATCTATGCATAAAAACAAGAAGGATAACTTAACCTTTTATGCACCTAAATCAAGAAATTAACAATTTATCTAGCACGAAAATATTTTCAAGGGACTATTATTTCCAAGAAAATTAACATAATAACTTTCTTTATATACATTCAAAAACATTTATGCACCTAAATCAAGAAATTAACAATTTGTTTAGCCCGAAAATATTTTCAAGAGAGTATTATATCCAAGAAAATTAACATAATAACCTTTTTTATATACATTCAAAAACATTTATGCACCTAAATAGAAAAATTAACAATTTATCTAGCCCAAAAATATTTTCAAGAGACTATTCTTTCCAAGAAAATTAACATAATAACATTCTTTATATACATTCAAAAACATATTTTCTATATCACAATAACTAAACACAATCACCCTTACTTCAATGCACATAATTCTTTCAAGAAACAAGCATGCGTTTTTATTCTTGTATGGAGAAGATTCATAAGCATCTTTAATAAATATATATATATATATATATATATATATATATATTATTTTTTTCCATCTATTCATGCACAAATTCCTAGACAACCTTTATGCACTCAAATCCTTGTAATTTTTAAATAAATAACAAAAGTAATCTATACATACAAATTCATAAAACCCTTTCAAGAAAATTAATCTAATTAACTTTTCTCTTTTATTTTTCACCAACCATAAAAATATTTCACAAATTACACTATTTAACTTCTTTTCATTATTTTTTTTTAATATAATATACCATTCTTTTAAAAAAATTAAAAAATTAATCATTTCTTTCTTTTACATCCACATTCATATTTTTCTTCAACTAATTTGTCATAACAATCATTCTTAATGCATGCCGGAATGATTAATTCTCCATAGTCATCAACCGTTGAACAAATTCTCGAAAACCTCCCAAAAACGATTATTCCTCTTTTTCCGATCCTAGAGATAAAAATAAAAAGGAATTTTCCCAGAAGTAGTTTTATTGTGTTTTCGTGATTTGGCCTATAATAGCAACCATTCTCTAAGGTAAAAAACTAATACGCCTATTCTCCTTATCTCAATATCATCTCTTCATGTAAGAAAAATAGTTACTCTCAGATAGTTTCACCATACCAAATCCTAACTATCTCATGGTATTCATAAATCGAGTTTATTCCATGTTAATAATTAAGCATGCAATGTAGGCTAGCTATGGATATTACAATAATTAACACTGGTATTTAGTATATCTTTCATTAAAATTATTTAAAATATGAAGAAAGAAAGAAAGAAATTATTTTAACGTCCACGAGGCTAAAGATAGCCTATGGGACAGATTGCTTCTTCATCTGCGTGATGTATTTGGCCCTTTTTCTGTGAAGCTTCACAATAAATGCTCCCAACTTCTCAACAAACCCCTCGCTAAATAGATTATCCCAAGAGCTAGCTGCCAACATATTTGCATAACTTTCCTTCTTGTCTTTGAAGGCCGCACATTCTAAAATGAAATGTTTTTCTATTTCCACTTTTCCGAAAGGACAAAAAATGCATACCCTTTCCTCCCACACTTCCTTTGGCCTTTTCCAGCGCCCTGTTTCACAACGGAGTTGATGAGAATTAGTCCTTAACCAAGCAATAAGAATTTTGGCTCTCCAAGAGATATTGGCCTTTATGTATGCTTTTGGTTGATGATTATGAGTGGGATTAAACACTTCAATATAATAATTTTTCTTTCTTCCTAGCTCCTTATCCCAAGAACGTTTGTGGAACTTTTCCATAACAAAAGCTTTTATCTCTTTGCTGTTTATGGGACAGGCGTTCAAGCAAATACCCTATTTACTAAACCATTTGTTATTTTGCTGCATCTAAGGTTTTTTGCTTTTGCACAATCTATCATTAAAGACAACCTTAGGCCATCTACCCTCTTCCATTTGCCGCACCATAGCAATTGCTTCAATAGGCGCAGTCCTGTTTCACTTAACAAGATATCATAAGGAACTACACTTTTAATAAAATTCATATATATAATTTATAATTTATTGGGTGTTGATGAAAAGATATTACGTTAAAATATTTTATGGTGAAAAGATTATCAATTTTAAATTTCATAAGGTTAAATTTAATCATGAATATTGGTTGGTATAGAGTATAATATCTAAATAATATTTAAATAATTTTGATGACTTAAATATCGAGTGATTTGCAAATAAACTTTAATAAATTAAAAAACCAAAATAATCTTATTATCATTCATTTTACCTTTATTTATATATATATATATATATAATATATAACTTCTTAACATTTCTTTCATCAAAATCAATTTCTTCATCATTTAAAACCACTTTTAAAAAACACATATGATTAAGATATATCTAATAACTCTTTTAACCAAATCAACTAAGATTTATATAAACATTTACTCATATAAAATTTAACAACCATTAATAAAAAAAATATTTATTATTACCTAAACATTAATCATTATCATCATCATGAAAACCACTTTTAACAAAGGCTACATGGTAGCATAGTCCTTGCTATAGAAATTTGCAAAAATATATATTTTAATTATTAACATGAACCAAGTGACTACAAACTAATTTAATTTAATTTATGTATGAATTTATATGAACTGAAACTTTATGACCTTATCTTAATGATTTTGTGTAGCTAATTTACAAAAAACTAAATGAACCTAAATCATGAATGATATAAGAACTACTCACAAAATTATTATGATAGCCTAATGAAGCATGTAATCTAAATCTTTACACCAAGATCTATGATGATGAGCATTATGCAAAAATAATTACTCTATTGTGTTATTCAAAAGTTTAGTTGTTGCATATTTATTTCTTACATTCCACTTATATTTCTTACAAATTAAAAATTAAAAAATCAATTATGTTTCTTGTGAATTAAGAACTCTAGTATCAACTATGCTATTATGTTACCCATGCTTCCATGATACGTAGTTTCTATTACGTTACATGTAGAGAATTTTTTTTTTTTTTAACAAGATCGGATAATGGATATATTACCAAAAGTTGTGATGGAGCAAGCTCCTATTACAATCAACTGTAGCATAAGTGGAAACTAAGCCGTGAGAATGTGCTGGGAACACAGTCCCTTCTCTTGTGCTTATATTAAAAAATTCATAGATTTCTGTAGCTATTCTCTCGTATTTTTTCATGGTTAGTAAACTGACTACTCATGAGAGGGATGATTCTTCTTGTCTTGAATTCCATTTGGTTTGCTTCCTTCTTTTCCCCCTTGGGCTGCTTGCTGTTCCTTCTGTTGTTGTGTTGTTCCTTCTGTTGTTGTGTTGTTCCTTCTGTTGGTTGCGACTGCTCCTTCTGTTGGCTGTGGTTGTTCCTTTTGCTTGTTGTTCCTTCTGTTGTTGTGTTGTTCCTTCTGTTGTTGTGCTGTTCCTTCTGTTGGCTACGACTGTTCCTTCTGTTGTTGTGATGTTCCTTCTGCTTGATGTTCCTTCTGCTTTCTGTTCCTTCTATTGGCTGCGGCTGCTTGTTGTTCCTTCTGCTTGCTGCTTGGCGTTCCTGAGTGTGATTGACAGGGAGGAGAGGCGTTGATGGGGGGGAGGTAGAGAGGCGGAATTGGTCGCTAGAGGGGGAGAGAGGTTGGTGGCTGGAGGTTTGCACAATGCAGATGGCTGGAAGCTTGACATCTCTCCAGAGAGCCCTGAAATGAAGATCTCCTCCGTGTCTGGGTTTTATTTCAAAATTCCGAGTACAACGCTCAATCTGAGTGTTGAGGCCAATGAATGCAGATCTGCCTGCTGTAGCTTGGTTAAGGCAGAGGATGAAGCGAGCAGGGTCCTCCATTGAGACTAAGGTTTCCTTGAGGTAGAAAACAACCTTTATTTTCCAGAGAGTCTGCTTGCTTGTTTAAATCCGACAGAATGCAGAATGTGGTAAGAGTTAACTCTGTCAAAATCTTTCAAAGTGTTTCGGATTCGCTGCAGAGTTTTGTTTAATGTAGGATTACAAAAATGATCTTCGGAGTTTAAAAGTTTAATCAGAAGCTCTGAGTCTTCGAAAATTTGAATTATTTTATAACCTAGCTCCTTCGCAATCTGACAAGCTTTTAAGAGACTGTAACTCTCTGCTTGATTGTTCGAGCTAGTGCCTAGGCCCAATAGAAGCCGGTTTCACTCGATCTATCCGGGGAAAGAATCAAACCCCCTGCACTTGCAGTTCCTGGGTTCCCCTTGGACGCTCCATCAAAGAAGATCGTGGCTTTTGAGGTCCCCTGCCACCATGTGTGAAAGTCACCTTCAGTGAGTCGCAAGCGCCAAGAAGGAGCATTCAACGATTTGCTGACTGAATTGTTCCTCTCTCCTGTCAAGCAGGATCCCAGCCATGCAGAAGCTTTTGAAGGTAAAGAGGAGGCGGGAGCTAATTTACCTGCAATTTCCAGCAAGAGGGCTTTCACTTTGGCCACCACTACCACTGAATTCAGAAGCATGTTGTTGAAAACACAGTCATTTCTAGCCAACCACACTTTCCACCAAAGAATTTTGGAATAGCTTGCCAGATGTTGTTCCAGATTGCGTTTTTAGCTTTTTTCTCTGGATTTTGGTCTGTCCAAGAGATGTAAAGAGAAACGACAGATGTTTGGGAGGGGGAGGGAGCACTAAGACCGTGAAGGACCAAATTCCAGACTGCTTGTGTGAAATCACAGTCAACCAGTAAATGATCAGAGGTTTCAGCAGTAGAGTTGCATAAGTAGCATCTAAAGGGGCCGTGGAACCCTCTTTTGTTCAGATTTTCACTTGTTAGTGCCTTTCTATGCATGAGTAACCATGTGAATAAATTCACCTTTGGTAGGCTAAAGGGGGACCAAACTGATTTCCAGAGCTTCGGTGTCAGTGAAGGGGCATGAGTAGATTGTAAAGAGGAGAAACCTTGAGCTGCTATGTAAATTCTTGTTCTTCCCCACCCCCATTTGTCCTTGGATGAGCGGTGGACAGGGGCGAGGCCAGAGAGAGCTGTATACAACAAGTTTTTTTGAGCGTGAAGAGGTTCTGGGACCCCTGGAAAAGTCCATCCTACCCAATTCCCTTTGCTGTCCCAAGAGAAAATGTCTGCAAGCCAGAGGAGACCTTTGTTCAGTACCTAGATCTTTAACTCATTGCAGGAATTTAGGGAGGCCAAAGGGGCATTTCCTTGAATAGTATCCTCCCACAGTAAGGTTCTCAGACCATTGCCCGAGATTCTATATAAACGCTGTTGTAAGTGATTGATGCATCTTCTGCTTAAATTCCAAATTGATGTTCCTGTTGGAGTAGATGTTGTTGTAACGTTTCTCAAGGAGCCTCCTTTAGGTATTTCATCCAGAGGATCTTGCTGACAGGATGTTTTTTGTCTGCATACAACTGCCATATGATTTTTCCACCAAGAGCCAAATTTGCCAGGCCTGGATCCCGAATCTGTAACCCACCTTCCTAGAGTGGTATTTTAAGGATATCCCATCTTACCAGATGTAACTTGCTTTGGTTGCCCTTACCCCTGTTCCATAAAAAGTCCCAAAGGAGCTTGGAGATCTGTTTCGTGATAACCTTGGGCGCTAGCAGGAGGGAATACTAGAAGATGGGGAGGGCGGAGAGGACTACCTTTATCAAAACCATGTTCCCAGCCTTTGTTAGCCATTGGCCTCCCCAATATGATATTTTTGCTTTTATCTTGCTAATTACTTCGATCCAGAGGGAGGGAGGGCTTGGTCCCAAGGTTAAGGGAAGGCCTAGGTATTTGGCCTTTTCCCATTTGTCATACCCAGAGAATCCCAGGGAGCAAGTGGTTCGAAGGATAGTTGGATGATCCACATTCCAACCATCGACAACACTTTTTCTTTTGTTGATCAAGGCTCCTATAATTAAGCAAAAATGTTGAAGAATTTCATTGAAATCCCTTGCTATCTTAATCGAGGCCCCTCCCAAGAGGAGAGAGTCATCCGTAAAGAGGGCATGATTTATAGGATCCACACCTCTTGTTGCCTTAATGCCTAGGATAGCGCCTACTTCCCTTTCAACTATTAGCTTTCTTCTTAGGGATTTTGCCAATAAGATATAGAGAAAGGGTGACAATGGGCACCCTTGGCGGAGCCCTCTTGTCGCTTAGAAGAAATCAGCAGGTCTGCCATTGACCGGGGGCACTATCCAAGGTCTATATGCGCAGGCTTTAATCAAGTTGACAGACTCAACACTAAAACCAAAAGAGAGAAGGATTTTATAGAGGAAAGAGAGTTTAACCCGATCAAAAGCATTTGACATATCCAACTTGATGAGCATGCCTTTTTCCTTCTGAATGTGGCTAGAGTGGAGGGCTTCTTGCACTTGGATCACATTGTCTATGAGGTGCCTTCCTTTGAAAAAACCGCCCTGAAGAGGGGAGATCAAATTCCCTAACAGAGGCTTGAGTCTATTGGCTAAGAGTTTGGCGAGAATCTTGTATGAGGCATTGCAGAGTGAGATAGGCCAGAACCTGTCGAAAGTCTCTGGGTTAACTTCTTTTGGGATTAAAGCAAGGAAGGTGGAGTTGGTGCACCCTCCAAATTTGGCTTTCTTTTGGAAGGCTTTTATCATTAAGAGGAGATAAAGTTTTATTACATTCCAGCAAGCTCTGTAAAAATGGATGGTGAAGCCATCCGGCCCAGGGGCTTTATCCGGCTCCATTGACCATATGACTTCCACTATCTCTTTTTCAGTAAAAGGCTTCAATAACCCAACGTTTAAATCTGCAGTGACAAGTGAAGGGATGTTTGACAAAAAGTCAGTAGCCAAATCATCATCAGAAGAACCATCCTCTTGAAACAGTTGTTGAAAATGAGATGTGGCGGCCTGTTTTAAAAGAGGTTGTCCTTTGATGACTTCCCCCTCCCTGGTGGATATTTCCGAGATGTGATTCCGAGAGAGACGAGCTCTGCATTGTTTGTGAAAGAATGATGTGTTTCTATCTCTAGCTTGTAGCCAGAGGCTGCGAGACTTGAGGCGCCAGTACTCCTCTTCTTGGCGAAAGGAGAGAAAAGAGTTGAACTGGGTGTTCTGTTCGATGAGCAGTTGAGCTTTGGTGGTTTCAGTTTCTTCCATGCCTAGCTGAATCTTGGCTAAAGCCTGCACAGTCTTTTGTCTATTGCTCGTTGGAGTGGAGAGGGTTTTTTTTTGCCCAGGTTTTTAAGGCATACTTAGTGTACTTAAGTTTCTACTCCCACACAAAGCTGGGGGATCCTTCAACTGGTTGCGACCAATCTTGAGCCACTATGTCCATAAAGCCCTCTCTTGCTACCCAAAGGGGACTAATCTAAAGGGAATAGGGCTTAAGTCTTCCTCTTTTTCTAGTAGTAGTGAGATGGGGTTATAGTCGGAAGTTATATTGGGCAGAATTTTTGAAGAGATTAAATGCTTCCCCTGCATCAAAGAACTTTGAACTAGAAACCAGTCTAGACGAGCAGCAATGTTGGTATTACCAACTCTATTGTTAGTCCAGGTATAACAAGCTTTCTTAGGCTTGAGGTCAAGGAGGTCCCAAGCAAGAATCAGAGACTCCACCGAGACATGGAAGGGATCTTTACTCCAAACTCCACCTTTTTTCTCTGTCAGATCTAAAGTGATGTTAAGATCCCCCACCAGTATGATGTTAAAGGGAGTGTAGATTTCTAGGAAGTCTGAGAGAGAATTCCAACAGTCCTTCTTTTCCAGGAAATTAACAAGGACATAAATATTGAAGAGAGCCAAAGAAATCTTACTTGGAAGATGATGAATTTATGTGTATATCCAGTGTTGGGTTGCAAAGGAGATTTTCAGCTAAAACATATCCTCTGACCATAAGGTTGCAAGACCCCCTGAAGTGCCTCGGGCACTGACCGCTTTTCCTGAGTTCTTATTCACTTGATTCGAGTTAAGGATAGAAGAGCATCCTCTTCTATCTTTGTCTCTTGGAGCAAGAGGATATCTGAGGGTTCCATTCTTGATAGATCTTTTACTGCTTTAGCTTTCAATGGGTTTCCCAAACCCCTGTGATAACAAGAGATAATATGTATTATTTACCAGGGAAGGAAGGAGTAGGCCCTTCCTTTGTGGGTTGATCCCTTGTGTTTCTGCCTAATGACATTTCGATTGTGGACTGACTGCCCTGCTTCTTTAATCTCTCCGCCTCTTCTTCTTTGATCTCCTTAGGAGACTTCCTTCCTGCCTTTTTGGTGGACCGCTCAAAGGAGTCTTCTTCAGAAGAACCAGGGTTTTCTATCAGCTTTTTGTTTTTGTTCATTTCTGCATAAGAGAGTGGGGATATGGCGCCTGCTGGAGAGCCATGGGTTTCCTACAGGGTTGCATCTACACAAGGGATTTCTGAGGTGGCTACTCTAGTTTGTTCCTGAGATCTTGAGTTTATTTCTGCATCTGCTATCTGTTCAATATGTTGCTGCAACTCTCCCTCTTCAAGTTCTAGTTGGTTTTGATCTTCTGGAGGGTTTATAACAACAAAAGGATTTGTTGACGTGGTGGCATTTACTGTGGCTTGAACTTCATGTAGTCTCTTCCCATAAGAGGGTCCTTCAGTCACTGCATTCCCTCATTTCCCTTTCGCTCTGTTGGTCTTCTTGGATGTGCCTGCATTTCGGGCTTGTGTCCACTGTTCGCCCTTCTCTTTTTCAGATTCTTCCTCAGTTTTCTTCTTGCAGTTTTGAGCAAAATTTCCATAGCCGTTACAGTGTCGACACTTGAAGGGGAGCTATTCATAATCAAGTACCTGTATGTGAGACCAGCCGGCTATGTTTAGCTTGATCGCCTTAGACAACCCTATCTCCAAGTCGACTTCAACACATATTCTGGCACACGAATATTGTTCTCTCCTTTCAGCCCTATCAATGAATTTGCCTAGTTTGTTCTCAATGGTTTCCATAGATTCTGGGTTCCAGCAATGAAGAGGGAGGTAGGGTAACCTTACCCAGACAGGAACGACTGAAGGAATATCCTGGGAAGGATCAAAGTCCAACGTCCATTTGTTCAGATAGAGCCCTTGGGGGCCCATGAAATATGGACCGTTTCAAAAAACAAGGTCTCGATCTTTTGCTAAATTGAAGACAAAAACGTAATAGCCTCTGCCTACCAGATGATTTCGGATTCCTTCAAAGACAAGGGGCCTCCAGTTTCGCTAGACCCATCCATCAATAGCTTTGGGAGAGGGCCAGAGGCCCGTAAATTGACCAATTAGCCCGCGTTCTGCTAGGTTTAGTGTAGTTCAGCACAGGCGTTCCACAGGCAGTTCAACATAGGGGATGGATTCAACTTTCTTTACAAACTTCTGCTAATTTGGGTTTTCTTTCCTCTTGTCGCAGGAGGCTACCAGACATTTGAAGGCATCGATCTCAGGAGGGAGGGGAGGACAGGGGCCCCCTCTAGCATCCATGCAGGCAAAACTTGATTTTTTTACTAGTTGGATCGTTTTAGGGTTTACCAACCAGCTCTCTCATACACATCTATCTACATGTAGAGAATTTTGACTTAGTTCCATCAAATGATAAAAAAGAGTTTGTATTTTTTAATTAATTAAGCAAAAGATTTATTAAAAATAGGAACATGTTTTACAATAGTTATTTTTCCATTTTCATATTATTACCTACATTTTGTATATTCTCGAAAGTATATGCTATTAATAAAGTCAAGATGATGGTGAAGTTGAGTGATTTCAAATAACAATTCCACACATAGAGACCACTAAGCAACATGATTTCGCCTCACGAGACTTACTCAAAGCAACTAACCTTAAATATAAGCATCGTCCTCTATACTCAAGCAACCAAGACATGGAAAGTAGAAATACAAAATTGAAGAATGGATGCAACAGATGCAACTTTCTGGTGAGATAAACGCTCAATGAGGAGACTACACCACAACATTCACTTGTTATTAACTAGACCAACTAACATTAAATATATAGGATTAGATTATTGTTGAACAAATTCCTAGAATATAAGATTTTCCAACCAACAAATTATAATTAAAGAAAACAATTCAATTAGCTCTAACAATACTTAAATGGTTATAATTATGGAAGAACCTTTTAGAGATTTCACCATTATTAGGCCAATGGATGTTATTAATTATGAGTTAAGGAGTACTTTTTCATTTGGATATAGATCTACTACCATAGCTACATAATTTAAATGGTTGATTAATGTAGATAGACCTTGTATCATTGAAGTTAATTGTATCTTAATACAATCAGTGAAACTTTCTCAAATCCAAGTTTCCTTTCACTTTAATATTATTTTTTTAATCCTACTTTCTCTAATCTTAATTTTTAGTTGTATTGTTATTAATCCTATTATTTTACAGTGATGGTTGCAAGAGAATATTTGCTATAGTTGATATAATTGAAATAAATAATAAATGGAAAATTGATTGACTATCAAGATTAGAGTTAGAATTGAATATATGTGTAAAAATAATAAAAAACATATCATCTTTGTTAACTCTCACCAATTTTAATTATTTTTTTTTTAATTTAAAAAAAATAATCTAAAACCCTTATTTTAAAATAAACAAATCTATCAACATAAAAATCAATTTCTAATATTTAACATTTAACAATTTTTATTTTAAACTAATTTTAATTATATTTTTTATTAAATATTTTTTAATTTTAATCCCACATTTATAAAATATTTTGAAATTAAATAAGGAAATTGAGTGACTGTGAACTAACAAAGAGTAATTAAGTGACTGTAGATTTTCTTCGGGGGAGAGCGACCGGAGCGAGAGCGAACCAGTGTCTTCCAACAGGATACCTCGGCACTTGATCCAACCTCCTCTCGACGTTTCGACAGCCCGACAAGAACACGCCACGTCTCAGTCCTCACCTATCAACAGCCTATATCCACACCTATCAACAGCCTTTCGCCACTGCATGAAGGAATTACGTTCCATGCTCCACGTTGAAGCTCGGCTACATGTCCGTCCGCGAAAGACCAAGCATGCATGCGCTTGGATGGGAAGACAAATGGCCGGTGTCGTGTCTCTTCCATAAGGGCTTTCAACTCTTATTTAACTGACCCTTCCTCAGTCGCGCGCGGCTTCTGGCTCTCTGGCCATCCTTCCTCCCTGCTTTCGGTGCGAGGAGGTACCTGCTTGTAGTCCCACGCTTTCTATTCCGAATCCCGTCCTTCCGCATAGTGGTAGCCAATGTGTTCTCCGTCGTTTGCTGATGGAATGGTGATGCTCTGCGCATGCGGTCTCCGGCGCTCTCGCTCGTGGTGGATGCTCTCTGTTAAGGTTAGTACCTTGCTCCTAAATCTGTAAGTTTCCACTTCCTGAATACGTATCAAGGTTTATATTATGGAATCTTAGAAAACAGTGACTTTTATGGTTTTTACATCCATGAATGTTCATATATAGAATCGAATGTCTCTCTCTCTGGTCAATTACGTTTAGGAATTTCAAAAACAAGAATGTTTTTTTAGTCTGTGTTATCCCTCGGAACCTCTTTCAAGATGTTTAAGGAAATTTTACAAAAACTCAGGAAGTTTATAGTAGTTTATAAACCATGCACAGACATAAGGTTCAGATTAGGAGAATGGTGGTGCATTGTCGAGGTATACTGCTGTTGTTTTGCATGTAATGATTCTCCTTCCTTCTAGCTTATCCTCAGAAGTCTCGGCTTCGAAATCTCTCAAGTCCTCCTGGTTTGGAACAGTCCCTTCTCCCAGTGCCGGAATTTTTTTTCGGTTGTCGGATTCTTCCGTTTTTCTAAATGAAATTTCAAAATCTCATAGGGATTGGGGATGTTTGTCCTTTAATGACCTGTCACGTACCTGAGTTTCTACAAATCTCTAGGATCATCCCTCTTTTGATCAAATTGACGGTGTGCTATCGTCATCAATAGTTAAGTTTCTGAACCTATTCGATGTTATTCTTCTGCGTTAGTAAATGCCTTGATTTCTGGAGGTGTCCTTCCAGGGTCCTCAACGATCTCTCGAATGTCCTATATGCCTGTCCTTGTGTCAGAATAGTTCCATCCCCACATTTTTCCCTCTCCCGGCATTTATATAATCCAGGTTTCTCTCTCAGACGGAAGTCAGAGGGCTTTTATCCTCCTGTACTAAACCGGACCTGGAAAACTAATAAGTATCCTGCTGTAATCCAAGGAAAGATTTATTGGAGGCGCATGGACGGTGGGTCCGATGCATCTGCCACGGAGGCTTTGATCCGGGCCACCATGGAGGCTGAGAGGGCTTGGGAAAACGCCACGCTATCCGGGGGGTGGCAATCAACCTTGGATGACGTGGTTGTAAAACCGTCTCTCCAGGGTGCTGACAGGGAGAAGGAACGACGTTCATCCCGAAGAAGAGATAATGCGGATCAGAAGGAAAAGGCTTTACACGAACACTTGAATCGCTATAATAAGTCCCGAAATCCTGTCAAAACCATTGATCCGCCTTCTACAATCAAGCTCGATAGTGTTCATTTGACTGAAAGGATTGAAAGCTTACAGAATCTCGCCCTGATAGGTAGATGGCATTTCCCATAAATGAATGACGTTGAGATGAGGAAATGGTTAGCAGCCCATTGGAAACCAGTGATCGGATACACTCCTATTATATCAAACCTTATGAAGGAGTGGTATTGCTTTCACTTTTTAAATGCAGCTGACGTCGACGCTATCCTCAAAGGTCTGTGGGTATTTAGAAGGAGCTTTCTCGCTCTCTATAGGTGGTACATTGGGTATGATCCGCTGAAAAACATGCCCTCTAATAACCTCATATGGGTAAAACTCCCAAATCTTCCTTTGGAGCTGTGGTCCAAGGAAACCCTCGAAGAGATAGGAAACTCAATTGGCAGATTTGTCTATGTAGATCCATGGTGTTTGGGAGAAAAGGACAAGAGAATAGCTTGGATTCTCATAGAAAAGACCTATAGGGGGGGATATCCAGATCACATCGAGATAGCTTGGAGAGATCGGTTAATCAAGCAAAGACTGGATTTTTGGGGCATTCCGTTCAGATGCGTAGCATGCCATAAAACCGGCCACCTAATAAAAAACTGTCCTCAGCAT
Source organism: Pinus tabuliformis (assembly GCA_031772625.1). Classification (NCBI taxonomy): domain Eukaryota; kingdom Viridiplantae; phylum Streptophyta; class Pinopsida; order Pinales; family Pinaceae; genus Pinus; species Pinus tabuliformis. The sequence continues at coordinate 706,525,086 of CM062811.1, forward strand.
ATGGTTCCTAAAAGCAGGTTATTTCAGCGAAAGGAGAGGAGACATTTCTCTTCGGCCAGCTTATCTTCCACAGAGTTGCTGGATGAACAGCATCCCAAGGTATCAACTTCTCCACGGGTATTGTCTCAGGACCTCTCTTAGAATCCCGGAACCAGACCTGGCAGCCCGGTTAAGATTGATGGCCCAATGATCAGCAGTTCTATAGCTTTTCACTGCTCTCCCATTTCGGAACCGAGAGATGATAAAGCCGTCCCCTCCCCTGTTCCTCTGCAGCTAAAGGACTTTTCCTTGGGATCTCTTCCCATCCCTATATCGTCTTCTTCACCAACTCCTGATAAAAATCTTTTATCTCAAATGAAAGGAAAAGAGCCATGCGTGTCTGTCACTCCTGTTAATTCCCCTGCTTCATCTCCTATTAATCTATATGACAATGATCTCGATTTTCTTCTTAGCAGAAAGTCTCTCGAACTGGAGCCATTAACTATTCACAAACCTAGGAATCCTGCCTCTCCTTTCATTAGCCCGGACTCTGCGAAGAATATAACTGTAAGAAAAAAGAACAGAGGAGGTAGCAGGCATTTTAGGGGGAGAACTACTGTTACAGACAGTGGGGTTAGGAACCTAACTCTGGTCGATGTTCCTATTTATGACATGCCGAATTCTCAGCCTCTTAGAGCAAGCGCGGCTGGAGAATCTTCCAAATGACATTTATTATTTCTATGAATATCAGGGGTCTCGGCGCTGACCCTAAATTCCTAGCGCTGAAGGATTTTTTCTACTCTACTCGGCCGGGAATAATTCTAATCCAAGAAACTATGCACAGTTTCCAGGCCTCCATCTCTTACTTTAGGAAAATGTTCCCATCATGGTATATGGTGGCCTCAGAGGCAAGAGGTCTGTCAGGGGGTTTAGCAACATTATGGGATCCTCATCGGATCAAAGCCAAAGCATACAAGTGTTTCGCTGGGATCATTATTTCGGCCTCCATCAGGGGCAAAGATTTCCCTATAAACATATTAAACATCTATGCGCCTTATAAAAATAGAGCTCCTTTTTGGGAAAAGTTTTTTGCCTCAGAAATGTTTGATATCGAACATCTGATAATTGCAGGTGACTTAAATGTAACATTGAGCTCTGATGAATGCTGGGGAAGCTGCAGGAAAAAGGATTCGCTTGCGGATAGCATAAAGCTTGAGCTTCTGAATAAGAACCTTGTGGATATCGCTCCCTCGGAAATGAAGCCGACATGGGATAATGGCAGAACTGAAAAGGCGTATATTGCCAAGAGGATTGATCGGTTTATAGTGCATGTTAGCATTATAGATAAAATGGGCATGCCATATTCATCAGTGGGGAATGCACTTGTATCCGATCACAGACCAATTCTTCTATCCTGGCGGGAAAAAGGCTTCAGAAAGGGGTATCCATTTAAATTCAATAGAACATATTTAGAGGACCCAACCTTTAATGATCTCATCTCCAATGCATGGAAAGATTTATCAGCTAAAGCTATGTCTCCCCCCTTTTTAACATTTAGAGATAAGATGGCCGCTGTGAGAAAGTTGGTGAAGGAATGGAAAATTGAAAAAAGGAAAAAAGATAGGCAGGAACTTCAGGCAGTGCAACAGGAGCTGGACAATATTTTAAAATTGTCAGATGCAAATTCGTGCCCCTTTAGTATGAAATGTAGCATAAGAGAGCTCGAAAGGAAAAAATATAAATTGCTGAAGCAGGAGGAATCTTTTTGGAGGCTTAAAAGCAGGGCATTATGGCTCAAAGAAGGGGATAGGAACATGAAGTTTTTCCATAAATATGCAAATGCCAGACGTGAGAAAAACACCATATGGAAGATAAGGGATGGAAACGGAGGTTTCCTTGTATCTCAGCAGGATATCACAAAGGAAGCCGTAAGTCATTTCAAGAGCCAATACAGAAGAAGGAAAGATGGTGCTTTTCAGGACATTCTATGGGGTATTGAATTGGTTCCTCAAATGTTTGACGATGAAAAAAATGAGGCCTTGTTTCAGCCAGTCACAGAGAATGAGCTTCTTGGAATTTTGAAGGCCTTTAAGAAGGATAAGAGCCCAGGACCGGATGGCTGGACAATCGAATTTTTCACCCACTTTTTTGACCTCATTAAGCATGATTTGCTGAGGATGGTGGAAGCGTCTAGAATGACTGGCAGCATTCACCACATCACAACATCCACTCTGATTGCTCTAATTCCGAAAAAGGGGGAGGCAGAATCCTTTCATGATTATAGACCGATATCATTATGTAACATTTCTTTTAAAATCATCACTAAATTATTGCCGAAAGAATTAAAGCAACACTGGCTTCTTTCTTAACTAAGGACCAACACGCTTTTCTGAAGGGTCGCAATATTCTAGATGCTGTGGCTAATACTCAGGAGTGCCTGTTCTCTATGTCTTCACAAAACACAGATGCGGCCATCTTGAAAATAGACTTGCAGAAAGCCTATGATTGTTTAGACTGGGGGTTTGTTGAATGTCTATTGGCTAAGATCGGTTTGAGCCCCAACTCCATCCGATGGATCATGGCTTGCGTGGAGAATGTGAACTATGCGGTCATTATCAATGGTATTCCTTCCCATTTTTTTCAAGCGGAAAGAGGTCTGCGTCAGGGATGCCCCCTTTCGCCTCTTTTATTTATTCTGGCAATGAACTCTCTAAGCATCCACATTAATAAAGCGGTCGTTGAAAACAGATGCAGGCCTATTAAGATATGTAGGCACAACTTCATTTCGCATAACCTCTTTGTTGATGATGTGCTCTTATTTGCAATGCTTTGCAGAATATCATGGATGTGTTTAAAAGATATTCTTGAAAGATTCCAAAGAGCCTCTGGGCTTATTATTAACAAGGCGAAATCCACCCTCTTTCACAATGATGTCAACATGGAGTTGGTGAATTGGATATCTGAGCTTTTTGGTATAGAGACAAGGTCGCTCAAGGAGGGCCTTAAATATTTAGGCTTTCATCTCAAAGCTAAGGGTTACTCCAAGAATGATTGGCAATGGCTGACAGAGAGATATTATAAAAAGATATCCGCATGGGAACACAGGAGTCTGTCCTTGGCAGGTAGAGTTATACTCTCTCAAGCCGTTTTATTGCAGATGGCTGTCTATTGGGCTCATTTATTCTACCTCCCGACAAGCATCATTCACAAGCTGACCAAGGTTACGGCTAATTTTATCTGGGGTGGAAAATCTGAACAACGGAAGTTCCATCTTACCAAAATGGAAAGTATATCATTACCTAAACGCCTTGGGGGTTGGGGTATAATGGATTTGAGGGTCTTTGGCAAAGCTCTATTATGTAAATCCCTCTGGAGAGGTATCTTCAGGGAAGGGCCATGGAGTGTCACTGTAAAACTAAAATATATGAAAGGCAAAAATCTGGAATATTGGTACAGAACTGGAGCAATTGGAACCAAGCACGGATCAACCATCTGGCTCAGTTTTCGGAAGGTCGAGAAATACTTTATAAAGAATCTGAAGTGGAGGATTCACTCTGGAAGCAGTATTTTAATTGGTTTTGATCCCATTGCCTGCAGTCGTGGAAACATCTCCATTCCTGAGAACCTCTTATATTTCCTTCACAGAAATGGTAACTTTACATGGGATAAACTCATATCCGCATGGTGTGGCCCTGTCCCTTTATGGAAGGATGCCATTGACCTTGGTTTGCCAGAGGAACTGAACTTATCATGGAAAGCTGTCAAAGATGCTCTCGGAGGCTGTGGGATTCAACGTTGTGGGACGACAGATCACCTAATTTGGATTGTGCCAAATGCACAATTGCCAGCCCGAGTAAAAGATATATACTCTGATACTATTTCTTCAAAGGTTCTGCATACAAGCTCTAAGTTTCCTATGGTACTCTGGAAATCGGGATGCCCCCTTAAGATGATCTATTTCGCGTGGTTGGTGTTTAATAATAAGAATCTGACATGGGACAATTTGAGGAAAAGAAGCTGGCACGGCCCAAGCAGGTGTTCGATGTGTGAATCAGATGAGGAGTCAAATCTCCACATGTTCTTCCAATGCAAATCCTCTCAGCAAATCTGGTACGATCTGGCCATTCTTTTTGGTTTTCCTCATGTTGTTTTTGTTTCTATCATGCAGCTTTCGAATGGTGGTGCGGGCAAAGGGAGCCATGGTGTATTCTCATTATTATTGTGTTATGGTGCGCATGGAAGTGGAGGAATTATAAAATTTCCAGAGACTCAAAGGAACCCTATAGTTCCATTTTGCATCACATTATTGCAATCTACGATCCAGTTCCAGAAAGCCAGCCTAAAAAGAAGGGGCTTGCTATATGAATCTGGCTTTTGGTCTATGAAAGTAATGGAAGAAGAGAAGTCCTGTTCGATTCTGGAATTTCTTTCTCCTGGTTATTAATTTTGGTGCCTTTTAGCTATTTTCCTGAACTTGATGTATATGTATTGCAATATGGATGTCCTGTATACACAGTCCTTTTTGTTTCATGCTGATGTATTTGTCTTTCTGTACATGGTGCCTTTTCGGACCTCTGACATTTGCTTTTCCTCGAGATGTCTCGGATCGTGGCTGTCATATGCCACCCTTTTGTATCTTATGATGTTTTTTATATTGTCTCAATATAATCTATGATGCTTTTTTCTCTGAAAAAAAGAATATTCTTTATTTGAAAAGATTTATTAAATATTTCTTTATAAATTCCACTATAATAATTAGTAGATTTTATTATTAATTAAATATTAAGGAGTATTTTTTATTTGGATATAAATTTATGAACATATTTATATCTTTGTTTTATTACAATTAAATGAAATTTGTTTTATTCGATCTTTTTATTATGTTTTATAGTAATTTTTATTTTTTTAATTTTTAATTTTTAATTTTATTTTTTTTTATCACACTTTTTTTAATCTATTATTTATTTATTTATTTATTTTTTAACTAACAACGAATTTTATTTTATTTTATTTTTTTATTTTTTATTTTATTTTATTTTATGTTTTTTTTTTTTTTCAGAGAAAAAAGCGAACTTTTTATTAACGAGATAAAAAGTTACATTGCATATGCCATAGCATTCCTTTAGCTGTTATGAGATGTCATACAACTGCTACAAAAAACTGAACTGCCCTTTCTATGAAGAACCACCTGTCTATGTATCAGCTGAAAGCGTAAAAATCATTAGTCTTTTTACTTTTCCAGCCACAAACCTTTCAAAAAAGAGTCGTGATCAAGTCTAAAACCGGGTCTCCTCAGAAGAGGAAAACAACCCATACATAAGGATATTGAGCAGTATATTTTAAACTAGTTCCAATATTTTCAAGATTTCAAAAAAAACTATGACATGAAAATCAAAACGATGATGAAAAGTAAAACTGTATCAGCATCCCTAGAGCTAGAAGTGTGGAGGCTGATCTGCCACACGAATCTGTCCATGATCCTCCTCTACAACTTTCCAGCTGCCCATATTCTGTTGCAAACCTTCCTTAGAAAGTTTGTTTGTTGTTTCATTGCGCTCCCTATATATATGACACAAAGAGAAATTATTAAAAGATAATTTTAAGGCTTGTATTTCTTCTAGTAATGGTTTCAACATATAATTTTTGCAGATTCTTTGGCCATTAACCCAGTTTATGACATTTAGAGTCTCCGAAGATCTGAATTGTGAAGATATTCCTTTGGATGAGCCAACAAAGAAGAAGTTTTAAGACTGATATCTCTGCATAGTTATTTGTTCCAGACCCTAGCCCCACTGAAGCTTTCAAAGACTGATTTGCATTCACATAAATGATCATTCCTGCTCCAACTTTATTGTTCTGCGAAGCCCCATCAAAATATGCCTAGGGGATGCCTTCTTTAATATGTTCTTCCCTTATCAGTCTAGGAGTTCTGTTTTCTTCTGGTTCCGAGATGTTTGAGTAGATGGAAGTACACTGAATTGCTATTGATGAAGTTGGGGATTCCTTGTCCTGAAAAATACTCTGGTTGCTAGCGATCCATACCCCCAACAGACGATGGGAGGTAGATTCCGCATGTTTCCTTCTGGATATTGTTTCCACCATTTACCCCATACCTCAGGGAGATTTTCTCCTACCCATTAACAACAATAATTATAAATAACATAATAATTATAAATAAGATATATGTTATTGGTGATATAATCAAAAATATAATAAAGAAAAAATTTTATCAACTATCAAAATAAAATTAAGGATAAAATTTAATTTGATTACTTTATGGGAAAAATAATTTCCCTTATTAAATCTCACGGAACCATTTCTTAGAAAACAAAGATTTAAATATATTTAATTAAAAATATATAATAATTTACGTTTATAAAACATTATAGTGTATAAATATGAAGTTTATCTCTGTACGATATTATAAAAGAATAATATCTTAAAATTTTATATTGCCATATTTTAAATTAAAAAATAAAACTAATAATATCATATATTATTTAAATATAAATGAAAAGAATTTGTTATAATGAAAAGCTTAATATTTTAATAAAATTTAAAATTATTAATTTAAACTCTAATATTATATATATTTATATATTTATAAATTATATTTTTAAAAATATAATCTACTTAGAGTTTAAATCACTCCAATAGTTCATGGAAAATAGGAAAAAGTATTGTATTCTTTCACCATGTCCGTATAATTTATTTAGTTTGGAAACTAAAACATAATGAAAAATGTCAATTAAATTTTAATTTACACTATTGATCTATTATTTATCAATAAAATTAAATTTTTTCTAATATATATTATAATTTTTTGCTTTTAAATACCTCCTCCAAATTAATACACAATTTGAAATATAGATCATCAATTAAAAAAAATCAATCAAACAAACAAAAACCAAAAACATTTCAAAATCAATCACATTAACCCAAACCAAGTGTTTTTTTATGTTATTGTCATGTCCCCAAATCAACGAAGGAATTGAATTTACACTATCATCCACCTTTCGGTCATGAATATAATAATCTTTGTAATGTTTCAACAAATTCAATTACGCTTTTTCTTATGGGATTTGACCACTACAATTCTCCCTAATCCAATGGTTATATCCAATGTGACCGTAGCAGATAAAAGTTGCTATAAAAGAATGTCCAAATGTTTTAACAGATGTTGTTTTCCCTCTCCGAAAGAATGTAAAGTTGTTTAAACAAACGCTGCTTTTTCATGTTAATACATCATTCTGGAATTTTATTAATTTACTTCAATTTATATTTTATACGTTTTTTTGTTTTAAAATTAATCGATATATTCATTTGAACATTGATTAGAACTTTAAATTTCATATTTCTATGGGTACTCCTCCCTAAAACATTATGGGGGATTTTTTGGCACAAGTATATAGCGCGATATCATCAAGACAAAATATCTAAATATTTGAAGGACATAACGATTAGTCACTGGGTGAGAGAGGGACTGGTGGGCAAGGGATATGGATCTGCTATTTGGAACAACTTCAACAGGGTCAAGCACTGGTTCATTGAGCGGACCTGTTGGATCATGGGCTCTGGGAAGGAGATCATCTTTGGGCGGGACAAAATACTTGGGACTGGTTTGCATATGTACTACACAAAGGAACTTACCCACTGTCTTAACTCACGGGGTGTTTTTTATTTTGACTAGGCCATTCTGGATTGATTAGGTATCACACCGATATGGAAAGGGGCGGATGAATTGGGCCTGCGGGGCGACTTGGCTAGAGTCTGGAGGGTCATTGTTGTTGCATTACGAAATGTTTGGATATGCAAATCTTCACTGGGAGATCAGATTGGGTGGGACGACATTATAAAAAAAGCATCCATCTCAGTATCAAATACATACAAATACATTTGTTGTAGCACACATAATAACCAAAACTCCTGCTTGTTCACCAAGTTCTGGAAAGTACACATCCCACACAAGATTAGATTATACACCCGACTTGTATGGAAGAACAAGACACTCACTTGGGAGAATCTGAAGAAGAGGGGCCTTTTGGGACCTGGTATATGTGTTTTTTTGCAGGCAGGAGGAGGAGGACAATGTCCACATCCTCTTAAGATGCCCAATAGTTGTATATGTTTGGTATGGTTTGTCTGCTTTACTCTCCTTCACATACATTGACCATAATTCTATTGAAACATGCTTGTTATGGTGGAGTACCTAGAATAGGTATAGGAGGGAATTTCTGTTGTTCACATTTTGGGAAATCTGGAAAGCTAGAAATAACATTATCTTTGATAACATTTTCCACAATGTCGACAGGATCATAGACAAGATACACACTTGGAGGGAACCATTGCTGATGATCTAGGTGGATATTGGTGGCCACCCACTAATTCCACTTGGAACCCCACCATTTCTTCTTTCAGTTTTTCAGTTTCCTTAATTATAGCACAGTTTACTATTTTCAACAGTTTTTTGGGTCCTAAACTTTCGGAGCCGTTTTGAGGCCCTTAACGATCTTTTTTGGGAAATCTACTCCCAATGATTTTTTTGTTTGAAATCGTCTTTTTCGTCGTAGTCCTTAGAGAGATCTTTCCAGTGGGCTATCATGCGTGCCAAATGGAGATAATATGACCAAGTCGCGACCCCGGGAAGTTGGCTATCCAACTCACCCCAATGGGGCCCATAAACTCTTGGTGTTACATCTCCTCGGGTTAGGGTTTCGGTTGTTTAGCGTTTTCTCTTATTGTTCAATAATAAAAAGGCCCTTGAGCCTCATTGTAAGATAGTTCAGAGGCATGTAGCCGCCACATCTCTTCTTAGTGATAAGCTACCATCGCCCTAGCTGGTTTATTTCCATTCCTGTTTGCAAGCATATTTTAGTATTTTACATTAATGAAAGAAAGTATTATTTCCGCTGCATCTCTGTGTTTATGGTTATCTCTATAAATTTTTGCGTTCCTGTTTAAATCCGGATCAGCTGAAGCCACAATCACGTACACCTTCGATGTATCATGGACCTAATGATACATATATCTCCTACCCAGTTGGTTTTTTTGATGGAGCTGAACAGGGAGGTAGATGCGGATGCGGGATTTGGATTTGTATGGACTTTAACATGCAGTATAGGATCCACTGGGGGGATGTGGAACTAATATGAAGGCGGAGGTTATGGCACTTTAGGGGCTGCTCTAGTTCACAGGATTTCTAGAAATCCACAACATAAACATATATGGAGACTCTCAGGCCATCATCAATCATGTCTTGGGATCCTCCACTATTTCAGACACCCATCTATAGGGTTGGCTAAAGGAAAACCACATATCTTCAGGACACTCTTCAAGGAGTCACTATACAACACATCCACAGAGTTCACAACACTATTGTAGATGCCTTGTCTAAGCAAGGTCTACTCGACAGTTTGGATGGGATTCATATCACTCTTGAGGTGGATGGATGCTCGATAGATGCTGGTTTTATGCCTTTTCCTTGAGTTTTTCTCTACAATACATTTTACACTGTATTTTGTTTTTTTTGTTGTGTCCACACGATATAGATGCTCATTGTGATTTCGCATTTCTGGGTTTATTTGGTCTTGCATTGGATGACTATTTCAGTGTTATATGCTTCTTCCTCCAATTTTGTTTTTGGTACAATGGTTGTTTTTATGTGGCCACGGTCTAATTGTAGAGACTGGACCCGATCCTTTTTTATATGATACACTAGGCTACTATTGGTCTATGTGGTAATATGTTGCTTTCATGTTGAATCCAATCCTTTTTGATATGATACAGCGGGCTAGTATTGGTCTATGTGGTAATATGTTGCTTTCATGTTGAATCTAGATGGATCTTGATGTAGTGGTTTTACTAAAAATAAATAAAAAAATAAAAAATGTATTTATTAATTTAAAATAAATTTATTGTAATATCTTTTTATCAAAATTAATTTAAATTACACTTTTTTAATATTGAATTATAAGTTATAAAACAATCTTACTTCAAATAAAAATAGAATTATAAAATATAAAATATTCTTACTTTAAATAAAACTAATAATTTTTTTAAAAATATTTTTATTATATAATTAAAAATAAATTAACAAATATTTTTTGGTAAGGAGGGATATTTTATATGAGGATGATTTGTGCTCAATGTGGAGTTGACAAGTGCCCATTTTAAATAAAAATAAAATATTCTTTGAATAGAAAAAATTGAATATGCATGTTTAGTGAGTCTTAATTAGAAGCATTATAAAGCATGATTGATTCCAACCTCACTATGGTCATTGCATTTGTTGTTGCTATTACAATTTAATGAAGTAAATTATTTCACTCACTCTTAGTCATAAATAAAATATTTAGATGTCCACATGATGTAATATAATTTCATATTAATGTGTGAGTAAGTTGTCTAGACTTGTACTTTTCAAAAATATTTCAATACTAAATTTAAATAAACTATTTGAAAATCTAAACAAAATATCAAGTGTTTCCTTATAAAAATAATAAGAGGCAGAGGTGTAATTCATTCAATTATAAATATAAAATTAATATTAAAAAAAAGTGTGAGTTAGTTGTCTAAACTTGTACTTTTCAAAAATATTTCAATACTAAATTTAAATAAACTATTTGAAAATTTAAACAAAATATCAAGTGCTTCCTTATAAAAATAATGAGAGGCAGATGTGTAATTCATTCAATTATAAATATAAAATTAATCTTCAAAAAAAGTGTGAGTAAGTTATCTAAACTTGTACTTTTCAAAAATATTTCGATACTATTTGAAAATTTAAACAAAATATCAAGTGCTTCCTTATAAAAATAATAAGAGGCGGATGTGTAATTCATTCAATTATAAATATAAAATTAATCTTTAAAACAAAAATGTGAGTAAGTTGTCTAAACTTGTAATTTTCAAAAATATTTCAATACTAAATTTAAATAAACTATTTGAAAATTTAAACAAAATATCAAGTGTTTCCTTATAAAAATAATAAGAGGCAGATGTGTAATTCATTCAATTATAAATATAAAATTAATAGTGTCATTTAAAATATTCATAGTACACCATAGTCTGTTGCGCGTGAGAGAGGAGAAGCAGTGTCGACATAGTGAGAGACTGCGCACAACACCATCGCCATGGCCCAAGGAGGGGGCCCCGAGCTTGACCCTCCCTTTCCACCTGAGCTATCCGTGTTTCGAAAACGGGTAGCGACTTGTAATAAACGGCCAACAAATGAAAACCAACAGAAGCTTGTCAAAAGAATGGAAACCATCCCCACAGTTGCTCTACCGACTAAAGAACCCTGCAAATCGGCTTTGAACCCAGCAGAACGAGGGCTCATTGGGCAGTTCACTAGGCTATGGCCCTCGCCTAAAGTTGTTGATGCCTGGGTGCAAAGGAACTGGCGATCTCTTGTGAAGGAAGGAATCAAAAGCCACTTCGTCGGCAAAGGCTTCTTTGTATTTGTATTTGAATCGATAGAAGACAAGAACCTCATATTCAGAAATGGCCCGTATTTCATGGGTCCTCAGGGTTTGTATCTGAACCAATGGACTCCGGACTTCGATCTGACTCAGGATGTGCCCTCAACTGTCCCCGTCTGGGTGCGCTTGCCTCATTTACCTCTACATTGCTAGAACCCCAAATCCTTAGAAACCATAGGTAATAAACTTGGCAAATACATCGATCGAGCAGAAAGGAGGGACCAATACTCCTGCATGGGAATTTGTGTAGAAGTTGACCTGGAGGAAGGCCTCCCTGAAGCTATAAAACTCATGGTGGTTGACTGGTCTCATCCAAGTGCTATATTATGAGAAACTCCCATTTAAATGTCGGCATTTCCATGGCTATGGGAACTTTTCCAGGCACTGTAAAAAGAAATCAGAGGAGGGGGCCGAGAATGTGAAAGGAGATCAATGGACTCAGGTCCAGAAATCAGCATCAACTAAGCAGAAAAACATAATCAAAGGGAAAGGAGTGTCTGCAGGGAGTGGTCCTCCACTCATAGTACAAGGGGATGGGAGCACAGTCCATCCAAGAGCATACATACCCATTAATCCCTTTGAAATACTCAGTACATCAGAAAATCTCCCAGATCCAGTAGAAGAAGAGGCTGAACAACAGGCCATTACTATGGAAGAAGATAAAAGACAAGAGGAATTAGGCCCTCTCCAAACCGGAACTCCAAGAGGTGTCTCTAGCTCCCCAACCTATGCAGAAATGACAAGGAAGAAGACTCCAGAGATTTCTGGATCCTTGGAAGATGAGACAACCGAGAGGCCTTCGAAAAGAGTTGGGAGGAAATCTCACAAAGAGGCAAGAGAAGAAGAGGCAGAGAGACAAAAAGTGCAAGGCATCCAGCCCACGATAGAGATGTCCATCGGTATAAACACTAGAACCAGGCCTCCCAAGGGAGGTACTGCTCCCCCCTCTGTTAGTCAATAATGCGATTAGTCTCTTGGAATTGTAGAGGATTGGGGAATCCCTTAAAATCTAAAGCAGTCAAGAACCTATTGAAATCAAAATATCCCGAGATACTCATGCTCCATGTTATCACTCCTCTGGATCTCCAAGGCTAAGGAAGAGTCTGGCTGAGGTAACCACATACCAGTGTTTTAGCTTGGTAGCTAGCCCTACCAAGACGGAGAGGGCTCTCTCCAAAGGATCACAGCTAAGAGGGCTAGATAGATTAGGGTTTTAGGCTAGATGTAAAGTGCAGAGGGTTGTTTGATTTGATTTTGGTTGGGTAGTCACAAGGATGGGTGATTTAGGTTAGAGGGACTAGGTCAGGGAAAATGAGATATGATTGCAGACATTCAAAGGGGCAAGGTAGGTATGAAGCTTAACACTTAAAAGGTGATTTGATGAGATGGTTTAAGACTGATGAGGAGTTAGGAAGAGCATAAGAGATGTATTCTTCCTAAACTGAAGAAAAATGGACAAAGTATGATAAATTACCCAAAATAGAGCATGAGAAAGCATGTATTCTACCTATCAACTTGAAAATAACCATATAATAGACATGAAATGGTTTATGAACTGATAAAAAATTCATACAAGTGATCACAAAGAAGAAACAATGCTAAACATTCATACCACATGTATCCCAGAAAAATAGCTACAACTCATCTATTGAAACTGGCCAAAATGTGATACAATAGTCTCTGATCACTAGTATAGCATCCCTACTGAATCCAACTTGTAAAATGACTGAGAAAATACATAATATAGGCCAAAAACCAACTCATCCTAGGCTCAGGGGTCGAATCCATGAGTGGAGGAGCAGTTGCAAGAAAGGCTGAATTGATAGTTGGAGTGTAGGGTGGTCAAAGTGACTCATCCCTCACTCTAGCAAACTAATTCATTACATGCCACATAGGCCATCTAACTGATGTATCTACCCTAGGTAAAAGTAAAAACATGATAATTACATCATATAGATCAATTACATAGGTAAAACTTGAATTTCCCATAGATAAAAGTTAACATGGGATGAAACAATGAAAATTGTGGAAAATTGTCAAACGCGCAGCGTCCTCTCCAAGTTGACTTTTTACAGCCTTCCCGATGTCCAAATCTAGTCCAGCATAGCTCATTGGAAAGCTTATCCTATCTAGTTTCCAAAAATTCCCTTGGTTTAAAAAAGGGCTTCATTTACCCCTCCAAAATTGCAATATCCCAAGACTGCTCAAACATGCAGCGACCAAGCTAGAAAAGAGGCAGAAAGGTGATTTTTTGGTAGTTTTTGACCCTTTTGGCTGACCAGTTTTGCTCCAAATTCTTAGAAAAAGTATAGGGTGCATGTAATCATCATTATGAATCCAAAAATGTTGACCATTTTCTCATTGGCTTCCCTAAACAAAAGCGCAGTGTCCTAGGTGTTGCGCGTTTGACCATGCTGTCTGTGCAAAAATTTCTTCAAAAAACACAACAAAACATATCTTGCCAAAATTGTTCAAAAATGGCCAAAATTGGTGGGCTGACAGTTGGCTATATGTTTTAGGCATGGAGTGATGCCTCAACAAGGATATCCAACCTCTTTTTCTCCTCTTTCTTGGTCAAAGCCTCAATTTTTGCATGAGCTCTTTTGAGCTTGGCTCTTGCAATTTTGTCTCTCATAGCATAGTGCTTTGCCATCCTTATTTGAATATCATTTTCCTTCTTAGCCTTGCCTAGGAGGTTCTACAAATGATCATTTACCTTCTCAAGCCAATATTCTCGATTTTCATTTACCATCTTGGCAAATTTCTCATTCAAGGTGAGCCGATTGGCAATTTCTTCCTCCCTTTTCCTTTCCTGCTCCAAGGCTCTTTTTAGATCTCTAGTCCTTGGCCTTCTTCTTGGAACCTGTTCATCAAGTGGCTCACCATAATGCCCATATGCCTCATCAAGTAAGGCCTTTTCCTTTTCAACCTCTCTCTTTTCCTTTCTAAGTTGAATCTCCATGAGCTCATTTTTTACCTCAAACTTCCTATTTTCCTGCTCATAGTAGGAAATGATCCATTTTTCCCTTTACAAGTTGACCTCGAGCTCTCCTATGAGTGCATTCTTCTCCTTGATGACAATATCTGTGCTTTTACTGTCATCATGTTCATCTAATTCAACTAACTAAAAATCATGCTCTATCTCATGGAGGTCTTCCTCATGCTGCTGGACCTTTGCCTCTACAAATTTTTCCTTACCCTTCTGTACCTGTTTTGTCGATGAAGAAGGAAAGGTCCCTCCCACAATTAGTGGGGAAAATACTTGCCTATTCCCTCTCTGATAGGTATGTGCCAAGGTACCTAAACCAGCCCTTTTGGGCTTGCTGCTCTCACCATGCTCAATATGCTCTTGCTCAGTTCCTTTATCTTTGTTAGGTGAATGAGTAGGCCGATGAAATGGTGATGATGGTGTGGCTGAATCATGAGATGAATATGAGTTATGTATAGACTGAGGTGGAGGAATGGAGGTGGGTGGATGAGAGGATGAAGGTGCCTCTTGGCCATGCTGAATAGGTGGGACTGTGAAAACCTCATTGGATATGAAAGTGTCCCATGCAATGTTAGGCTAATCAAGGCAGTATAGGACTATCATTTTGATGAGAGAATGGTGAAATATGCTCTGCATTTGATGATCATGATCTTTCCTTCGGGCAATGTATGACATCTTGTCGACATCCTGGTAAAGATAGTAGGGCAAATTGAGCATTCTGACTCTTGTAAAATGCATGAGTAACCGAATATGATAGGAATAGAGCCTAGAAAACCTACCCTCACATGTGAAGTACTTCATGATGATTTTCATCATAGGAACATATCTGTCTAGGAGGTAAGAGAAAGGAAAAATCCTCCTTTTATTCTTATGGCTGGGTTTAAGATATGGCTCATAGTGGCAATAATCCAAATCTGCCTGTTTAAACCACTTTTCCCCAACATCTGGGATCCCAGTAGCAGCTGATATGATAGCAGAAGGTATGGTAAAGGTGACACCAGCAAAAGTTTCTTGATTGTCATGGAGGTTGATAATAAACTATCTGGTCAATTCAGAATGATGCTGTGTCCTTTCCACCTTCTCATTGTATAAATTCTCACTGTAGATCACCTGATAATGCAATATACTAAAGCAAAAACACTAGATCTACTTCTACAAAAAACTTGCGGAAGCTTAATCGATTTTGAGCAAGATCAAATAGAACACATATAATAGAGAATAAGAAATCAATCACACATGAACACATAAGAATACTTTGGGGAAGCCTTAGCTAAAAACCCCGCTATCTTTATTATCATACAAGTGGAAATATCTCCGGATTACACAAGACTTTAGCTCACAAGCTATCCAGCTCTCAGTACAATACCTCAATGCTGCTCATAGACAGAATAGACAACACTTGTGCCTTCCTTTAGTCCTCCAAGCCTCATATTTCCTTGCACAGTTTCTCCTGGGTCCTCCAGCTACAACCTGTATGATAATCACCTCACTCACAACACTGACCTATGAAATAACTGCGCAATCTTGAAGGAGATAATTCCTTGTGCATGGATGAGTTTCCTTTATAGGAAAATTCCTTCAACTGATAGTACACTGTCCCTTCCTTTAATCTCAATTGGGTCTTTCTCTGAATGACATGCATGAGTTATTTATGAGAGAATATTCAGTTATCTAGAGAACACTAGTTGCATGCATGCATGCATGCATTAACTGACTAAACTCACAATTAGTTCTACAAACTGTTTGGAACTAATTTAACTGGACTTAACTCAGTAACTGAGCTAACTAATTACAACTCAAATACAACTCATCCTTATCTCCTTAATTAAGGGATAACTTCCTCAATCAAAGGGATAACTATTACATGTCTTCACAAAGACTTCATGTTTGATTTTCTCCAACTAATTAACTCAAGATGAATTAATCAATTATTTTTCAAACAACTAGTGAGACTAAATTAGAATTTTAATTCTCAATTTTAATTTAGGGACTAATTAAAATTGGAATATATCTTGAAATGCTATTTATAGCAATGCTATTTTTAGCATTTCTATTTTATCATTTCTTGCTGCTATTTTCCACACTGGTACCTGAAATGCTATCTATAACAATCCTATTTGTAGCATTTCTTGTTGTTGTTTTCAACACTCCCTCTCAACAAGAAAGGCATTCAACTCGAACCTGATCCTGAACCTTTAGAATGTTCTGCATGCAACACTTCTCCCTAGTGTTGTTGCTCTAGCAACTCTAGAAACAAAAAATATCCAATCTGAATCAGAATGATGCCTCTGTCATCAAAGTCTCTGACTGCTATATCCTCTGTCGACTGAAAACTCTACACCTCTGTGCCCTTTAGTATCTGACTGCTCTAGCCTATATCACTTTGATCTTTGACTGCATCAATCACATTGATTCCTCCCATTACATTTGTGCTGCTGCTGGTCCTTTCTCCCAGCACCGCATTCGCACTGCACCTCCTCTCATCATGTTGCATCATGCTGCCCACTGCTGCACTGCAACACAGTTACTGAGAAGTAAGTAATTGATCTCCCAACTAACCTCCCTATTGGGCTAGAAACACCCTCTGATGCTAAAGCTTCCTTTGCCGCTCCATCCACATCTGTCTCTACCCACTTAGCTAGTCCTACTACTCCTTGTCGGGGCTCTCGTAGCAAGGTCTAATCAAAGAGGTTGGGTACCTCAAGGATCCTGCCCCTATTTCAGCCTTCTTGGGACTATCACTCCACATCGTCCCACCTCCCACCTGAAGGTATGGCTGCATGTGATCCCTCTGCCCACTTGGCTCGAAATTTCCCCCTACTGGAGGTCTCTGAATGAGTGGATGCCTCCACTTAGTCTCCTCTCGGCTTCTCCAGTTGTGGCTGCTCCACAACCTCCTAAAGCTGCTTCACCAATTGTGGCTCCTCCACAATTGTCTGAGACTTCTTTTGGCACTGCATGTTCAGAGGTGATGTACTCTCCCACCCAACCACCAAGTCTCCAACATTTTCCTTGCTCCTTAAGGCTTTGCATGCATATTGAACCTCAAGAACATACAAGTTCTTGACTCGTGAACCGATCTGCTTCACCTGTCTCGTGGTGATGTGTCTAAGGAAAACCTTTCCCTTACTGAAGACAACATCATAGCCTTTGTCCTACAACTTTGCGATCGATACCAAGTTCTTCTTTAGTCCAGGCACATACTTCACATCTGTCAAGGTAATGAGATCTCCATGCTCCCTGTTATCACTCAGGTTGTCCTTAAAGCTCCTTAAAGGATACGGCCGAGGTAACCACAAACCAATCTTTGGACTGCAGGTCCTAGCCTACCTGCAATCAGAGAGAGCTCTCTCTTTATAATTTAGCTTTGTTTTGGGTTGATTTTTAGGCTAGTTATGATTTTCTTGGGTTTTGTTTTGATTTTGATGGGATGGAGGATTCTTTCAAACAGAGTTGGGATGCATAGTGTGAGAAGTTCAAACCATTGGGCATGGAGTCGTGGATTAGGCTTGTTGTTGCGTTTTCTTGGTCACAAGAGGAATACAGAGTAGGATAGCTACACATAAAACAATATCTAGCTAGAATAAAGATGGAACGAAGGTCAGTGAATGAAAGGCAACTAAGTAGCTCTCATTATGCTAACAGAGGGAAGGTGAATGAAAATTTATATAGGAGCAATCAAGGATTCCTAAACAACATTCATATATGAAGGAACTAGTGTAAATATGAGCAAATCAGTATTCATATTCAGGACTAATTCAGAGGAAAACATAGATAAATCACAGAAATTGAGAACAAAATACAACTAAGTGAGCTCTGAACTATTCTTTCTTTCTGCTATTTAGATAGTGAAACAATGATGGCATAAAACATATAAACTGTAAACAGAGATAAGAAACACTTATTGGGCTATGTAGAAGCATTAGGATTCCATAGTCACTCTTCAGACATTAAAACACAACAGTCAGTTCATCTCCCAAACATTCCAGCGATCTTTGATTATAGAGACTCTCAGAAAATACAATGCAAGTCTAGAGGAAGTTATCGACCAACCAACCCTTTTTTCATAACAGAGGGTGGTTTAAATAGAAAAAATATCTACAAACAACAGATCTGGGATAGATCTCCTCAAATAAATGCCTTTAACCTAATTTGTACAGAAGTAAATGGCAGAAATATCTATCTAACAGCTGCGTTGGGGCAACTGGCATCTCAAAATATCTATTACCTCAAGTGCTTTAATCTATTTTATCTTGAATTAAATGCTTAAAACATTTATCTAAGTGCTGCGCTGGGGCAACTGCCTCAAAAATGGATCAACATCTGTCCTTATGGCTTTGTGCTGGCTCTTTTAGCCATAAGTATGCTTTAAATTCATTCATTTGCGCCTGCAAGTGGTTCTGCTGCCTTAAGTGGCCAAAACTGTGAGTTGGTGAGCCTTTATGGCTCAGAGCTGCTTTATTGACTTTGCTGGGAGGCTCTTTAATGATTTCCTGCTTTGGGTTCAAAGTTTGCATTGAACACCTTCACTGATACACTTTGCCGCATCCTGATACACTTTGGCACTGAATCTGGGCCTTTTCTCACCGCTGATACTCTTTAAACTGTCCCATCACCCCCTTCTTCCTTTTAATGCAAAAATAACTGCTGCTAATGTCCTCCATGGCCTTTGGAACGCTATCGGCGCTGGCCGATCAAAAATGGTACTAAAAATGATGAACAACTGCTAACTGGCGGAAGACTGGATGCTGGAGGCACGCCGAGGCCAAAATCCTGCAATTTGGAGCTATTTCGAGCCTGGAGCGATCAAATATGGACTAAAGAATGCCATGTTTCTTTTGGAGGCGGGGCGGGCACGGGCGGCGAACTGTTTAAAATAAAATGGCCCTTTTCCCTCTTATAAGGCAAAAATGCTTTAAACATGAAAATCCATCAAAATTGGAGTAGGAGCGATTACTGTTCATAAGATTGAATGCTAGCCGTTGGATCCGGCGCGAGCCGATCCAACGGCTGGCGCTAAATCGCATCAGGGCGGACCATTGGTCCCAACACATAAAACCTCCGAAATGCCACGGACCTGATATACTATATGCTGCACTTCATAGCTTTTCGGCTCCGGGATATAGGAGCACACAGTGCGGACCCTTTCGGACCCGATATGCCTTTATGCCGCGCTTTATTACTTTTCGGCTCCGCTGGTCGGAGCCATATAGGAGTGATGCGATTAAATATGGGCCGTTGATCTCTGGGCCTGAATGGGCGGCTGAGATTAACTCGACAATTCGCTATCGGCGGGGTCATGGGGTTGCCACATAGAAACGTCGAAACCCATCGGACCCGAAATATATTATACAGGCCCTCTTTATTTTATTTCGGGTCTGACCCATCGGCGGAACCCAAATCGGCGGTTTTAATAGTGGAATGGGTCCGCGGACCCGAAAACCCTTAACACTGCATTTGATAACTCATCGGCTCCGCCAAATCGGAGCAGTATATGGGGCGATGCGAAGTGGGGGGCCGGGCGACAAGATCTGGACCATCAGATCTGGGGCCCAATCCAACAGTCCTGGATCCGTCGGCGGATCGGCAGTCGGAGGGACCGGGGGGCAGCACACATAGAATCGCCGAAATATGGCGGACCCAAAATCCTTTGCAAGCCCTTTATTATTTTTGAAATCGGGTCCGGCCCGGGCTTTCGACAATGCAACATAGAGTTAACACATTATATCGCCCGACCTCCGACAGTGATATCGCGTCGGAGGGAGGGCACATGTCTTCGGAGGGTTTCCAAATATGCTTGTTATATGCCACTTCCCCCTCCCGATAGCGATATCGCATCGGAGGGGGAACAAATAGATCCTTTTCTCATCGGAGCATGCATTTTATTAAAATGCAAAGGAAAAATGAATTCGGAGGGGTAGCCTTTGGTGTTTCGGATGGATTCTAAGGCATCGGAAGGGGTCCGATAGCCAAAAAGGGAGAATTTTATCATTTTGTGAAGGTTTTTCATGGTTTTTGTATTCTTATGCCTTGGAAGGAGTCCAAAGGCACTTAGGAGGAAAGTGATGTGGTTTTGAGAGGGGTTTAGTGACCAAAGAGGGTTTCATGCCTTATAAAGGCAAACCAAGGCCAAAGGGATGATTTTTATACATATGAAGGTAAACTATGCAAAGGAACGAGTCCTTTTGCATTTGGAAGATGGTTAGAGGGGGCAATGAGGGTTCTTGCTAAGTTTCAGGTAAACTTAGCAATTCCCAAGTGAACTTATGGTTATTTTTCAACCAGAGGGAGGGGATAAGTATATAGGGGAGTTATATACATAGTTTTAGTAGGGGACGGGTAAAGATATAGGGAGTTACATAATAAAGTTAGTAGTTAACATGATAATGATGAGAAAAAGCGCTAAGAATGATGTCTTAGGCTATCAATGGGGGAAAATGACTGATAGAAGAAGTGTGAACATTCCTTGAGTGAAGCAAATCTTCACCAAGGCAAATGATATGGAGAATGATGAAATTAAGAGGTATCAAGCAGATCTTGACCTCTTTTAGGGGAAATTAATGAGTGATTTGGGGAAAGAGGAAGAAGGGGAAGTTAGACATGCCTCGCTTGAAGTCCTTCAAATGGAAAATTGCCTCAAACTTGTGATATGAATAGATATGACACTTTGAAAATCTGAAATGGATCACAAGTCATGATTCTGCTACCACAAAGCTACCTACCCGGCCTATTCACCTAGCATTTTCTCTTCTTTTTGGTTTGGGTGCACTTGAACTAGCATACCCAGCTTTTTGTTCTTTTCTTATTGCTGTCCCCCTATCTACAACTACACTTATTGCATCCAGGGGCTCAGATTAAGCTGTTGAGCACCCTTGTTTCTCTACCTATCTACAAATCTGCCAAGATTAAGCTGTTTGGACAGATATTTATTCTCTATATTCTACAACAAGAAATTGAAACAAAGGGAGGCCAAGATTAAGCTGTTTGGCCTACCCTTAACTGAAAACTGATCAAAATGGATTACTTATCAAAACTGGAACAAAGCAGTAGCATTAAAACTGGCACACCTTCATGGATACTTCTTTGGTCATCTGTAGCAAATATGGAGCATTGCAGCATGCATAGTACGACATATTTGGCATGTAAAAATGTCGATCATGAAAGATGATTAACCTGCTGCAGCAGGAGGCTAACACTCCCTCTGAAGAGCAACCGTGCTTACTCCTGAAACACTATACTTTTCATCATTACCCATCTCTATGCGCATCTAGAGGTATTTCTCCTCCAAGGTATTGAACAAACTATTATCACCGGTCATGTGGAATGAGGCTCCATTGTCAAGAAACCAACCACAACCCATCATCGATAAAACATGCATGCGATGAGAGTAAAATCCAATTTGAACTGAGAGGCTAGGGCCTCGCCTTCAGATCCTTCCGAGGATCCCTTCTTGGATTTATTCAATGGACAATTGGTTGCATAATGGCCCACCTCATGACAATTAAAGCATCTCACTTTAGATTTGTCAATCTTCTTCCCACCATGGGAAGAACTCGATTTGGAATGAGAATCCTTCTCCTTCCCTTTCCTTGCCTTACTGGCTAAGGCTAGATTTTCTTCATCCTCCTTGGATGAAGAACCATCTTTGGTGCTCCTCCTGATCTCCTCCTGCATCAGATCCGACCACATTCGTTCCCAATCTGGTAGTTTCTCTCTTCCATTCACTGAGTCCTGGTAGCTATGCCAGCTCTTAGGAAGATCGAGGAGAGCAAGACTCACCATGTCATCATCGGCTGTCGTGATTCCTACACTTCCAAGCTCATCTCTGTAGGTGGTGAGCTTGTTCAGATATGTAGAGATCATGTCGCCCTTTTCACACTTGATGTTCCGAAGCTTGTCCTTCAGTGCCAGCTTCCTCTGGTCGCCATTGTTCTGCTATAGATCCTTTAATGTCTTCCACATTGAAAACAGAGTCTCCTTCCCATCGAGACTCAAGACAATATGGTCTCGAACTCCCTCCAGAAGAATCCTCCTCGCTCTTGCCACACATTTCTTCCATTTCGCCAATTCTTGGGCATTAGCTGCTACTGGCTTGGGGACTTCTTGATCAATGAAGTCCTTCAAACCGTTGTCCTCTAATACCGCTTCCATGCAATCCTTATAGGCTATGTAATTCGAGTTGCCATCCAAGGCATACTCGAGTCTCAAGCCATTGAACGCCATTGGTGAACTTTGAGATGTGATAAGAAATCGATTTTGTACCTATAATCAAGAACTTCAAACTTCGAACTTCTCCCTTCGTTGTATACTCTTCTCCACTTTGATCACCTTTGCTCTGATACCATGTAGAAATTCTCATCATAGATAACCTGATAATGCAATATAATAAAGAAAAATACTAGATCTACTTCTACAATAAAATTGCGAAAGCTTAATCAATTTGGAGCAAGATCAAATAGAACACATATAGCCGAGAATGAGAAATCAATCACACATCAACACAGAAGAATACTCTGGGGAAAGCCTTAGCTAAAAACCCCGCTATTTGTATTATCATATAAGTGGAAATATCTCCGGATTACACAAAGCTTTAGCTCACAAGTTATCCAGATCTCAGTACAATCCCTCAATGCTGCTCATAGACAGAATAGACAACACCTGTGCCTTCCTTCAGTCCTCCAAGCCTCCTATTTCCTTGCGCAGTTTCTCCTGGGTCCTCCAGCTGCAACCTATGTGATAATCACCTCACACACAACAATGACCTCTGAAATAACTGCGCAATCCTGAAGGAGATAATTCCTTCTGCATGGATGAGTTTCCTTTATAGGAAAATTCCTCCAACTGATAGTACATTGTCCCTTCCTTTAATCTCAACTGGGTCTTTCTCTGAACTGACATGCATGAGTTATTTATGAGAGAATATTCAGTTATCTGGAGAACACTAGTTGCATGCATGCATGCATTAACTGGCTGAAATCACAATTAGTTCCACAAACTGGTTGGAACTAATTTAACTAGACTTAACTCAGTTAACTGAGCTAACTAATTACAACTCAAATACAACTCATCCTTATCTCCTTAATTAAGGGATAACTTCCTCAATCAAAGGGATAACTGTTGCATGTCTTCACAAAGACTTCATGTTTGATTTTCTCCAACAAATTAACTCAAGATGAATTAGTTAATTATTTTTCAAACAGTTAGTGAGACTAAATTTGAATTTGAATTCTCAATTTTAATTTAGGGACTAATTAAAATTGGAACGTATTCTGAAAATGCTATTTATAGCAATGCTATTTTTAGCATTTCTATTTTATCATTTCTTGTTGTTATTTTCCACACGGGTACCTGAAATGCTATCTATAGCAATGCTATTTATAGCATTTCTTGTTGCTATTTTCAACACTCACAAAACTCAAAACAACCCATATTTTTAAGGCTTGTGACAGTGATGGGAGATGCCATGAGCTCTCTAGTGTTGGTTAGTTCATATCTAATGATTTTCCCTCCTTTTTCATATTTCCTCCTCTGTTGTTTTTCTCCATCACTCTGACTTGTGTGTTCTTCTTTTGCCATGATTTGTTGCTTTTAAAACCCTAGGGGAATGATAGAATGGATTGCGTATATTGGAAATGTGGAATGATATGAGGAGAGATGATGAGGAGGAGATGGGGATATGTGGTATGAGGGAGATGATAGGGAATAGTTGTTAAGTGAGGGAGGAATAGTGATGAAAAGTAGGAAATGTGATTTTGAGATGGTGGGAATGTATGGCTAGGGTTTAATCTTAGGAAAAACAACAAACAATTTAAACCCTATGTAGGCAAACAAAGGAGGGTAGGAGTGAGTAATTCTTCCACCAACCTAATTTTCTGGAGTGAATAATAATTAACCTGGAAACTTGGTGGCGATGGAGGGTTTTTACAACGTTTGGCTCCTTCCAGGTGAACGCGCAGCGACCTGGTCGAACGCACAGTGACCTCTATAGGAGCACAATGCTATTATAAATTACACTGTAAACTTTGAAAAACATGCAACAACCTCTACAGGAGTGCAACGACTAGGCTAAACGCGCAACAACCTTGCTGAACGCATCCTCTTACTCTGTTTTGCCCAATTTCGCCTAAAAATCGCCAATTTTCTTTTGCTAAGGAGTTGTGAGAGTGCTAGAGTGCAAATGAGGCTTTCATGAGTGTGTTGAGAGGCTTTATACTTGAAATGACTTTAATTTATGAGTTTTCATACCCACTTTCTAAAGTTCTTTGTCATTTCCAAATTTTCATATTAATGCCTTTTTGACTTTCTGACCTTTTTTGCTCTTGACAGGTGGATGATGCTTTGGCAATCCTGATTTTGATTTTCTGCTTGGGATGCTTTTTTGCAATGGACTTGAGTATGCAACTAAAAGTAACTTATTACATATGATGGACATAAAATTACATAAACAAAAATAAAAATTATTACATCTGTTTGCAGTTCTAATTTACAAACTTGGGATAAAATCCCTTCTTGAAATCAAATTTAAGGCTTTCAGTAACTATGGTTACATGCTTTGGAAAGCTTTATTTAACTTGAAAAGACATTATTTGCTTGACTCTCATATTTTGCTGACCTTATGCAGTGAGATGGTGACTTATTGGACCTTGGAAAAATAAACCCTAGGTGACCTAATGGAACCTCAAATGACTGAATTTCAGGTGGATTTGACTGACATAAAATGTGATGAAATGAGCCTTCATGTTCAATGGTAACTTGGGAGACACATGAAGGAGGGCCAACAAACACAAACTTTTGAGAGGGAAAAGTGATTTTGGACTTTGGACTACCATCAGTAAACAAATTTTTTCATGATGACCTGAGTGGAATGCAAAAAATTTCAAACGGGACTCTAATATGATATAAAAGAGAAATTTTGATCATTGGTGGCAGTATGCAAATACTGACTCTAACATTGGTCTTATTTGGGGATGGTAGCTCCTTGGAGGTGCCAAGAACACTGTAGACCAAGTAGCCTTACCATATGGGCCAATACAGTCAAAAACTCAAAACTGACTTTCATGAGTAAGGGCTGAATTTTCAAAATAACAGAAAATCAGTGAAGCTCCATGGCCTTCACTTTGGGCTCCGAACTCCATTGATCTTCAGCTTCACACTTGCATAAAATTTAAAATGTATGTACAATGAAACCAAGGAAAATTTAGAAAAGATAATGCTTCAGGAGCCTACCATTGACTAGTCCTCCTAAGCATGATTCTCCATTCATTTCTTCCAACAAGAAATAATTTTGTCCCTAGAAAGCTGAAATCTGATAAGGGCCTTTCCATAAATTCTCAAATTTACCATGCTTTCCCTTGTCCTCGTTTCTAGCATCCCAACGAAGTACCACATCTCCGATTTTGAAATCATCTTCCTTTGTTTTTCAGTCATAGATCCTTTTTATCTTCTCATGTAGCTTGGAGGTGTTCTGAAATACCTCTTCCCGTGTCTACTCTAAGTGGATCATTTGATTGATGCGACACTGCATATCATTCTCTTCACTTCCCGTTTCTTGTAACAATTTGATGACTAGGACTGCCAATGATGTAGGGAAAACAATGTCTACTCCATGCACAATCTGAAAAGGTGAAAGCCCAAGAGATTTCTTACTACTCACCCGATCTGCCCACAGTGCATTGATCAGATTTTTATGCCAATTCTTTTTGTTGGCCTCCAACAGTTTCTTGACGATGTTAATTAAAGACTTACTGGAGGACTCCTCCAAACCATTACCTTGCAGATAGTATGTTGTAGAATGTCCCAACTTGATGTTGTACTTGTCACAAAACTCAGTCATCTTTTTGGACTTAAATGCTGTCGCGTTGCTTGTGATTATCTTATGAGGACAACAAAAACGGGACAAGATGTTAGTTTCTAAAAACTGAATGATAACTAAATCAGTTGCTTGCCTGGTTGGGATTGCTTCGATCCACTTTGTGAAGTAGTCTGTAGCTGTCAGTATCCACTTATGTTGTGCAGATGATGATGGATTGATCTCACCTATGAAATCTAGGCCCCACTACTGAAATGGTGCATTCACTGATATTGGTTATAGAGGTAAGGGAAGAAGCTTTCTTTTACCTTGAAAAACTTGACACTCATGACAAATCATCAATACCTTGTAAATATCTGCAAAAATAATAGGCCAATAGTAACCCGCTCTCAGTACTTTATTGGCCGTAGTTTTCCAATACAAATGACCCCCACAATCTCCTTTGTGGAAGTTATTTATTACTTCTTTGGACTCATCTTCAGTTAAACAGTTCAATCATACACCTCCTAGATCTTTCCAATATGGCGCACTGTTCATGATATAATATTTAGAGGCTTTCAACTTCAAAGACCTAGTCTTAGCCTTAGACATGCCTAGAGGGGGATTTAGGTGCTGAAGTACATAAATGATATCAGAATATCGCGAAGATGAGAGAAAGATTTCAGATACTTCAATGAGATCCACTTCTTCTTGATTATCTGATAATGTTGTCACAAGGTTGATGTCTAGAGCATGAAGGTTTGACTCGACCATGAGTTTGGCTAAGCCTTGACCCTTGATCAGCTTTGTAGGCTTGATTTCAAGATCATACTCTAATAGTGCTGCTATCCATCTACCTCTTCTACCTTCTGGGTCATTTTGCACAAGGAATTCTTTTACTACCACATTAGGTACATAAGCAAGAGTATGCGAATGTATAATGTAAACTCTGAAATCTTTGATTTCTTTTACCAAAGACAAGGCATGTTTCTCAATGATATTGTACTTGAGAGCTACATCCCTAATGTTATGACTAAAAAATGCAATTGGCAACTCGGATTTATCCCTTTTCTGCATTAGTACTGCTGCCATAGTATTCTCGGAAGCAAAAGAAAATATGATAAAATCATCGGTGTAATCAGGACTAATCAAGACAGGGGTAGTGGTTAAGGTAAGCTTGACCGCATGAAAAGACTTATGGGCTTCCTCAGACCATTTTACCTCATTATCTTTTTTCAACATATTGGTCATTTCTCTAAGATGTTCAACCAAATTAGGAATAAATCTTCGTAAGAAATTCATCTTACCATTGAAAGCTTGGATCTCCTTTTTTCTGTTGGGAAAATCAATCTACTGAATGGTTTCTACTCTTGAAGGGTCGATCCGGATGGCATCTTTTGAAATGATGTGGCCAAGGAGTTTGCGTTCCTCCATGGCAAACACACTTTTCTTTGGATTGAGAGAGGTTCTGAACTTTCTACACTTCTGAAAAATGATCCTTAAATGATGCAAATGTTCATCATCTAAATGTGAATATACGGTTACATCATCTAAGTATACAACTAGGAAAACATCCTTTTCGTCTGAAAATGCTATGTCCATGGCATGCTGAAAAGTGGCCCCTGCATTTTTGAGACCAAATGGCATCTTGGCATATTTGAATGTGCCCCAAGGTGTGGTGAATTCCATCTTAGCCTAATCGTCCTCATGCACTAAAACTTGATTGTAACCAGAATAGCCATCCAAAAGTGAAAGCCAGGAAGCACCAACAAATCTTTGAAGAATATGGTCCATTTTTGGAAGGGGGTAATTGTCTTTCAGCGACACTTTGTTCAAGTTTCTAAAGTCTATGCAAAGTCTTATTTCCCAGTATTCTTTCTCACCGGAACTAGATTTGATATCCAATCGGAAAATCTGATGGGAACAATAATTCCCGCCTTGTAAAGTCTATTAACTTCCTTTTCTATGGATGGCAACAATCTCAGATTGATCCTTCGTAACTTTTGCCTAAAGGGCTTTTGATCGGGCCTGATTGGTATTGTGTGTTGAATTATATTCTTATCATATTCCTTCAAATATGCATAATCCCAAGAAAAGACATCAGAAAACTCAAACAGTAAATGAATGCATTTTTCCTTTGCTTTGGGAGATAATGATTTGGACAGCTTGATCATTTTTGGTTTGCCTACTGTCCCAATGTTTACATCTTCTACACCTTTCTCTGTAGGAACCAATGTAGGCTTCCTTGCTACATCATCATGATCAAACAAGTCTTCCAAAGGTATGAGGCCTTTCAGAATATTGTTATCTTTCAGTTGTAGTATATCAACCTGAGCTACCTCAATGACTTGATCATCTTCATCATAGACGTCGTCCATAGAACAATTTTCAAACTCTCCTTCACTCTGGAGGAAGTTATTCACCTGTTTTTCATCCCAAAATACTTGCCAGTATCGCAAGTTATCAGGAACCGAGGGCCAATGCTTAACATGAATCTCGAATTTCTTGTTTGAATAAATTGGAATTTTAAAATTACTTGCAGCTGTAGCTAATGAATCCGCCATAATATTTTGATTCCTTGGTACAACTAAAAGTGTATATTCGGGAAACATTCTAAGAATATCTAAAACATCATTTCTATACTGTTTCATTTGTGGATGGTGAGCTTGATATCCACCTTTAACTTGCTTAATTACAAGTTCTGAATCACCATACAAGGAAATTATGCAGGCACCTAACCTCTTCAAGATCTTCAAACCTGTGATGAGTGCTTCATACTCTACCTCATTGTTAGTGCAATCAAAAGATAATTTGTATGAGCACAATATAACATGTTGAGGGAGATTAACTTGCTGATGATGGTGTGGAATCATAATCCAAATACCAATACCTGCTCCATCTTTCCCAAGGGCACCATCAAAATCCATGGTCCAAAGGCCATTTTCCCCTTCCAAGAGTTGTTCATCTTTTTGTTGTTTTGGGTTCATTTTTTGAACTTTGATTTTAGACTCTTCAGAAGTTTCCATTACCTTCTCTGATGACTGATCTGAACCTTTTTCTACCTTGTCAGACGGCTTTTCAGATGAGTGTGGCAGCCCACCTATTTCTTGGTCTGAAACTGCTCTCATAGAATTGAAAATATCATGTACATCTTTAATCTCTACAAGCTGACTATTTACATCATTCAATCCACTATTGTTATACAATATAAATGACTCTAAATCTATATGTACAACGTTTATGGGATGATTGTTTGGTTTCTCCTTGCTGGTTATCATAAACTTCATTTTGTTTTCACGATACAACTTTCTCAATTGCCTGAACACTGGGATAGTAGCATAGGATAAATCTAATTGCAGTGTGCCTCTTAATTTTGCTCCCCAAGATATCGACAATAGCATGCCAAACCGAGGTAGTATATCAGCTACCACGACATCCATTAAAACATTCTTAGCAGGGATTTGGTATAGAGATACTACCAAGTCTTTGATTAGACCAAGACAACAGACCTTTCTGGAATCAAAAGAATACAAGTCATGATACTCACGAGTTATGTCTAGACCTAGTCTCTCCATGATGGATTTTGGCATTAAGCTATGAGAGGCTCCAGAATCAAGCATGGAGTTGTGAAGAATGAATTGGTGAATTCTTAAACTGAGATAAAACGGAGGAACGTCACTATCACTTGACTGACCATCTATGGCTGGACCAAAATCAATTCAGGTTGGTCATCTTCAATATTAACCATGTCAGATGTAGGATCAACTTTAAGCATTTTAACTATGTCAGACTTGTAATGGCTATTTTTTACAAGTCCGTAAGAGGGATTGACACTTTCAACTTTGAAATTTCAGTTTCTATATTGAAAGAACTAATTTTATCTACCTCCTTTTGAACATTGTCTCTTAGTAGCTGATCCTTTCTTTGGCTGTCATGATCCTTGTTCAGAATGCTTGTAGATGGCATCTTTGTTCTGCTTTGATCATTTGCTGCCAGCTCTTTACCTTTGCTTTGACCTCCTTAAGGAGTTGATTTCTGTTGGATGTCTTTCTGCTGTGATGTCCTTTTCTGAGTGATCAGGACATCTCTATTCCTCAAAGAATATTGATTCTGCTGAGAACTGAGAGCATTCAAATATCCTCTTTGATAATCATTGGTTTGGGTTTCCAATGCATTATCGCTTGCTAGTATGTAGTCCTCATCTTTAGGTTCCTCCACTTTCTCGACATACTTCTCATTCTCAGTCAAGAAAATGGGATGGTGATTTTCCCTAAAGAAGTGATTTTCCTCAACAATTGGTTCTGTTTCATCATCATATTTACCTTGAGAATAGTTCTGATGCAAAGGAGTTTGAATAGGCTGCTGAGATGTTGATGCCTCAGAAACCTTAGGCTCTCTTTGTTTTATCCTGTACTGAGGTTGCTGCTGATTTTTGAAGTTATGATTTCTGACTTGTGGCTCCAAAGATATAGCTGAATTTATCATCAGGTCGGACATTCTATCCATGGTTTTGATTAATGCCTCAAGTTTTAGATTGGTAGAAGTGGAAGGTTCTTCTTTGATGGGACACTTCTAGGCATCAGGGCGATAAAAGGAACAACACCAACCAATCACGCCTTGTTCGCCGATGACTCTATCCTTATGGGAGGAGCCTCCATTAAAATTGCAAGGGCTTTCAATGAATCTATCCAAAGCTTCTGTAGAGTTTTCGGAGCTATGGTCAACAAGAGGAAAAGCACTGTGTATGGCTAGGCGGTAGACCAACAAACTTTTATGAGGATTGTTCAAGCCCTGGGCTTCACAGTCTACGCCTCTTGGGACAAATTCAAGTACCTAGGTCTGCCTTTAACGTTGGGAACCAACAAGGCCCCACATTGGATGGAAAAGAAAAATCAAGGCAAAAATTATTGTATGTGGCAGACAGTGGCTTACCACAGCAGGGAAGCTCATTCTTGTAAAATATATTCTCTCCTCCCTTCCAATCTATCAGGCTTCGTTTCTCTTAGCTCCAAAAATGATCACTGAACAACTATCTAAGCTGATTCGAAATTTCCTATGGCAAGGAGGAAAGGGGAATAAAAAAAATTTCACCTAGTAAGTTGGGACATAGTGAAAAGGCCAATATCTAAAGGCAGACTTCAGGTAAGAGACCCCAGGTTGGCCAATCTGGCTTTGGGAGGAAAGATTCTCTGGAAAATATTCTCAAATCAATGACATCCTGTACGTCAAGTTCTAATTAAAAAGTATCTGCATGGGCTCTCAATAAATAATATGGATGAAGGAGCTTCTAGAAAGAAACCACACTATGGAAGCTATGCAGCCGGGGCTGGGAGTTCTTTAAATACCATCTCTACAAAATCCCTGGAAATGGAAAAAGAATCGGCTATGGGAAGACAAGATCATGGGCCTCCAACCCCTAAAATTTTCCCCTGAGATTGCATATTTGCGTGACTGACTCATTCATAATGGCATCCACAAGCTGGCTGATATATGCTCTTGGGATTTTGGAGGTGATCTAGGTCCGGGTGTGACAAAGGACCCTTCCAAGACCTTTTGCTTTTGTGATGTGTTAAATTTCATTTTTAAAAGAACGTAAATGAATACATCTGCATGCTATAAAAAAGAGGAACATGACAATCATCAACACATGAGAACATAAGCCGTCGATAATGGAGTTCGTCTAGGAGGGACTACGTCTCTGGGCCCTGGTGTCAAGATGGTGTAGACCATTGCATTAAGTGTTTTCAATAGTGATGATGTACATAAGAGGTGATGTCACTATCATACAAGGAAAATGCCCTCACGCAGGAGTGGATCCAAGAGATGTTCCACTACAGGAACTTTCAGTAAAAAAGGACTCCTATTAGTATGACATAAGCTTATGCATGATGACCATGAGCATCCAGCCAACATGGAATAAAAGGGATCTCAATGCAAACATACACGACAACAACATGAGTATCCCATCAACATACAACAAAGGGATCTCAAAACACAACATGACGAATCATGATAACAGGTACATCACATAGATGATTCCGCATCACATCAAGCAGGAATCATGAAAATAAGTAAGAAACAAGATCCCACATCAAACCTCAAACAGGGATCTGTGCAGCACAATGCATAACAAAAGAAGTACATGAACACACTGCATATACCTCACATCCAGGGGCCATCTGAAGAAGGATGTCAAGCTGCTGAAGCTAGTTGCACGTCGAATCTCGCGGCGTCAAATCTCATGGAAATGGCTACTCGCACATGAATGCTGACACCTGCACTCCACTTAGAAAAGTGGCCAAAAAATAGAATGAGAAAATGGAAAATATGAATGCACCATCAGATTTGTGGCGTTGAATAGTGCAAAACCGGTTGTCAAATTTATGAATTCCGAGAAAGTGGAAATCTAGGGTTCAAGGAATCTTTTAGATTCCCCCTAGATTCCTCAAAGATTCCCTCCTCCGGGTCCTCTGAAAATCTATTGCTCAGATCATGAAACTGACTGTGCCATCAGGTTCGTGTCGCTAAGAGGTGTAAGATCGACATAAAGTTTGTCCAATTTGGACACTGCGAAAATTTCACCTTCCTAGAAATTTTGCTCAGTCATGGTTCCACCTGTATAAAAATTAATTAAAAATTAACTCTACCTTGTTTTCTGTGCCCGCTCCTAGTTCCTCCTTCTGCTTCCATGCACTGAGAAAACTGGGTTTTTATAAAAAGATCTGGGTGGATATTCCCACGTGGTTCGGTTGGTGTAGTGGTAAAATTTGGAAAGTTGTTGAGGAGGGGTCGGGGGATCAAATCCTGCCCCTCCTCTTTTACCATATAAATTAACCGCATGTTTATTTTTAATAGGCGGTGTCTTCATTAAATATGGTGGGTTGGAGGTTGGGTCCGCGCCCCAAGGGCCGACTCACCTTTCTCGCTTGTGGTTTATATTAAATGGCGCAAGGTGGTTGGGTCTGTGCCCCAAGGGGCGGCCCACCACCTTAATCCTCCCCGAATTGTTGAACGACTCCGTGGAATGGGGGGAGGGGCCGGGGATAATGTCCCACCCCTCCACAATTACATAAATTTTGGTAAGGTTTGGGGTAGCGGGGTTGGTGGCCCACCACCTTTTTTTTATTATAAATTTTGTTATTAAAAACAATATTGTTGTTTGTTAAAAATCCCGATTTTAGGCGGAAGGAGTCATTTTAACGAGGCTACAATTTCGCTCAGAATTTGGCCGGAGTTGGCCGGATTCCATCTGCCAGAAAATTCCAAATTGTGTCTTCATTAATCTTGCCCAGTCAACAAAAAGTCAACCCAACTTTGACTGCCTCTATCTCCTTCATCCGGACTCAAATTGGAGTGCCGTTCACACCGTTGGAATCAGGGCGACGAGCACTTCGATTTGGTGTCAAGTTAATCATATTTCTGCCACTTTGAATTTTGAGCTTTTTCCATGCCACTGGTGTCTGGAGATCCACCTGGATCAATCCTCCCCACTGAGGAGCTTTTGGTCCTCCAAAAGCATGAAAAATACCTTACAACTTCTCTGAGCCTTGTCTGTATCACAAGCATCTTGAAAGGTCTCGCTTCCATCTCCTTCACCTTTGTTCTTTGGATCCTTAAGCGATGAGCCGACACCTGTCATCTCTGCAACCTGTAGTACATTGTTTTGCACACTACATGCTTGACTTGCATGACCAACTAATGACCCAAGCGTCCCACACTTGCCACGAGTTTATAACACATACTCGGTGGTCAATTTTACATCAGGATGGACACAATACCCTAGTTATGAACACAAGGCCAACATATCATTGTTGCTTCAAAGTGACGGAAAACTCATCATCATTGCAACACATGATTTACAACAATACAACCAAACACGATTTTGTTTTGACAAGTGATGGAAACACGACATCGCTTTTACAATTCAACATGCAACTCAAAATAAGACCAAACATCATTGTTGCCTAACAAGTGATGGAAAACATCATCACTTTTACATTTTAAAATGCAACAAATGATTTACAAAAGCACGACCGTGACAAGCTAACATATGCGAGAAACCATTTTTCACTTATCAATGTGAATGGGTTGCCTCCTTGTGGCCGTTTTGCTTGTCGAACAACTGCTTCACCTGGTTCATGCACTGACACTTTGTCTTTAAGGCGCTGCTTTGGATGGAGCCTCCAACAAGTGGCTCTTTGATGGCCACTTCTGTCGCAATGAATGCAATAGGTCTTCTTCCTCCAGATCTGTTTAACATGTTTCTTTACTTGTTGTTGAGAGGTTCTTTCATGCCTCATCCTTTTGTGTGTTGCCATTCTTTTCCAACACTTAGAAAATGTATGGTTATGTAATCCACAAAAGGTACATGTTTTT
Organism: Pinus tabuliformis; assembly: GCA_031772625.1. Taxonomy (NCBI): domain Eukaryota; kingdom Viridiplantae; phylum Streptophyta; class Pinopsida; order Pinales; family Pinaceae; genus Pinus; species Pinus tabuliformis. The sequence goes on from CM062811.1 coordinate 706,559,698, forward strand.
CGATGCCATGTTTTATGTTCATCACTAACAACATGATTATAATCGAAATGAACATTCGAATATTGAGAGTGGTTATACCTTTCCTTGCCATCTCTGGTGTAAGTATGGTGATGAGAGCTTGCCTCAACTCTTTCCTTGCCATGGCCACTACCATGGGATGATGGGGATGTGTTCCCATCATATTCTTTCCTTGACGATTTTGACGATGTCTCGGAAGCATATGACACCTTTGAGCATTCTCCCTTGGTGTATCTTAAGCCTGCAAATTGAGGTCCCTGCACAACCTCCAATGGTTGAGTTATGCCTTGGTTATTAACACTAGGTTCTTTTTCCTCATCATGTCTCGTCTTGGTAAGGAGCCTCATGTTTGTTGCTGTAATTGGGATCTCCACATCTCCAACAGAAATCATACTATGTGACGATGAAACCGAAAGGGAATCAACATATTTTACCTACTCTGTTGATTTGGAATGAACTAATAAGGGCTTCTCATCATCTGTTGTCAGTGGTTCGCTCGCTGTCTCAGCGCATTCCCCAACTTCCTTTCTGACATACCTAAGTCCTGCCTGACGGGGTAATTCTTCCACTTTGATGGAGATGACAATGCCTTAGCCATTAACGCCCAAGCCTTTCCCTTCATACCCCATTTTCTTCAATAGTTTGAAGCCAATTCCTGAGGTATGATTTAAAAAAAAAATACCGAAATTATCATCAGGACACATACATGAATTCAGAGAACTACTTTTTACCTCACATGGGTCACGCTGCAGCTTTTCCAAGGCCTTGTCCTTTGCTTGTAGTTGTCGTAGCAAACTATGTTTCTCCTCTTTCTCGTCATGTAGAAGCATCTTCAAATCAGCGTTCTCTGTTTGAAGGTTTTGGTTGTTGTGCTTCAGTTCTTCAAGGGCCTCTTTCGTGGCTTGCAATTGAAGCTGCAATCGCTCCTTTTCCTCTGTGTCTTTTTGTAGAGTTTCATACATTATTTCCACCCTTTTGGAAATTTTGAGCATTATTTCGTACATTGCTTTTTCATCCTCTGTCGCTACACGTTCCATTGTTCACGCTGCAATTCACATCCACGCAAAGATCGCTCTGATACCACTTGATCCAAGTCTGGGTGTGACAAAGGACCCTTCCAAGACCTTTTACTTTCGTGATGTGTTAAATTGAATTTTTAAAAGGACATAAATGAGTACATCTGCATGTTGTAAAGAAGAGGAACATGACAATCATCAACACATGAGAACATAAGTCGTTGACGATGGATTTAGTCAAGGAGGGACTACATCTCCTGGTCCCAGTGTCAAGATGGTGTAGGTCGCTGCATTAAGTGTTGTCAATAGTGATGATGTACATAAGAGGTGATGTCACTATCATACAAGGAATATGCCTTCACGCAGGAGTGGCTCCAAAAGATGTTCCACTACAGGAACTCAGTAAAAAAGGACTCCTATCAGTATGAAATAAACTCATGCATGATGATCATGAGCATCCCACCAACATGGCATAAAAGGGATCTTAATGCAAACATACATGACGACAACATGAGTATCCCATCAACATACAATAAAGGGATCTCAAAAAACAACATGAAGAATCATGGCAACAAGTACATCACATAGATGATTCCGCTTCACATCAAGCGGGAATCATGAAAATAAGTAAGAAACAAGATCCCACATCAAACCTCAAACAAGGATCTGTGCAAAACAATGCATATAAAAAGTACATGAACGCACTGCATATACCTCACATCCAAGGGCCATCTGAAGAAGGATGTCAAGCTGCTGAAGTTGGTCGCACGTCGAATCTCATGGAAATGATTGCTCGCACATGAATGCTGACACCTGCACTCCACTTAGAAAAGTGGTCGAAAAATAGAATGAGAAAATGAAAAATCTAAACACACCACGAGATTTGTGGCATCGAATAGTGCAAAATCGATTGTAAAATATTTGAATTCTGAGAAAGTGGAAATCTGGGGCTCAAGGAATCTTTTAGATTCCCCCTAGATTCCTGAAATATTCTCTCCTCCGGGTCCTCTGCAAATATGCTGCTCAGATCATGAAACTGACTATGCCATCAGGTTTGTGTCGCTGAGAGGTGTAAAATCGACATAAAGTTTGTCCAGTTTGGACACTGCAAAAATTTCACCCTCTTGGAAATTTTGCTTAGTCATGGTTCCACCTGTATAAAAATTAATTAGAAATTAACTCTGCCTCGTTTTTCGAGCCCGCTCCTGGTTCCTCCTTCTGCTTCCGTGCATTGAGAAAACTGGGTTTTTATAAAAAGATCTAGGCAGATATTGCCATGTGGTTTGGTTGTTGTAGTGGTAAAATTTGGAAAGTTGTTGAGGAGGGGTTGGGGGATCAAATCCCGCCCCTCCTCTTTTACCATATAAATTAACCGCATGTTTATTTTTAATAGGTGGTGTCTTCATTAAAGATGGTGGGTGGGAGGTTGGGTCTGTGCCCTAAGGGCCGACCCACCTTTCCCGCTTGTGGTTTATATTAAATGGCGCAAGGTGGTTGGGTCCATGCCCCAAGGGCCGGCCCACCACCTTAATCCCCCCCCGAATTGTTGAACGACTCCGTGGAATGGGGGGAGGGGCTGGGGGTAATGGCCCACCCCTCCAAAATTACATAAATTTTGATAAGGTTTGGGGTGGCGGGGTTGGTGGCCTGCCACCTTTTTTTAAAATAAATTTTGTTATTAAAAACAATATTGTCGAATGTTAAAAATCCTGATTTTAGGCGGAAGGAGTCATTTTAACGAGGCTACAATTTCACCCGGAATATGGCCAGAGTTGGTCGGATTTTGTCTGCTGGAAAAGTCCAAATTGTGTCTTTATTAATCCTTCTGAGTTAGCAAAAATTCAACCCAACTTGATTACCTCTATCTCCTTCATCCAGACTCATATTGGAGTGTCGTTCACACTGTTGGAATCAAGGCAACGAGCACTTCGATCTGATGTCAAGTTAATCATCTTTCCACCACTTTGAATTTTGAGCTTTTTCCATGCCACTGGTGCCTAGAGATCCACCTGGATCAGGAGGGAATTGGAGCGAATGGGCTTTCCATTGCCTCCCTGACTAGTTGCTTCCTCAACTTCACCTCTTCCTAGTTGAGCTCTCGGGTCTAGCTCGTGTGCATCTCCATTCAAGGGAGAAGTGGGGCTGGGGGAAGAACGAAGCTTACTCAACATTGCAGGGCTTTGCAGCTCTCCAAGAATATCAACCTCAGAACCACTTCACTTCGCTTTGGCAGCATGTTTGGGACCCCTTCGCCTCCAAAAGATTAACTTCTTCTGTTGGATTCTCATGCACAAAAGGGTCCTCACTAGAGATAATTTAGTGAAACATGGAATTATCAGACCCCATAGATGTCCTCTCTGTTGCTCAGACTAGGAAACGATTGAACATCTGTTCACTGACTGCCCCTTCACTCAAGAAGTATGGTCCCAAGCAATGCTCAGGCTCAATGCTCAAATTCCAGCGCAACTTTTAGTAGTTAGTCTCTTTGTTTCCTGGAAAGAGCGCTCCCCTCACGTTTCGAAGATAAAATCAACATGGGGCAAAATCTGGAATGCAATTCCAAAATACGTCTGCTGGGAAGTGTGGTTAGCTAGGAATGAAACCATCTTCAATAACAGATTGCAACCTACCAATGTAGTTGCTACCAAAGCCAAAGCTCTGATGTTGGAAACCTATGAAAATCGACCTCATAAGCTAGACAGTGCGCTCCTCCCTGAAGAGATCAACTGGCTAGGTGAGTCCCTGAGACGGGCCAACAATAAAAAGAACCCCTCTCGGCCTTGCCTCAATCCAGAGTGGTGGATTCAGACCTTTGAGTTGGACTTTTAAAAGTGGTGGAAAAAATAGGGCAAAGTTACGATATTCTTTGACAGAGCCTCCAAAGGAAAAAAAGGACAACTTCAGTTGGGGCCTAGGACAGAGCACTAACAACTAATCAAAGATTCTATGACCGCTCAAAGCATGCCAATTTGCTCAGGGGAACAGAGGAAAAAACCTTCAAGTCTTCGGGGATTTAGAAATCCTGATAAAAATCCTAAACATAGGTGCTCATGTCAATAGAACAATGCTCAACAAGACCCTTGAGAGACTAAGGAAACTGCTGCAGAACTTCACTACCAGTTCATACTACCATATCCTCTGAACTCTAAACAAGGAAGCCGACACAAGGGCAAACAAGGGATATCTCTTAGCCCAAGGTGTTATGTCAAAGAATGATGAAGCAACATAATGACATCCTATTCCTTAACAGAGAAGACCGAGCAGTGCAAGAACAGGGCAACCTTGTTACGCCCTCCTTATGCAAAGATTTAGTCTCCATGAATGTCCGAAATTCGACGCAGGCAACATACAATTGAACTACACCTGAACTCTGATGATCATTGCTGATACACGACCTTGATACACACTGATGAATGCTGATGATGCATGACCTAGATACATTGCTGCTCCAGCATCACCGATAGAACCTCATATCGGGTTTGTCACTGTTAATGCGACCAACACTTAAGCATCCAACATTCAAGCAACGAGATAAAGAAGCAGCTCAACAAATTTTCCATAATCAGAGGATTCAGTCTGATGAGTTGTAGGATTCATTTTTGGGCACTGTCAGGATCGCCTTATCCTACCAGAGAAAATATGAATAGGAATCTAAGCTGCCCTTGTTTTTAGGCTCCTATGCATTGATCAAGGAACTCTATGTAATCACATAAGAAACAATTGTACAAGCCGGTTCTCAGCGAATGCCCAATGGATCAAGTTGGATTCTGATGATGCTGAGCTCCTGAAATCATATAGCTGAAGCACAATGTAATAGTGGTTGTATGGTTTCAGGCCCAACCTTTCTTCTTGAAATAAAATTCAACCGTTCTTGTTACAGAAAATAAAAATCATAATAATAAAAATTTCCAATATGTGTCATTAATTAAATATTTTAAGATGCAGGATTAAGTAATATTGATGTATATTTAAAAATATATTAATAAGGGAGACAAGAGCGACAAGGTATTTCTTTTGCCTGGATAAACAACTAGGATTTCAATACACATGGGACTTGGGTATTATCGGGAATCATCAAATAGAATACTTGGCCCTATGGTAGGCGCTTGAATTATCTATTGCAAAGAGAATAAACTAATTGATAGTATTCAAAGACTCCATGATAGTTATTCTACAGATGATTAAACTCAAAGAAAAATGTAGCCCTAACAATCCTCAAAAGGATAACAATGCAACTAAAGAATTTTGAGATAATTGAGTTCCACCATATAAAACGACACTTGAAAACAACAACAGATGTGATGGCCAATAAAGGAGCTGTCATGGATCAAGGAATGTTGGTTCTAGACCATATCACTAAGATTTTCAAACCTCTACCACGAAAAGACAGCAGAGGAATTTGCTGCGAGGTTCATTGGCAACATGAATTTTTATGTCCTTTTTTTTCGGTAGCATTGAAACACTCTTCATTAATGAATATTCATTAATGTTGATAATGAAATGGATCTCTCAATGAATCAGCTCAATGAATCTTCATTAATGTCGATAATGAAATCGATCTCTCAAATCATAATAACAAGTTGTTGTGGTTGCCATATGATCTTGATGGCATGGCATCCCTCATCATGATTGGAAATGGAGCCTGCTGAACATTAAATTCATTGACAATCTATGGATGGCATGTTTATGTTATGACGCTTGAATGCCTGGACGACAACTTGAATGCGGTAGTACAATTATTTAAATCCAAAGGATAGTTGCATTGATTAAATATGGGAGTGGGAATTCAAGGCAGACTCATATATAAAAATGTCATGGCTATTTTACAATTGCACAATTCAGGAGTCTATGATGGGAAGAATTGAATAGCATGGAATAGCTGGCGTGAATGCCAATCAAAGAGAAAGTGGGCAAATGGAGGTCGATTCTCGGACTCCCCTCGGTAAAAGCCAGAATGAAATGAGTCACCAACTCGATTGTTTAACTAAGACAATGGAGTATATATTGAACTTGCTCAATTGACAAAGTGAAATGGAAGCAAAGGAGAAACATGCCCATATGTCACTTCTGGATAAAAGGCCAAGGAATATTGACCATCTCTAGGGAATATTGACAATCTCAGAGGTAGTAATATTGGATATAAGGCTAAAAAGGTTGGAATCACAATTCAACCGAGGAGTGGCAGGACCTTGTGTAGGCATGGACTTCAAGGCACAGGAGGAACATCAAGATGCACTTGGGTAAAGGATAAATCTTAAGCCGGACTGTCAAGCTTAAGCTAGTTATAATGTTTTCTCTAGTTATAATATTCTCTCTGGAATTACATTTTGCAAATATATTTTGTATTTAAATGTTTTTTGAAAGGTTATTAGAAGATATCAATTTAGTTTTATAAAAAATAGAAAGTAGAGGTGGAGGAAAGGTTTTTTTTGGGCATGTAAAAATTCTAAAGTAGATGAAATATTTGAATATGTAAAGGTATTGGTCTTTCAACCAGACTGAATTTTAATATAAATTAGACTGAATTTTAATACTAATTTTTAACTATTTCGTTAAAGTGTGTGTGTATATATATATAAAACAAAAAAATCCATTTCAATGTGTACAAAATGGTCCGTAGATAAAATGTCTCAATGTGCATGTTATGTAAAATATTTTTATGTAAACCATGTATATATTAGCGCAACCATATAAATTAAATGGTTTATAAATGTCATGAGGCATAAATACATAATAGCCATCAAAACACTTCATAATACATCTCAAGTTGCTAAAATTATAAAAATAATAAGAATTGATTAAATTATAACTTTATTTAAAATTATAAAATTATTATTAATGATAAAAAAAGTCAATGTATAAGTTAAACATATATACATTTAAAAAAAACACATAACAATATTTTTAACCATGGAGATTCACCGTACTTTATTATGGAGATTATTAATTTTTAAATAGGTTTTGTTATAATACCATGAGCCAATACTTGATGAAAATGTAGCAAGGAATGACTTCTTTGACTTTGCCTTAATCAAATATGTTGATTCGAATTCAATCTCATAGTTGCTTGAGTTAGCTTTCAGTTAACAGTCATGATGTGACCTATCATTGAGTTATTATTAGTTAATTCGAGTTAGATGACATGCAATGAGTTGTGAACTAGTTGATGGCTAAAATTAGCTATCTAGTGGAGTTAACTCTAGTGTATGTCAATTAATTGATCTCTAGTTCTAGAATAGAGATAGACTTAAGTTTAGTTGGGTAGTTGATTTTTTGTTAACTCAACTTACTCTTAGTTAACTGCAGCAACTGCTAAATTTAGCCCTAGTAGGTCATGCAATTTGAATTTCCTATTGAGATTGAATGAAGGCACAAATATATTTATTTATTGTACACGAGAAATTTATCTTGAGAATTGCGCTAGGAAATAGTGAATTCTCCTATTTTTTTAAAGAGGATTTGCGCTAGGAAATAGGAGCTTCCTAGCATGCCTTATTTTCTTAAGTGTTGGGAAAGCCTTGAGATATAGTTGATCAATATTGCAAGGAGCTTCAGGCTTGAAGCATATTCTATGGAATATATCAGATTGCTCAGTTGATTCAATACAAGAAAGAAAGGGTTTTTCCCAGTTGGGTTCCCCAAATATATTGTGTGTTCTATGTGTGATTGTGTTTCTATTCATTGTTTTCTTTCCACAAATTTTTGGTAGAGAAATCTTGTGTCTTTTGTGACCAGTTTTCTCTCATTAGCAGTTGCAAGGTTTCAAGGATTTTCTATATGGTATAAAAGGAGGAAACAAGATAGAGACCAAGTTCCTTGATCAGATTCAAAGTGCACTGGAGAGAAAATCACTTAGTGCATGAATCATGTCATCCTATGGTTTGAGGACAGAACATGCCCTATAAGGGAATTCAAACTTTTGTGCATGGAAGGACAAAATGGAGGTTGTGTTAGATGATAATGGGGTTTTCAAACACATCAAGGTTGATATTTCTAAACCCACTGCATCGAATGCACACTAGCTGACTCAATGGAGGATGGACACTGCCAAATCCAGGAGGATGATCCTGGGAGTTAGAGGCCATATTGTTCCAAATTTGCATGGGAAGTAGACAACATTCCATATGTAGAAGGCCATAAATAATATGTTTGAAAGCAATAATGATGCTAAAAAACTTGTTTTGAAGGAAAAATTGAGGAACATTTGAATGGGGAAGCATGATCCCATTGTTACATACCTATCTAGGTTTTCTCAAGTGAGGGATAAACTTGGAGATGTTGGAGAGACAATTCCACCAGTGGATCTTATGATCCTTTCTCTTCTTGGGCTTCAAAACTCTTGGCATAGTTTCCAGGATCCAGCGAATGGCAGAGATAAGCTCTTGTTGCCAGTGTTGGAAATCCGTCAACCAAGAGGGTCTCCCTGATGAAAATTCCCAATCAGAATTCACATCGTTTGGTGTGGGAGACCTTCTGGAAATAAGGCCTGACTACCATATGTTCTTAGAGATTTTCCTTGGCTACAATGAACAACACAAGAGAGTAATGCACATGTACTTTTGGGTGAATAGGTGGGAACGCCTTATGGAATTTTCAACTGCAGAATGTATCAAGGTTCTTCTACCGAAATGGAGAGAAAAGTGAGCCTTTAAAAGAAAAGTAATATTAATGATCTAGTAAAGACACACAAGCATATATATATATATATATCTCTATATATATATATATATATATATATATATATATATATATATATATATATATATATATATATATATATATATATATATATATATATATGAGTGAATCATTGGGAAACTAGCGAAATAATTCACATAGAAGCAACGATTGTTAAAACACATACAACACACCTTCAACAAGATAAGTACTAAAGCCACCAAAATAATTCAATTTCCTTAGTAAAGATGAAAACAACATACATCACAAACATTAAAATAACAGCCTTACAATATTTATGACATATGCATGAAAGTGTGTTGGCTCAACGAGCTTCGAAATTAAGAAAAAGTTCTAATATATATTAGTATAGTGAACACCACTAGCTCCAATAGTGGAGCATTAGAGAAACCACTTGCTCCTCCAAAAGAACTATCTTCCTCTCTAATGCCTGGTAGGAGGAGCCAAGGTGAAAAGCCCTTTGCATGAACTATGAGGGTGTATATATAACAAATGGGTGACCATTCAACTGCCTTGTGACTCTTGGACTACTCTCATGACTATTTGAATTCTCTATGACTCTTTGAATCCTCCATGAATTTTCACATTCTATAGATGAATATTGGACTTCCACTTTACGTTACATTTCTCACATATTGAAATTACATAATCCACAAACGATGTGACAAATGATGACTCATATACATTTTGACATGAAACCTTGACAAGACATGACATGACATTGATGACATGGATTGCGTGATGATATGGCAATGCCAAGCCAATATTTCTGTTGTTGTCTTCATGTCTTCTTTAAAGATAGTACATGTTCTTCTTCTTCCTCCTCCATAAGTCTTGAAGGTAGGGATTCTTCAATATGATCTTAATCTCCAGTTGTTGTCGCAATCTGGTGTCCCTTTGTCTTTTCTTGATTGATTAACTTGTTTTTGCAGCTACAAAGGTGTCTTCTAGTAGGGTCTCCTTTTTCATCTACTCCATCATCATCCTGTCATAACATGATATAATACCTGCAACTGAAATCCACTCTTGACTAGACATAATCATTCTGATAAACCCCTAGTCTAACATGCTTTAGGACAACCATTAACTGAGCTAGAACCAGGTGAAAGACTGGCTCAAGTATTGTGCAGTTGCAAAGATCATGAAGTCAGGGGCTAGGACTGAGCCTTGAGACTACGAATTGTGTAGTTCAAGTTGGCCAAGACAAGGAAACTATGTAGTTGAGGGGCTTAAGGGGTCAGGTTGGAGGCTTGAGGTTTCCCATTGCACAGTTCTGGGGGGACGGTGGCCAAGGGCTTGTGCAATTGTGAAGTTCAAGAGATGAAGGTTGAGGCTTGTTGCTTGAGACTACACAATGCGTAGAAGAAGATGATTGAGAGGCAGGGGCTATGAAGTTCTAGAGCTCAAGGGTCGGGAATGAGCATTGAGACTGTGTAGTGCGCAATTCTAAAAGGTACGAAATACGCATTGCACGGTTCTAAGAGGAAATCTATGAGCTTGAGGGTTGAGACTATGTAGTCCACAATTCAGGAAGGCTGAGTGAGGTCAAGTTGCTCAAGAAGACACTTTTTCGAATTTGGCTAAGTGTGGGATCAATAAGGCCAAAGTGGACAAGGAAAAACTTGAGGATGATCACACACTTAGAATAGTTTATGACACAACATTGATCACTCATAACACATAAACAACATACTTCCCTCAATTCAATGACATTACGACAATTTTCCCCAAGTGCAACACTAAAGGTACACTTCGTGCGATAGTTCTTGAAACTTTGGGAATGAGTGCAATATACATCTGCATGATAATAATGACTCATTAGCACCAAGGTTACCCATTGAGAAATATTAAAACTACATTTGTGCAATGTGTGACTCTTTCCATGCTCGAAATATGACACTTGTGACAGTAAGAGGAAAGTGCAAACGACACTTGCGAAATGCGAATGACATTGGAAGAAACACATGCCAAAACAAAGATAACATGAAAATGACAATTATTAAGGTGAAAAGAGGAAAAATGGATATTCATAAACATGAAATTGACACTTGTGAAAACAAAGGTGCGCAAAGTGACAGTTGGAAAAACTTACCAAAATAGAATAACAATCACGACCAAAGGTAAGAGACTCTCACACTGGCTGTCAAGATAGGTTGAACATTGCACAGACACTGTCTTGATGGAATTTTTATATGCCTATTCAAGCTTGAATAAAAGAGTGTGCTCATGAACTTGTTGCAGAATGAGCATGGATGAGTAAGTGACTTTAACACTTACAAACTGAGAAAAAGACTAGGATACTTAACAAAGAATTGATCGACCATAAAGTGACTATGGAACGAATGATTGCAAGATCCACAATAGGCTCCAAAATTCAAGTGTAGACCAAATTTTGGATGGTGTTTGTCATAGAAACAACACTTGGTGACACACTAATAGAACTCCAGCTTCTCTAGCTTTATGCACATGGTTTAGTTTTTTAGAAAGTATTAATTCATTGTACGAATTACTCTAGCTTCCCCACTCAACCCGGTTATAGATATATTTCCCTCCATCTCTTTTTTCGGTTGAACAAATTCATAAGGCCATCCAAATCACAATGTTTTGATTCAGGATAAGGGTAATGTAATTCGCGAGCTTAAGATATTCAGAGCATGATTTTTCATCTCGGGTGTTGCTCTGCTACCAGCAAGCTTAGACAGTACTCCGACATAGTCACTTCAGGAACACAAGCATTGCTTCACTGCTAGTGAGCCTAGACAATACCCCAGTAAAGTTACTTACTTCACCTCTGTGCGCAAGAAGCATTTCTCTTTTTTCACCCTTTATTTATTTATTTAATAGGATCGTGCTTTGACACTTATTTATTTCGTGGGGTGGAAGAGGGATCTTGACTTATTGAGAGAAAAAAAGAGGTTGTTCCTTTAGAGAATCATATATAAAACCTTTAATATTGGTTTTCTCGTTTAGATTTTCCCCTTGTCCTTCTCTACTTGATTAGATTAGCATGGAAAACACTGAAACTTAAGGAACTGAGTGAAGATATGAGGTTTCTAGAATAGACACATATATCATGGTTTGACACGAATCTTTCCTTATGCAAGGATCATATTTTATGTCAGAACATCATCGAACAAAAGGTATAACCAAGATGAAGAATAAGGACTGAAGGTTAGCCAAATGTTGCAGTGTCACAAAGCCCTTTTCTATTTTTCCACATTGTCTTTCGAGTCGAAGAGAACATCCTTTAGGCAAAGGCTTATTGAAAAAAAAGCAAAATAAAGACAAGACACAACAAGGAAACACAATCAAAAGGAAAAAGCAAATGGAGGCTAAATAAAAAACAAGATGCAAGGAAAAAGCAAGAAAACACAAGAAAGAGTGCAGAGAGTGAGTTCATGATGAGTGTGTGAGGGGAGACTAGTATGCAACTAGACCTACTCCTAACATAACCAGCTAGAAGGTCAGGTTCAAGTGTAATGAAATTTCTAATGTAGCCATCGTAACTTCTCCCGACCTGCATACAAAAAAGATACAAATGATTAAAATAAATATAATACAACGTGCAATAGAAAATATAAGCACTTGAATAACTTGCACAACAAATTGAAGGTCTTGCCTATCAGCAGAAATATATGTCATAGTCACTACGTCTAACCAACTCACATTCTTACCTTTTTGATTAAAACAATTTGCAAGGAAAAAGCAAGAAAACACAAGAAAGAGTGCAAAAAGTGAGTGCAGGATTAGTGTGTGAGGGGAGACTAGTATGCATCTAGACCTACTCCTAATCTAACCAGCTAGAAGGCCAAGGTCGAAATTTCTAATGTATCCATCGTAACTGCTCCCGACCTGCATTAAAAAAAGATACAAGTGATTAAAATAAATATAATACAATGTGCAATAGAAAAGACAAGCACTTGAATAAATTGCACAACAAATTGAAGGTCTTTCCTGTCAGTAGAAATATATGTCATAGCCACTACTTCTAACCAGCTCACATTCTTACCTTTTCGATTAAAACCATAATTAAACAAACCTCAGAAGCTTCTTGTGAATCTATCTTCATTTGTACTACCCACCTTAGAAAGCATGAGAAAATATTGAAACATGTTATTTATGACGGAGCTTGCCAGGTAAGATTGCTCCAACCATTTAGTGATTAGATCATGAAATTCGAAACAATCGTCTTAAGAACCTTGAGATCCTTGAAAAGATGAGGTTTCAATCATAGGTATGAGATCAAGATGAGCACCTTTACAATGCATTCAATAGGTCTTGAGCACCTTGCAACAACATAAGCTGTATGCCAATATGGAGAAATATTTTTCTGGCATGTGGAGAACTCAATATTTGGGATACATTGTAGATGAACATGGGGTGCATGTGGACCCAACCAATATCCAATTCATTTGGGATTGGCCAACCACAATGAATCTAAAAAAGCTTCGTAGTTGCTTGGGCCTTCTAACTTCAACTAGAGATTTGTGTTGTGGTTTTCTCATATCACGTAGCCCTCAGCTCAAGCAACCAAGGGTGGAGGAAAATAAATTTTTTCTTATTCTAAGTCACAACAGAAAACATCCGAGGAGTTGAAACACTACCTTTTCTCTGCACCAGTTCTCACCCTTCCAGACCTACAATAACCATTTGAGATTGAGACAAATTCCTTTGACTATGATATTGTTGCAGTCCTCACTTAGAAAGGACATCCATTGACCTATCACAATGAAACAATTTCTGATATTGTCTGGAGATACCCCACCTATGAAAAGGACATGCACTCCATCGTGCAATCCTATCGAAAATGAAAGCATTATATTTTTGGGAAGGAGATGATTGTCCACATTACTCACGGGCCTCTGCAATTTATTCAATGTTATGCAACCAGCTCACAAAATGGAAGAAAGAGATAGATCAATGACTTCAAAAGTAGCCTCTTCGAGGGGGAAACCTACTTTACATTACATAAAATGAATAATTCTTGGATGATACAAATGACAAGACCTCCTTTCTATATATAGGAGTCTAAGGGGTCACAATATAATTAGAGCCAACATAACAATAATAATGTAAGGGAACAACAATAATAATAGTGGGCTTCTATGGGGTACAATAATAACAATATGGGGACAACATGGGAACAACAATAACAATAAGGGGTAAAATGACAAAAATAATAAGGGAATACACTAGTATTATAGGGACCTAACATGCCCCTCTCCTTCAAAAAAGTGTTGTCCTTAATGCTTAAGTAGTTCTGGATGCTTATGTATAAAATTCTCATCCTCCCATGTGGAATCCTCAGGGGGTAAGTTCTTCCACTTGATGAGATACTCTGAAATTAATCGATTTCATAGCTGTCGAGTTCTTGTTTCTATGATTTCTGTACATTCCAATATGATTTTTCCTTCCTCATCAAGTTTTGGAAATATTGTTTAAACTGGGAGCTTGTCACCTATAACCTTCTTTAAGAACGAAACATGGAAAACTAGGTGCACTCCGGAAGATGCAGGAAATTCCAATTTGTATGCCATAGTACCAATATTTTGCAACACCTTGTACGCACCATAATACTTTGGTGATAATTTATTATCCTTCTTAGCTTGCTTGAGGGACATTTGTTTGTATGGCTATAGCTGTAGAAATACCCAGTCACCGCATCAAAACTTATTTCGTTACGATGTTGATTTGCCTGTTGTTTCATTCTATTTTGCGCTAAAGTGAGGTTATCCTTTAAGAGTTGGAGAACTTTTTGTTGATGCTCGTTGTGATCTTCCACTGCTTGAACCATAGAATTTTCTCTTAACTATGATGTGATGGATGGTGGATGATATCCATAAAGCACTATAAATGGGGTCATTTTTACTGCAGTATGGAAGGAAGTGTTATACCACCATTCAATGAGAGGCAACCATTTGACCCATTGTGTATGTTTATCAGATACAAAGCAACGAAGATATCCTTCCAAACATTTGTTCACTATCTCACTTTGCCCATGAGATTGAGGATGATAAGATGAGCTATGAGATAACTGAGTACCCAGACAAGAAAATAATTATGTCCAAAAATTTCCAGTGAAAATAGGATCTCTGTCACTTACAATAATCTTTGGGTTGCATGTATCTTTTGAATTATTTCCATAAATACAGTAGAAATTGTACTCACTTTAAATGGATTAGATAATGCACAAAAGTGTGCATACTTGGTAAGTCTATCAACTACCACCATGATGACACTCTTTCCTTCGGACTTGGGTAAAATTGTGATAAAATCCATTGAAACCTCCTCCAAAAGTTGATTTGGAATGCAATAAAGGTTGTAATAGACTTGGTGTCACGACGCTGGAGACGACGGTAGTCTTTCAACCGTGCTTGGCGAGGTGCGACACCACCGAACACTTTCTTTTCACCAATACTTATGTTCGTGGACTACGCCTAACCACTTATCCTACTTAGTTTGTGTTTAGAAACCAAGTATTATTAATGTTTCCTTTATACCAATGAACACCCATACACATTCATTATCATCAGCAATTATACAAGAGAACACAATTGCACAGTATAAAGGGAGGGGCAACTCCCTGGACAATGAGTCTGCCCGAATAATATATTATACAACTTTACAAGTTTAAAATGCTTTACAAGTATACTTGGGAAACACCAAGTTTCATACTTAGCCAATTTTACATCATCATCACACCCTCATGTGATAGCCAAGATTTCCTTGCCCAAGTTGGGCGGGCGCGCCCTCACACGAGCTGCCAACCAAACTTCACAACCAAACCTTGTCTTCGTGCACGACGGGCGGGTGACTCCACCAAGTCACCAAGACACCCCCTTCGCACAACCGGCTTCACTAACGTTTCACTGTGCACCCGCCTTCACCACGTTCCACCATTCTTCAACTTTGCACCGGCGGGCGACTCCACCAATTTTCCACCATTTACCCTTGCATGATGGGTGGGCACTCACCTGAGCTACCCGAGACACCCTTGTCAAGTCTCATCCAAACCGAGATATCGTGCTACCTTCGTGTGGCCTTGCCCAAGAGCGGGCGCATTACCAAACTGCGCCTTTCCTTCTTGCTGCGTCCTCACTTGATCTGCGCACTTCTCTACATGTGATGAGCAAAGTTGTGATGTCCAAATGAGCTCTTCGCAATGTTTACTTATATGGGTGTGAGGGCAAGTCGAGCTGCCCAAGACGACTCGTCCTCTATGCAAGGAGCGCCCCCCACTCATCGCAAATATATGTCGGCCTTTGCACTAATTGTAGGTCGGCCCATGGTCTAACCATCCATGCTCCCATGCTTATATAAACCTTCGCTCAGCCGCTTGTGCGCATTATAACTCGCACACTTTGTCCAAGCTGCTTGCACATCCTTTTTCCTTCGCTCGTTTCACCAAAAAGCTCACACTTGTCAAGGACTACAGGTCCTTACATCTTCCTCCACCTGAAGTCGTTTTCGTCCTCGATAACATACCATTCTGGTAGCCATCCACCAAGATCAACATCAACAACTATCTCATCCTTGGTCCATGATGTCAACTCCTCCATATACTGCAAACATCCCTGCAACATATGTAGAACTTCCATCTCCATCATGTGTCATCCCATCTTGTGAACTGTCCTCCTTTTCTGCCTGATGCCAACATCTCTCCATGCACTTCCAGACCCCATGTTTGAACTAGTTGGGTAGCTAATCCAACTGTCACGCTCAAGCCATGAGAATGAACATCCTTATGCCTTCACCAGTCTATCTTGGATTCTGCCACATCCTGGACTCACAAAGAATCTCACCCATGCTCAGGTCCATGGAAACTCCATCCCATCTGCAACATGTCATGATACTTGATGCCAAACCATCCTTGCACCATCGGTCATACCTGCTCAACCTGTTTTAAGGACTCACTGCCATAAGCAGGTAACAATGAGCCCCATCTTCTATGTCATCTAAGAAGATGTGGAGGGGGTAGAGCCTGAAGGCTCACCCTCGCTAATAAGCTCAATCCATCTGTGAGGATTCTCTATCTCCATCCTCTGTAGATAAGTGACCCGATCCTCCTCTCGGACATTCAGCCTCACATAAGCCTCCTCCTCATAATCATTATCCTCAACCACTTCTAGCCTTCTTGACAAATCCAAGATACTATCAGAAAGTGTCCTGATGACCAATGACTGCTCGGTAAGCTTTGTCTCAACTGTAGACAACCGCTTACTCATGTCTTCCATGCGCTTCTCATCCTCCATTTGCATCACTGCTAACTTACAATCAGGCTTTGTCACACCAATGGGTACATCTTCCCTTCCATCGTAAATGTACAACTTCTTCAAACATGGAACAATCATAGCATCGAATTGTTTCAAGAATTCCATTCCCAGCACAGCTTCATAGTCATCAATCTGTACTATAGTGAAGTCGACTTTCCCAGTCCACTCACCTAGTGTTGTGTCCACTTTTTCAGCTACACTAAGAACACAATCAGGAGGAGAATTCACTGTCTTCATTTGTGAACAATGTAAACTTTGAAACGGGAACTATAAACTCAAAACGAGAACTCTGGCCAAAAAACCCCAAAAAAACATCAAAACAATGCTAAAAACGAAAAGTGTTGATGCTGGAATAACACCTTTTTTTTTCCAGGGTAAAT
This sequence comes from Pinus tabuliformis, assembly GCA_031772625.1. Classification (NCBI taxonomy): domain Eukaryota; kingdom Viridiplantae; phylum Streptophyta; class Pinopsida; order Pinales; family Pinaceae; genus Pinus; species Pinus tabuliformis. Next base: position 706,577,083 of record CM062811.1, read on the forward strand.
TTTCAACATGTTTTAAAAATGGCGGTGAAAACCAATTTTTTGTGCAAAATTTTTCCAAAAATTTCCCTCAAAACGAAGTGTTGATGTTTGAATAACATTCTTTTGTTTTGTTTTGTTTTGTTTTTTTTTTCAATGGTAAATTTTGTGCAGAAAACACCCTCAAAACGAAAAGTGTTGATGCGGGGATAACAAATTGTTTTTCAAGGGTAAAATTTCAACATTTCGAAATAATAGCATAAAATATTTTATCATAACCCGGAAAAACATTAAAATTTCATATAGAAAAAATAAATATAAAAAAAGAAGAAGAAGAAGAAGAAGAAGAAGAAGAACAATGAAAAAACACAAAACAAAAAAAAAATAAAAATAAAAATAACAAAACATAAATAAAAATATATACTAAAAACAAAACATCAAAAAAAAAAAACAAACAAACATCAAAAATAAAAATCAATCATAAAAATGGAAATAAAAAACAAAATTAACCAATAAAAAACAAAATAAAAAAACTAGAAAAAAATTACAAATTATAAACAAATAAATAGTAAAAAAAACATATTAAAAAAAAAACAAAACAAAACAAATATGTAAACTAAAAAAAATTGGGAAAAGAAAAAAATACACATTAAAAAAACTCTAAAATTAAGTAGGTAAAAATAGAAAAATTAAAAAAACACATTAACAAAAAAACTAAAAAAAAACTGAAAATTAAAAAGGAACTAGATTTTTAAAAAAAGAGAAAAATTATATATAAAGAATTAAGTAGGTAAAAATAGAAAGATTAAAAAAATCATTAGTAAAAACTAGCAAAAAAAAAATTAAAAACAAACTAGATTAAATAAAATTAGAAAATTAACAAAAAAAAATAAAATTAAAAACTAGTAAAATTACTATTAAAAGCATTTAGAAAAACAAAAAAGACAAAGCTCAAATTATTAAAAAAAAAAAAAACAAAAAAAATATCAAAATTTTAAAAACATACCTCTTTTCCAATTAAAAAATAAATAAAATTAAAAAACATTTTAAACTTTAAAAAAAAGTGTTTTTGATTTTTAAAAATAAAAATAAATTTTTTATATTAAATTTTCATTACTTATTTAAAAACAAACAAAAAAAATCATTAAAATTTTTTAATAAAAATTATTAAATTTTAATTTAATAAACCATTTTAATAAAACTTAAATTTTAAATCATTATAATAAAAATTAAATTATTAAAAAAACTTATGAAATAATTTTAATAAAAAAAAAAAATTAATGTTTGTTTTTTTTTTTTAAAACGATTCTTTTATTTTTAATTAAAAAATATACATATTAAATTTTTTTAAAAATTAAACTATTAAAAAAATTTAACAAAAACATTTAATAACAATTAATTTTTTTTTTTTTATAAACTTTGATGTTATAAAAAAAAATTGTGTTTGCCCCCGGCCGCGCCACCCCTGGGCGGCTGGAGGGCCCTGGGGCGATTCCTGGAACCAGCCGCCCGAGGGTAGCGCGGCAAGGGGCGAACACGATTTTTTTTTATAACATCAAAGTTTAATTCTTATTAAATGTTTTTGTTAAATTTTTTTAATAGTTTAATTTTTAAAAAAATTTAATATATGTTTTTTTTAATTAAAAATAAAAAAATCGTTTAAAAAAAAAACAAACATTAAATTTTTTTTTTAATTAAAATTATTTCATAAGTTTTTTTAATAATTTAATTTTTATTATAATGATTTAAAATTTAAGTTTTATTAAAACGGTTTATTAAATTAAAATTTAACAATTTTTATTAAAAAATTTTAATGATTTTTTTTCTTTATAAAAACAAAATTTAAAAAAAAATAAAGTTTAATTTTTATTAAATTATTTGTTAATTTTTTTTAATAATTTAATTTTTAATAAAATTTAATATATATTTTTTTCACATAGAAAAAAAATTCGTTTTAAATTATTTTTTTTGTTTCAAATAAAAATTATTTAATTTTTTTTTTTTTTTAATAAAAACAAAGATGGTTTAAAAAAATTAAAATTATTTATTTATTTTTAAATAAAATATATATGTTTAATAAAAATAATTGCATTTTTTCTTTTTTTAATAAAAAATACGCGTTTTTTTGGGTTTTTTTTTTTTTATAATTTAAATTTGTTTTTGTGTTTTTTTTTTTTATATTAATTTTACCAGTTTTTTAATTTTTTTTTTTCCGTTAATTTTTTTTTTTTTTTTTTTTTTTTTTTTTTTTTTTTTTTTTTTTTTTTTTTTTATAAACTAGTTTGTTTTTAAATTTTTTTCCCACTTTTTGCTAATGTTTTTTTTTTAATTTCTCTATTTTTACTTACTTAATTTTATAAATATATATTTTTTTAATTTTTTTTTTTTCGAAAGTTTTTGATGGTTTTTGAGATATATATATATATATTTTTTTTACGTTTTTTTATTTTTTTTTTAAATATTAATTTTACTATCTTTTTTATTTTTGTCGTTATTTTTCTATTTCTTTTTTTTTAAACTAGTTTGTTTTTAATTTTTTTTTCTTTTCCCTAGTTTTTGCTAATGTTTTTTTTTAATTTCTCAATATTTACCTATTTAATTATATATATATATATCTATATATATATATATATATATATATATATATATATATATATATATATATCTGTATTTTTTTAATTTTGTTTTTTTTTTTTCCAAATTCTTTTATGGTTTGTGAGATAAATTTTTTTTAACATTTTTTATTTTTTATTTTTGTCTTTTTTACATATATTTTTATATTTTTTTTAGAGACAATTATTTCATTTGGATTGAAAATTTAATTAACGATGTATAAATATGTAGTATATCGAAAATGCAAAATATCGACCTTCTTTAAATATGCAAATCAATAAAAACCCCACTACAAAAAAATAAAAATTAAAATAAAAACTAGAAAATATGAAAAAGAAGACCACTTTCAAAATTATTAAATTTACGAAATAATTATTTACATTTCATATGTTAGAAAAATTTAAAGTAAAAAAATAGGTCTTTTAAAAAAAGGGTCTGATGTAGAATAACCACTTTTTCAAATCAGCATGAAAATCACTACCATTCTAAAACGCAATGTACATAAAAAAAAATTAAAGTGCCAAAAACTATGCTTTAAAAAAAGCATGTGTGTTCTGCATCACCCCTTTTCAAAATCGGGTCACTTTTTTGCTATCTCTACAAAACGGGTAACAGTAGCAGTTCCCGTTTCAAAGTTTACATTGTTTGTGCTTCACCGGTACAAATTTCAACCCAATCCTTCTCGCAGTATCTTCACCCATGAAGTTGTGAGTAGCCCCACTATCCACCATAGTGAGTATATCAGCACCCCTAATCTTCATCCGAACATACTCCAAACTATTCCTCTTAGGATCCCTTTGAGAGACCACCTCTGTAGCAGCAGCAACTCCAAGTATCTGCATCATCCCCACAGAAGCTTCTTCATTCTTCGTATTAGATTGTGCAATAGTAGCCACTTTCAGTCTAGAAGGACAATTCTTCACCATATGTGGTTCAGCACATATCCAACACTTCAAGGCTTTCTTCGTCTTTGATTTATCATCTGATTTCAAAGCATCATCCTTCTTCTTCTCTTTCGGCTTATCGGATTTCTTCTTCCTATTATTAGAAGTCTCATCATAATGCTCCACCAACCTGTCCACAACAGCAAAATCTTCCTCAAGTGTTTTTATCTTCTGCCTCTTCACTTCATTTCGTGCCCAAGGCTTTAATCCAATAATGAAGTTGAACACCTTGTCCCTCTCCGCCATGTCAGGAAGTTCCAGAACCACACTTGCAAACTCCCGCTGATATGTCTGTAGGTTCCATGTCTGCTTTATGAACTTAATCTTCATCCTTGCTTTCCATGTTTCATCTTGAGGACTGAAATGGGTCTGTAAAGCCTTCTTCATCTCATCCCACAAAGTAATGTCACCAGCACTGCCATTGGCAATCTGATCCATCCTCCTTCGCCACCACTCTTAGCATCCTTTGTCAAGAACTGAGCAGCTACCTTCACCTTCGTCTCATCATTAGAAAGACCAAAGCATTCCAAGTATTGTTCCATGTCCCATAGAAAGTTTCCAAGAGTCTTCACACTCCTTGTACCATCATAAGATTCCGGTTCCTTGACTTTCACATGAGGCACTCCTCCACCTGAGTTATGCCTCATGACCTTCTTCAACACTGTGATCTCATCTCTGGCTTCATCAAGAGATTTCTGCAAGTCCACGATCTCTGCCAAGCCTTGGTCTCTTGCCTCTTCAATCTCCTTGACCCTTACTTCAAGTTGTGTACACATAAGATCAGTGTACTCGTGTTGAGTCCGGAGTTCCTCGAGCTCTTCCCTCATCTTCGAATTGGCCTCTTGATCTTTCTCGACCAAGTCCATCTTCTTAGTCCAGTAAGCCTCTAAGTCCTCCATCTTTTCCAACACTTTTTCAATGAATGCCATAGTAGCATCCTTCGCATCGTGACTAGACCCAACTTGAGATTCACCTGCCATTGCTAACAGTTTCCTTCTTCTTTGCGATCTAGTTTCCACCATCCAATAGCTTCACCAAGTTGCCTGCAACCATGAACCAGCTCTTGTTCCACTTGTATGTGAAACAACTTCCTTCACCTGCAAGTACCTGCTTCCACTGTCACCAACTGTCAAGTGTTTACACACCTGCTTCACCCAGCTTCCTGCAAGACTCCTCCAAGTCTTCAGACTAGCTCTGATACCAACTGTCACGTAGTGAAGTTGTGTATCATCTTCAATACTTCAACACCAGCTTCCTACAAAACTTCTCATCAAGTTTTCAGTCCGGCTCTGATACCACCTATCATGACGTCAGAGACGACGGTAGTCTTTCAACCGCGCTTGGCAAGGTGTGGCAGCACCGAACACTTTATTTTCACCAATACTTATGTTCATGGACTACGCCTAACCACTTATCTTACTTAGTTTTTGTTTCGCAACCAAGTATTATTAATGTTTCCTTTATACCAATGAACACCCATACACATTCATCACCATCAACAATTATACAAGAGAACACAATTGCACAGTATAAAGGGAGGAGCAACTCCCTAGACAATGAGTCTGCCCAAATAATATATTATACAACTTTACAAGTATACTTGGGAAACAACATGTTTCATACTTAGCCAATTTTACATCATCATCACACCCCCGTGTGATAGCCAAGATTTCTTTGCCCAAGTCGGGCGGCGCACCCTCACACGAGCTGCCAACCAAACTTCACAACCGAACCTTGTCTTCGTGCACGAAGGGCGGGTGACTCCACCAAGTCACCAAGACACCCCCTTCGCACAACTGGCTTCACCAACGTGTCACCGTGCACCCGACTTCACCACGTTCCACTGTTCTCCAACTTCACACTGGCAGGCGACTCCACCAAGTTTCCACTGTTTACCCTTGCACGACGGGTGGGCGCTCACCTGAGCTACCCGAGACACCTGTGTCAAGTCTCACCCAAACCGAGATATCGTGCTACCTTCGTGCGACCTTGCCCAAGAGTGGGTGCATTACCAAACTGCGCCTTTCCTTCTTACTGCGTCCTCACTTGATCTGTGCACTTCTCTATATGTGATGAGTGAAGTTGTGATGTCCAAATGAGCTCTTCGCAATGTTTACTTATATGGGTGTGAGGGCGAGTCGAGTTGCCCAAGCCGAATTGTCCTCCAAGCAAGGATTGCCCCCTACTTAGTGCAAATACATGTTGACCTTTGCACTAATTTTAGGTCGGCCCATGGTCTAACCATCCACGCTCCCATGCTTATAGAAACCTTCGCTCGGCCTCTTGTGCACATTATAACTCGCACACTTCGTCCAAGCTGCTCGCACATCCTTTTTCCTTCGCTCGTTTCACCAACAAGCTCGCACTTCATGCCGCGAGTTCATGTCAAGGACTGCAGGTACTTACACTTGGGGTCTTAACTGTATCAACTTTATTTTGTTGGAAAACCAAACATTCCGACACAAACTTTTGAATATCAGATTTAAGGCCATCCCAAAAAAATTCCTTCTTAACCCTATGGTAAGTTTTTAAAAATCCTGAATGCCCTCCTAAGGGAGATGTGTGCGATTCCAAAAGAATATTTTTTTTGAGTTGGGAATTCTTACAGAGGTATAGGTAATCTTTGTACCATAATAAATCATTTTTCCAGCTAAATGTATCAGATGTACTGGGATCTTGCTGAAAATTTTGAATTAGTTCCCACACTACTTTGTCATTCTTCAATTCATCTCTTGATTCGTTTATCCAATCTGGTTGGATAATAGAATGGCACAAAGCAATGCTTCCACATCCTCCTCCTTTCTTAAGAGTGCATCTGCAACAACATTTTTATTCCATTTCTTGTAGATGATTTCAAAGTCATAACCCAACATATTTGTGACCCATTTTTACTGCTAATCTGAAGATAATCTTTGTTCTAATTTTTTTTTAAGATTATCATGAACTGTTTTTACCTTGAAGTGTCTTCCCTTTAAGCAAGGTCACCATTTCTTAAGTGCATGTAGTATTGCCAATGTTTCCTTCTCATAAATAGCTTTGTGTAAATATTTTCCTTTGATTGGATGACTTTCGAAAGAAATGGGTCTTCCTTCTTGGATTAAAACAATACCAATTCCATTTCCCGAGGCATCACATTCCACAATAAAGGTTTTTGTGAAGTCTCGCGTAGCTAAGACCAGTGCTTGGAACATTGCCTCTTTAAGATGTTTAAAGGCCTTCGTTGCTTTTGGAGTCCAAGAAAATGCATCTTTCTTTAGTAATGTTGTTAGAGATGCTGCTATTCTCCCATAATTCTTAACAAACTTGCGATAATACCCTTTCAACCCGAGAAATCCTCACAGATGCTTTATGGATGTAGGGATTTTCCATTCCTTAATGGCTTTAATTTTGCTAGGGTCTACCTTAACACTTTCATGAGATACAATATGGCCCAAATATTCCACCTCTTGTACTCCAAAGAAACATTTGGAGGATTTTGCAGATAAGTTTTTCTCCTCCAATAGTTTGAGCACTTTGTCAACATGTTGAACATGATCCTTCTAAGACTTGTTGTAGATTAGTATATCATCAAAAAATACTAACACAAATTTTCTAAGGAAGGGTTTGAAAATGGAATTCATCAAACCTTGAAATGTAGAAGATGCATCGGTAAGGCCAAAAGGAATGACAAAAAATTCATAATGACCCTCATGAGTTCTAAATACTATTTTCGGAATTTCTTCAATCTTCATTCTGATTTGATGATATTGTGAATAAAGGTCTAACATGGTGAAGTAAATTGCTCCATGCAACTCATCCAATAATTCATCAATGATAGGAATGGGAAATTTAACTTTAATAGTGAGCTCATTGAGCTCCCTATAATTGGACACATGTGTCATGATCCATCCTTCTTGTGCACCAATACTATTGGAGCAGAGAAAGAACTTTGACTAGGTTGAATTATACCAACCTCTAGCATTTCTGCAACCATATGTTCAATTTCACTCTTTTGGGCATAGGGATATCTGTAAGGCCTGATGTTTGGAGGAACACTTCTTGGAATCAAATGAATAGCATGATCATGATCACGAAAGGTGGGAGGCCTTTGGGAGTATCAAATACCTTAGAAGGATTGTCGAAGACCTTTTGGAGATCTGGAGAAATAGATGATTCCAATGTGGTAACCTCTAGCTAATATAATTGTTCCATTACGCCTCGTTGTTATTTCTTTAGAAGATTTGTCATGTCGTTAGAGCTAATTATCTTTCTCGGTTTCCTTGTGATACCCCTTGATTCAACATCCTTTCCTTTTGAAAAAAAATTCAAGAAAAGCTCTTGAAAATTAAAAGCTATTGTACCTAAATATTGTAGCCATTGCACTCCTAGTACAACATCAGCACCACCCATTGGAATGGAAAGCATTGGACTATTCAACACATATGCTCCCACGGATAGCTTGGTATTATGGCACTTTCCAGAGCAATTTATGGTTCCTCCATTTGCAACCATCATTTGACACTCTGGTGCTGGATATAGGAAGCAATTCAATTCCTTGGCTACCTTACAATGAATAAAATTATGGGTACTGCCTGAATATATCAACACTATTACTTTTTTCTTCTTAATATGTCCTTCTATCTTGATAGTTTGAGGAGTGGTAATTCTGGGCAATGCATTAAAATATATGGTCGGATTCATTTATTCTTTCTCTAGGATTTGTTCTTGGTGTGTATCCTCTTCTTTTGATGTTTCTTGTTCTTTTTCTTCCTCCTCTTCACAATCTATGTAAACTATTTTTCTCTCAGCGCACTTATGACCTTTAGTGTATTTTCTATCACAACTGTAACAAATCCCTTTTGATATTTTTTCTTCCAATTATTGTAGTGTCAACCTTGTAGGCTGTGGAAGGCTAGGGGCAACAACACTTCCATATTTATAGTTGTGAGTGGTAGGATTCCTCGTCACCATAATTTTGCTTTCAATTTTTCTTGCCAACCTGAATGCCTTCTCCAATGAATCAAGTTCCCAAAGGTGAACCTCATGTTGGATGTTATCCTTTAAAGTCCCTATGAACACATCAATCCTATGCTCCTCTAGAATATCTTTTACCATTATATTCAATTTTTGGAAGTCCTCAATGTGCTCCACCATTGAACCCTTTTGTTTGAGATTTATCAATTGGATAAAAAAGGTGTTGCTTTTTGTATCCTCATAATGTGCTATCAATTCTTCCGTAAAAATTGCCCAAGTGACAGTTTGTTTACGAGAGCAAAGCCATCGATACCATTTAAAATGATTGGGTTCCAAATATAAAGTTGCAATGCGTACCTTTTGTGTGTTTTGCACATTATGGATATTGAAATATTGCTCCATCTATAGTATTCATGTTATGAGATCCTTGCCATCAAACTTCCTCATATCGATCTTTCGAACATGGTGGGTCTTCAATCCAACGTTAGAATCTATGAAATCATGACTAACATTTCTTTTGTTCTCATCATGAGTTTCCTTTACTACCCTTTCGCTATTAGTAAGCATTTCTTGTAGCAACTTTGTCAAATCTATCTTTAAATATTCCATGTTACCTTTAAGTTTTTCTTCCATGCCATCCATCTTAGCTTCCATGCCATCCATCTTAGCTTCCATTCCATTCTTTAAACCATCCATATTAGCTTCAGTTACTTTTTGTGAGAGTGAAATTTGTTGCACTTGGTCTCATAATTTTGATATATCATCTTGCATTCCTTCCTCTTCTTCATGTGTCATAGTAGAGATTTCAAGTTGCTCACTAGGTGTTTCCATTTTATTTATTTGGGTCATCAATTAATGATAATTATGCTTCACAATGCCCTTTGAATCACTTCAAACTACTTTCTCAAACAAGACTTATGAAAATTAAAAAAAAACTATACACCTTTTTTTCCGCTTTGTATGAGCTCGATCTTGAAATGACTGTAACTCTGTAATTTTGGACCTCGCAGTTCTGAAATTTCAGCCTGTGATAGCCCTCTGAGTCTTCTTTCCAACCCCACAACTCAGATCACAATTGGATTCCCGAAGAAAGAGTTATACCCAATCACCCATGATGACCTAATTATAGATTGGTTTAGTAGAACAAACTTGTACAATGTTCCATGTGTCACTGTTTCAAGCTTAGGTTCTGAAAACAATACCCAACAAGCTACAGTCCGTCCTCTTTCTGTCACTTTTTATGAAATTCGAATCAGATTCTCAGAGAGAAAGTTATGACGATTTTCCCAAGCTAACTAGTTTGAGATCAAATTCAAGAGCTTGAAAAAACCCTAACTTCCTCAGTTCATATCTCCGAAAATATAGCGATACAAGATCTGAAATTCATTCACGAGGTTCATCACAATTTCATCTCAAATAAATTTTAACTTCATCTTCTGAAGCTTTGTATAAAAAAGGTTATAGGAAAACTTCCACGATGACCTGTTTGAAGCAGCAAAACCCTAGAATCCAAAACTCTGATACCAATTGTTATGCAACCATCTCACAAAATAGAAGAGTAAGGTAGATCAATGATTTCAAAAGTAGCCTCTTCGAGGGGGAGACCTCCTTTACATTACATAAAATGAACAATTCTTGGATGGTACAAATGACAAGACCTCCTTTCTATATATAGGAGTCTAAGGGGTCACAATATAATTAGAGTCGACATAACAATAATAATGTAAGGGCACAACAATAACAATAGTGGGCTTCTATTGGGCACAACAATAACAATATGGGGAAAACATGGGAAATAACAATAAGGGGTACAATGAAAATAATAATAATGGAATAAAATAGTATTATAAGGACCTAACATTCAAACACAAGGAAGGTTACATAATGACCACAATAAAAAATGGTCCACATACATGCAACAATTCCACTTGAACATAAAATATAAGAAGGGTAGCACCAAACATTTCATAGATTTCCTCATTCAGTCCATGGTTATAGCATTAACCATAGTCCTTAACTCTTGTGGGAATGAGACCTCTAAGTGGCCATAATTATACAACAATAACTTTGACTTCATTATCACATACCATATGTTGATCGCCGGCAAACAAGTTTTAGACTTCCACCTCTAGGATGTGCTCTTATCCTACCTAGGACACCTTTGTGTTCCTTCAAGCAAGTGTGACAAGTTGGTATGTGAGGCACATTAGGTTCAGGTGGAAAGGCACTTTGGTATGGAGAAGATAGTAGCAATACTTCAGAAGTATTTCTACTAGCCAAAGCTTCGACAAGATATCCAATAATATATCATATCATGCACTACCTATGCCATTGCTAAACCAACCATCAAGAAGAAAGTATTGTACATTCCTATACATATATGAAACAAGAATTGAGAGTCTTTTTATGTGGATTACATGTCATGTTTTCCATTCACCAAGCATGGTAACAATTGTGTGTTTGCAATCTGTTGGCCTAATTTATTTTCATAAACTAAGGCATACATTTTTCAATCTGGGAGTCCATAAACTTGGACATGTCATGCATTGTATGTGCAAGATTAGATTTAGTGTCACGTTAAGAAATGGAAAATTATTATTTGTCCTAAAGATTAGAGCTAAGTTTCTTAAGTTAACTAGTATGCAAATTAAAATATAAAGCCATGAATTGAAAAAATCAAGGAAACATGAAACAAAACTATGATTCAACAACTCAAACAACTGAAAGAAACTAATCACTCTTCTTGAAAGTAAAAGCACACTTTTAAATTATTTTGGAAGATAAAGGATGCACTAACATCCCATAGGTTGCAATTTCTTTGGGTTCAAAGGCCTACAATGGTTGACTCCCGAGTCTTGTACTTATCTATCACGATTGATTTCAAGTATTAATATAAAAGGACATATTCAGAAATGGAAAGAATGGTTGAGTAAGTCTAGTTTGGTGGACTTTTCATGCATTGGGGCCTTTTCCAAATGGATTGATACTCCTAATATTTTACCCAACCCACCAATAAGCTTAATTCTCAAGGCATTTACTCATCTATGGAAATAAAAACCTATAATGCTTTGATGCAAGACTAGTTTGATTATTTATGTATACATTAGTGCCTTTCCTAATGGGTGAACACTCCTAATCTTTTACCTAGTTAATCAATAAGCTTATTTTCAAGAGAATTGGCTAATCTATAATGAAAATACCCTTTTTTTTCATGAATGGAAACAAAGCTATGATAACTAATAATGTAACAAAGATGACAATTCAAAACAAAGAATTATGCACAAATGTAAACAAGAAAAAGCATGATATGAACAAGACACTTAAGATTTCACAAAAGTAAAGGTTTTCTTGCATATGTATCAACATGAAAGTAAAACAGACGAAATATGTATCAACATCTACATTTATGAACAACAAAGAAAACAAGTTTACATGCTAAGACAATGGGAACCCTTCATGCCTTAGCTTGCACACCCAAAGATACCAGTGAGTAAAACCTTACAAGTATTGCTTATATTACTAATAATTAAGCTTAATTCATATCTCCAATGATGAAGTTTCAGAAGAATAGGATCAGAATAAAAGTCTTAAGAGTTTAAAATCTAAAAGTTGTTTGGAAAGCTTCAGTGGCATTGCTTTTATTCACAAAATTTGAAACAAACTACTGGAAAATATCTTTTCAGCTAACAAGAGACTAATATGAGCTTTCTTATAGATAAAATTAGACCTTCCTCATAGCCAAAATCGCAGGAAAATCATGTTTTAGCAGATCCAGGTGAATTTCTCCACAAAATACAATTTAACAACCAAAGTGACCGTGTTGAGTGGACCTTTACAAGCTATATCGTGGAACCAAAGGGAATCTCAACATCTCAGGATCATGAGTGACAAAATCCTTGTCCCCAATTTTACATATTTCCTACAAGTATTAAAACAAATGAGCATTTATGAAAACTAATATTTTCTATTAAAAATGTGGTAAAGTAGATTTACAATGCATATATTTTCATGAATTTCAAAAATTCAAAATTAATAACAAAATACCTTACAGAGTGGTTTATTGATAAAAATGAGTTCAAAGTGCAAAAAATGTGGTATGAAATAGATTTATTATGACATGGATGTTGTATTTTATCATAGCAAAATATCATCAAAATAGAGAATTGACATGGTTTTTGATCAATTCTCTAAGATGACCATTTTGGCACCATTCAAGAAGAGTATCATAGCTGAAGCCACTACTAAACTCTTCTTTGAGTGTGTTTAGGTTCATTTTGGGCTACCTCAAACGATTATTTCAAATAGGGACAACATACTCCTCATCACCTTTTGGTCTAGCATATTGCCTATAATGGATACCAAGTTGATCAAACCAACTGCCTTTCATCGCCAATCAAATGGAAAAACATAAGTGGTCAACAGGATGATTGTGCATATATTTCACATGTACTCTCCAAGCATCCATGTACATGGGATGAAAGCCTTCCATGTTCAACATAGCTAGAACACATCCCTCCACAACTCTTTTGGCCGTAGTCCTTTTTAGGTGTGCTTGGGGTTCCAACCATTGGCCCCAGTTGATGTAGTTTTTCCCATCGCATCTTCACTAGCATAGTCCTCTTTTAAGTCAAGGAAGATATGGTAACCAAATTTTTTAAACTGATCAAATACCTCTAACAACAAGTCCATGATATCATGTAGAAAGCCAATGCCAAGTACAAGCAATGACATGACTAGCACAAGGTTCATTTGACATCCCCTTTTAATTTCCCAAAAATTGTGACGTAATTAAATACTTTTAATATTGGGTTACCAACATTTATATCATGTAATTAACTTTATTATGTGATGTATTTTTTTATTTTATTAATAAAAATCTAGAGTTGAAGGAAGGGAACAACCAACAGATCGTGATGCCTTGGGGAGAGGGGAAAACTTAACAAGGGAGGAAAATATGCAAGGGGGATGGGAGAAATCCTAACCTTGGTTGAATAAATATAATTTTCCCTTAATGTGATGGTTAGTATTCCCAAGAAGGTTCTAACAAAATACTAGGAAGATGAATGATCAAGGTATGATTGTAAAAATAAGAACGAGAAATGATCAAGGGGGTTCTTGGTTCTTATTTTCTCCTTAGATTTTCTCTCATATTCTCTCACTCGGAAATTCAATTTGGCAAGAGAAATGGTGGAAAAACTCAGAGAGGTTTAGACCTTATGACTAGTTAAGAGCAATGAGTGACAACCTATGTGACAGAGATTGAGTTTTTCCTTTGGGTGAAGGATAGTGGCCTTTAGTTTTTGTGTGAAATATCATTTGAAAATTGTGTACTAAATCCTTGAGTTTAGTTTCTCCTCAAGGCATTAAGATCTGGTAAGGGGATGGCCAAATATGAGAAAAATTGTATCAAAATTGAGACTAAGGTGGGGTGGAGCACGGCTCACCCTACTTCAGTCCCAATTTTTTTTTGTTACAATAGATATATGTTTATTTTTGTGTTATTGATATTTCTTTCATGAATGATTTAGTGATATGAAAGAATTATTATTGTTGTAATATTATTTTATTTATGATAATTGTGCTAGTTATGGTAGTAAAGTCTGGACCAGTGGGTTTGAAATCAGTTGGATATGAAATTTAAATGAATTGGGATGCATGATAATTTTGGGTACCTGCATGCCTTCCCTATTAATTGCATTCTTTCCTAAATAATTGCATGCTACATTTTCTTTAATTTCCTCTACATGCTATAAGTGATTTCATGGAGTTTAATGGTGGAAGCCCAAAATGTCATTTATGGGGTAAACATGTCATCTTGGAATTTGCGCTCTAAATTTTTCTTCTAGGAGGTTACAAAATCTGAAAATTGGATCAAACTGAGGGGAAATCCTGCTAATCATTTGGTTTAATTTTTAGATCTTGGTTTTCTATATTCACATATATGATCTGAGGTAGTCGAGCTTCTTAAATGCTTTTCCAAGCAAGCCTTCTTGGATTTTTTGGTATAAATTCTCTTTTGGGAGGTTCCAAAGGTTAAAAATTAGACCACAGTGAGGGTAATCCCCACTGATCATCTAGTTCAATTTTCATACCTTGATTCACTATAGTTTCATATATATGATTTGAGGAAGTCGAGATTTTTGAATGCTTCTTCAAATAGTTCATACTGGAATTTTCGCTAAAACTTCTCTTTTGGGAGGTTCCAGAGGCTGAAACTTGGACCATAGTGAGGGGAAACCCATTGATCATCTGGTTCAATTTTCAGATCTTGATTCTCTATATTTTCAAAAGTATTCTCTAAGAAAATTGAGCTTCATGAATGCTCCCGAAATAAGGTTATTTTCACTATAAATTTTCTTCTAGGCAATTTTAGAGGCTAAAACTTGGACCATAATTAAGGGAAATATTGACTCTTCATGAAAGTCTTGTAGATATTTCATATCTTGGTTCACTATACTTTGGAGATATGCCTTAAGGAATCTGGATCTCCTAAATGCTCCTGAAATCATACTTAAAATAGGTTAGCTTCACATTCTTTCTCAGAGGATCTAGATTATGAAACTTATATGAGACAAAGAAAATAATTGAAGGTACCTATGATAGAAAATTCATATTTCGGTCCTCTATAATTCCCAAGATATACTTTGTGGAAGATTGGGGCTTGAGATAAATAAACAATGCATACAAACTATTTGATGAGATGCCCCATCAAAATGTGGTTTTGTGGATGGTAATTAGGCAATATGTGGGAATTGTTTGATAAAATGATTTACAGAAAATGTGATGCCACACAAACCTAATGAAGGATTAGGGGGTTTGGTATGTTACAAAGTGGTATCAAAGCCAATTTCTAAGCTCGTGAAGAAGAAAAATTTTGATACCTCATATCCTTAATCAAGCATTAAGGCATCAGGGATGTTACAATTCCACCTAAGTTTCAAGTTGATGAAAAGGTGTGGTTATATTTATAGAAAAACTGCCTCACATGCCCCCATAGGAAGGTCAAATCATTCTAATAGGGGTCGTACACAATCATAAAGGATGTTTTTGAACATTCTTATGAATTGAGTATTCCCCCTTTCCTGATCTTGCACCCATCATTTAATGTGGAGTTGCTTTGACCGTATGTTTTACCTTTGTTGGACACCTTGGAAGTAGCTGAGAAATTGCCCCCCATAGAACTAGGTTGTGACTACATTGAATAAGGCTATAGTGGATCAGACCATGGACACTTAAACAGAGGATACTTGCTAGCAACACATACAACTCTACTGGGTTGTCAAAGTAGGGTAGCTTCTTCACCAAGGCAAGTGGCTCGCTGGGAGAAAAATTCAACATAAGTTTCCCCATGTGATGAGAGAAATTGACACAATGGAGACTATTCCTTGCTAATGGGGGAGGATTGCTTCAGGTGGATATCAGTGGCCACTCGACACTTCCACTATCTCAATGATTATCTATCTTCTTGACAAATTTTCTATGATTTTTGGGTCCCAAATTTCCAGGGCCATTTTGAGGCCCTAAATGAATTGTCATGGCATTCTTGGCCCTTGTTAAAATTTGTATTTCTCTGATAGTTCTTTCTAATGAGCCATCGTGTGCCCCAAACAGATATTACACACAAATGTTGCACCCCCGGGAAGTTGATGTACCAACTATCCACCTCGAGGTCCACAAACCTTTTTTCGTTTCATCTTTTATAGTTAGGGTTTTAGACCTTTTGGGTTATTTACTTATGTTAAAATGTCATTCTTTTTATCTCTTTTAACAACCTCTGTGAATGCGTGTAATTGTCATCTATTTATGTTCAAAGATAGCTGCCACCATTCTAGTCATTTTGGTTTCTACAATATCTATTGTTTCATTTATTAATAAAAGCTGGGTTTTCACTATATTATTGTGCTCTTTGCTATATTTAGTTGTGATTGTTCCATTTATTTTCTTGCGTTTCATTTCATTACTCGTATAACGTGGATAAGTTTTGCTCGACAAAAATGATACAAAAGATGAAAATTTTCTAATACTAGATGAAATGAAATTGTAGATGCAATACTTGGGCCACTACATGGAATGAATTGAAGCCAACATTGCACCATGAGTAGGTCCCAATGCAAATAGTCAAGTTGGAGAGACCCCTATTAGGTTGGAGCCCTTAGAATCTTTGTAATTGCTAAAATCTTACAAGATTTTAGCTTCTCTAGTTTCTAATTATAATGTACTTCACAACGTAGGCAAGTTCAGTCAATTATAAACCCTTAGTTTACTCAACCTATGGCTATGTTTTGAGAGTTTTCTTTATAAAACTTTGAATATGCACATTTCAAGGACTAAGAGCTCGATGCACTATCATTGGCGTGGTTTCCCCAATGACAGACCAGTGGCTTGCATCAAGTCTCAATAAATGTAGTATTTTGAAAATCAATAAAATTAATTTCACAAAAAAAAAGGCAGAAATACAAGAAAAGATATTAATAAATTTATGTTTAAAAAAAAAAAAAAAACTTTAACAACACTCAAAATGTAAGTTGATTCATTTGAGTAAATGACTAAAGTCAATTTTCCTTTATGATGTGTTTTTTATTAATAGAACTTGTTACACTTACCTTTAAATTATGAACACATGAATTATGTTCTATTATAGGACAATAAATTCCATCTCAATAATTACTTAAAAATTAAATTTATATATTTAATTTAAGATAATAAATTGCATCTTCATAATTAAATAAATTTTATATCTATATATTTTTATCTATAGAAATTACATTTTTAAATAAGTTAATTAATTTATAGTTAATTTTATAAATAATTCATGTCATAAGCGGCTCTTAAGAGATTAATTTATAATTATCAAACACTTTTCCTCATTTTGTCTCCCCTCCTTTCAATTCAAAAAATTATTAATTTACTAAACCATAAAAGCTTTAATAACATAGAAAAACAAAACATAAAAGCTTTAATAACATAGAAAAACAAAACAACATGGTATAAAAGAATAAAATTCAATGGTATTATAAAACTCTAGCATTTTTCTTTATATGTTAATCTTTCTCCTCCCCTCACACCATTCAACCTCTCATGCCATTGTGCCAATCCCAACTTCCCTGGGCTCATCACCACTTGCATCCAATCCTTTAACATTTTAATTATAATTTTTCTACAAAATAAATCACCAGCTTCAAACATTAGATATTTGCATTTATAGTTATTGAACTGTGCAAAATGCTTGATATTATAAAGGAAGGAAAACATACTGAAACGTATATTACTATGAAAAAAATATTTGGTAAGTTGGCTTTATAGCTCAGTGGTAGAGTGTCAGTCTTGTAAACTGAAGGTCCGCAGTTCGATCCTGCGTGGAGGCAATGTATTTGGGTAGGTTCCCAATTTTTCGATCCTCCGTGGAGGCAATGGATTTGGGTAGGTTCCCAATTTTTCGAAACTTTTGGTAGAAACAACCGAAGGTCTTCAAATACTTCATGCGGCAACAATTTTTTTTATTATACTTCTGCCCAGTTATATAATAAATAAATTTATTCTTTTTCATAATTTTCCATATAAAGCGCAAAGGTCCGCAATTCGATCCTGCGCCGTGGCAAGATGCGTATTTAAATGTTACCGCAAGTGTTAGCATCAAATATATGAATTTATTTTTTTAATAAATAAAAAACTACATATTTCTACTAAATAGTTTTTTATACTAAACAATTTAAACTCTTCAACACACTAAAATAATTTTTTATACTAAATAATTTAAACGGTTCAAAACACTACAATAATTATTCAATTTTATCAAAAATAAATTGGATCCATTGGCCGGAGTTTATAAAATTCCATGCTCTTGTTAAAAATATTATATTGGCCAAATCCATAAATCTATAAAAGCTTGTTTGAAAAGAATACATAGCCAATCCTTATCATAATGGCTTTTTAAATTTGACCTAAGTAAAACTCCTTCAAATTTAATTACCTTATATGCTTTGACTAAGCTAAAATTATCACCCTCTCTTTTATTCCACCCAAATTATCCAAAAACCTCTAATCCATAACCTTAATCTTTGATCTCCCGCCTTCCCCTCACCTTGATATCAATATAATTTCCTCTTTAACTTGGTTTACTTTCCTTCTCTTTCATTTCTTTTATTATTTGTGCTCTCTCCCTAACATTTTATCATCAATCTAATTATTTTTTCTTTATCTTTGATTTATCCCCAAGTATACAATTCCCCACATTCTTAGATTCAACTCTCTATTACCCCATTCTTTCATGACCTATTTATTTGAATTATTCACTCTAAGCATTTATTTTAATTAATTACTAATTTTTGTTTTTGTTTTTTTGGTTTTTTGTTTCTTAAATTGAATTTTATATATTGAAATTTTAAATTTTTGATTTCAGAGTTCTTTGATCTATATTATTATTGTAAATGTCTTTTCGATAAATTACATCATTAGTTTTGCGTTTACGTTTTGAACCATCTAATGTGGTTCATTTTCAATTGTTATATATAAATATATTTTTCTCCAACATTTATCTTTTGGTTTAATTCTCTATTTGTAACACCCTTCCCTTGTGTGTAAAACTTTGCAAACCTAAGTAGAGAAAAGCTAGCTCTGATGTGTAACAAAAAAAGTAAATACTGTATGAAATAAATAAAATAATTAATCACTTGGAAAAACGAGACACCAAGAGATGAGATTCTTACCAAATCCCATTGGTGAATGGGAAGGGATAATTCTTTCTTCATAAAGCTTCTAGATTCAATTCTAGATAAGCTGGATGGATTGAAGATAAATATCCATTGAGAAAAACATAAAAACTTGGCGGGAGAGAAAGGCAAACTTTTATGAGGAAAAGCCTTGCGGGAGAGAAAGGCAAGCTTTTATGAGAAAATCCTAGGCAAATGGATAAAAAAGATCCATAAAAGTGGGACGTTGCTAATGGAAACCATATCATGAAAGAGGGTATTAAATACCCATTATCGAGATCAACAGGAGGCAGTTGATCCATGACAAGAACTCTCGGCTCGGGGGTGAACTGGAAGAGTTAGTTCTAGGTTGGGTGGTGGTGCTCACTTTTCCAAGTGGTGTTCTTTCTTCTAACCTAGTTGGCTTCACTTGCATGGGATATATTGTATGTGTACTCCTTACTTTTTATGTTGTAGAACCGTTCAACTCAGATGTATAGATGTTTGTGTTATCTTTATTATGAGAATGATTGAATTCTTATGCATGTGACTCTTATTGCATTCAAGTGTAGAGTTAGTAATGGAAGCATAATAGGTAGTTGTCAATACTTGGGTCAAGGAGCTATCTAGCACATGTTTCTCATGGTAGAATCTGCATGCATAAGTAGAATTATCTATACTAACTTTGTTTATGAGATGATCATATACGGATGTGTGGGATATCTATTGAATCTAAATTTGATCACCATTAAATTTAGTGAAGGAACATAGTACGCCTTTAACCTTATGTGATATCTTTGTTTTAAGTTGGCAAATATTTATGCATGAGACATTGGTGCATGTGGAATAGTTATGGCGTAATGCTTTAAATTGTATAGTCCATGGTACAAATTAATTATGCCATGCATTATGTGTCATAGGAATTGCATTCAATGAGGCTAGTTTAGCTATTTCTGCGTGTTTCATAAGAGTTATGTCAGTAACACTTTTGACTATGCTTGTAGGACTATGATCATGATTCATGGCCATGCTAGCTACAATAGACTCAAGATAATGTTCCATTAATGCTTGTGTGGAGTCAACGAAGAATTTTATTGGTTGCATGCCATGACTAATTCCTTTCTCCAAATTGTAAATTATGCTTAAGGGTTGATCTGATATATAAGTCTTATAAATGAATCTAAAAGTCCACGTTGTGGATCTATTAAAGCATTGAAGGAGTATGTAGTATTATGGTTCATTACTTTGATGTTGTTCAATTGTTAAGAATATGAGTATAGTTGCATGAATAATATTTGTTCATGTAATTTTGGACTAATATTATTTGTGTTGCGGTTGAATCTTAACCTTAACTGATGAAAATTTAAAGAATGAGAGCCTAGTAAGTAATTCTTAAAGTAGGCTGAGGGGGTATGTTACACTATTGAACTCTAACTCATCGTTTTGTAGCAAACCTAACATTCCTCTCTCATTTTCTTGCACCTATATAATCCTACTTGCACTCTTTTCTAATCATTCTGTTTTGTTTGGTCCTCAGAATAGGCCGAGTGTCCATTGTAGAGTCTCACGACTGTTTTGTTTTTGACACCATTTCCATCCAAATTTCCTCTTTTTATCATTTCTATCAACTCAAATAAACAGTAAACTATAGAGTTTGACATGGTAAGGTACTCAGATGTCTTATTTTTCATATTTATTAATGCGCCTTATTATTAAGTTAAAAAATTGTAATAGCTACAGAATTAACACAATTCTGCATCTGTTTCATGATTCCGCAGCTATCTCCATAGTTTTCCATATTCTAGTACGCCATCCAAGCAAAGAAGCACATGGGTATATGGGGATTGATCTCCTCATGGATCTTCTCCTATTTGTCTGAGCCAAATCATTAAGGAAATCACCTAGTGGAGCAGTCAAAGAAGCAGGCTAATACGTGGATAAACAGAGCAGCGAGAGTTCAAATAGATCATGACTCTCTGTTTTTCTTTCCAAATAGAAAATTGTTGAGAAACGTTATTTCTCTGTTATAAGATTAGAATGCAGATTAGGATTGTTTTATGTTTTGAAGGCATAAAAGTCTAAATCCATTAAGCATGAATTCTATATATATAACTCTATAAATAGAAAGACGGGACACATATATGTAATCTTTAATTGACGGTCTAAAGTTTCATAACTCTGTTCTTCTTAATTGAAGAAGTATTCTCATCAATCTCATGCACAGTTAGCTGTTGAATTAAATTCTTAAAACCTGTTTTTTTTGTGCATGGACTCTGCAGACAGTCGAGGTTCTTTCTTTTATTTTTAGCTATGTTCATTTCGTTTTTGTTATTTCCTGAATTTCGTTATCACAACTTCAATCTTTTTGTAATTAATTGTTTACAATGTTTCGTTTGTTATCTTTCAATCATTTGTATGCTTTCTAAAATAGGATTATGTACATAATCCTCTTCTTTTCATAGCAAAAATGTTTGATTAGATTGCATTCCTTATGCTTTTTTTTATTACTTCAAGTAAAATTTTTAATTGCAGTGTGTCGATCTTAACGTAGATTGCTTTATAAATTTATTGTTGAATAGAAGTGATCCTTTGAAGAGAAGAAATAATTGTCTTTCTAGAAAATAAGTAGTTTAGTTATAGATTCTAGAATAACTTTCTTTTTTTTCAAAAACACAATTGATCTTGAAGAAGTAGTTTTTCTTTTCCATCACCTTGCGTAGTAATTCTTTTGAAACTAACAACAATCAGTTAAATAGGATCATGATAGCTTGTCTTACTTTCCTTTTCAAGAGTTGATTGTAGGAATTTAATTGTAAATCTTCAATTTCATTAGGAACATAGGAATAAAGAAAATCATTAAAACAAACACAATCATTATCTTAATAAACTCAAAAAGGCTTCTAGCATATATAGTGCACTTGCACTTCACAAGTTTACCAACTTCAATCGATAATTTATGTAAGCAATTTAAGAACATTGAATTGACTAAACATTTTGGTGCCATTGTCGGGGAAGTGTAAATAGAAGTCTTGATTAAAAAAAAAAGAACATGATATGCATAGGGAAAGAGACTCTAGGGGTAGATTTGTAGGTAGAGGAAAGAGCTTAATTCCAACAACATCACTTACTCCACCACGACCTCGTAGTGCCACACCACCCACACAAACTCAAATTCCATCCATAGCAGGCCAACATAAACTTCCTGAGGTATTAAGATCTGAAATCCAACCTAGAGATTCACCAACTTCATTAACAAAAGCCATAATAGAAGAAGATTCCATATCCCCAACAACATGAATAATTTTCCTATCTTCAACTTGACAACAAATTTTAGCTCAAGAGTTGGAAGTTCCTACTGAAGAAGAGGAAGAAGAAACCTACTTCAAACCATTGATATAAGAACCAGAGGAACTAAGGGAGGTTGAAAACCCAATCTTAGAACCAGAATCAGAACCCTATATTAGTTCTGAAGAATCTGCAATGGCTGGAGAAGGGGAAGGAGAGGTACATAATTTGAATGGTGAACAACCTAGGATTGGAGGGGGAAGAGGGGGTGGAAGAGGAGGTGGAAGAGGTGGAGGAAGAGGAAGAGGAGAGAATATAAATCCGTAACCCTTTGGATTTCCAATCCTCAATGAAGATACAACTGTAACAATGAAAAATATCTCACCCTTTATCCTTCCAAAATTTCATGGATTAAGGAGTGAATATCCAAAGACATTTCTCTTTGAATTTGAAGTCTTGTGTAGATCATATGATTATCTACATGATGCTCAAAAGTTGAAATTATTCCCTGCAACCCTTAAATATGCAACATTAAAATGGTTTATGGGTTTAGGAATAAACTCCATAAGAACACGAGAACAAATGAAAACTACATTCTTAGAGAAATATAAGGATTATTGTATGCCCCATAACATTAAAGATGAAGTCTTTAAAATAACACAAAAAGAAGATGAAAATCTTGAAGATTTCGTTGAAATATTTGCTTACAATGTAAATGAATAATCTAGATGAGGAGACTTTGAAAGGTCTCTTATTGAAACCAATTAGAGATGAGTGGATTGATCTTCTCAATCTAATGGGTAAGGGAGACATTTCTCAGTTATCACTAGGAGAAATTTGTGAGTTGTGCATACACATTTCAAGAAGCAAAGTAAGAACCGGGAAAAATCCAAGAGATCCTCTTCTATAAAGGATTAATAAATCTGTAGATGGGACAATAAGTAGGGAAGAATTAGGAAATTTTCTTGATAATTTTAAAACATATATTTTAGGGAGTCTTAGTGAACAAATTGACACCCTTAAAATACAAAACAAGCAAAAAGCTAAAAATGTTGCATTGTCCATTTTTTGTGCTAAGTCAGAAAGAAACATGCCTTGAGAGAATGTCCTCTTGATTTAAATCTAGAAACTTGTGTTATTTGTGCAGAAAATCATGATACAAAAGAATGTCCCTCAATACCAGGACTTAAAGTTGTTTATCAAGAAGAAGGAGTACCAAATCAGGTAGATCCTCTCTGTTCTATTGCTAAAAGACCTTGGCAGAATCCATGACCAAATACAACTTAAGGTTTTAATACTCAACCATTTGCACAATCTTCACAAAGTAATTGGACTGCCCCAATGCCTTGGTAATCTTGGCCACAACCTTGGTCAAAAGGATGGCAAAATCCATATGGAAAATTCCCTCAATATCCTCAATATCCTCAATTTCGACAATTTCAACAATCATATCCTACTTTTCCTCCACAATATTATCCTCAGCCTGTTGAACAAACTCAACCTCACAATGTGAATCCACAACTTTAATTACCATTTCCTCAAAGACCAAATCAATTTCCTGCCCAACCACTTCCAAATCTAAATAATAATAAAAATTCACAACCTGTTTACAATATGGAAGGACAAAATTTTCAAACCTACATGATAACTCCACTAGATTTAAATAATGTTCAACTTAGATATGGTAGAATATTAGAAAAGAAGTCCCTCTCAGTTGTTATTCAAGAAAGTGAAAAAGAAAGGATCCCTGAATAAGAAAAGTCTCTTAATAATAAAAAAGAAGAAACTCGAAAACGAGTTACTCAAACACATTCAAATAACTCATATCCTATTATGGAACAATATTCAGTATCTGTTTCAAAACCACCTTTCCCTGAAAGATTAAAAATTGATGAAGGGGTAGGAAATTTTTTTTATTGCCTGATTACAACATGTTAGATGAACTAAAGAATGTTTGCATAAATATTCCTTTACTTTAATCCATTAAGGAAATACCAATTTTCGCAAAAACAATTAGGGACTTGAGCATAAAAAGACCTGGAAGAAAGAGAAAATAAATCAAAAGAATCCAACTTGTTGGAAAAATTGCAAATATCATGATGGGTAAAACAACAATTCAAAAATATCTTGATCCAAGAAGTCCCATTGTGAAAACACACATCAATGGTGTAGAGATCCCAAATACATTGATTGATCTAGGAGCAACCATAAATATCATGAGTAAACAAACTATGAATCAATTAAAACTTTCTAATCTTCAATATACACCTACACTATTACAATTGGCAGATAGATCTGTAATCAAACCTAATGGTGTATTAGAAGACATATATGTATCCTTAGATTCTTGGGAATACCCTGTTGATTTTATGATTTTAACACCCAAGAATAACTTAGGAGGACATCCATTGATTCTAGGAAGACCATGGCTAGCTACAACTGATGCTTTCATAAGTTGTATATCTGGTGATATGTTCATTTCTATGGGAGTACAACAAAGAAATTCACACTATATCCACAAAAAAAAAAAATAGTAGAGGTTGAAAATGAAGAATGGATAGATGATGACTTTGATATAAGACCAATCTTTGCTACTTCACAATTAGATGAAGAAGATCAAATTTTAAATTTAATGGAAAATAATGAATCTTCATCATATTGTGAATCTAGTCAGAGTTTTCAAGAGCAATGAAATATTGAATATTTATCATCTCGTCAATTATGCTTGCAATATATGGAAAAATTTGGCAATTCTACAATTGAAATATTTCCGGGAACAACTTTGAATATCAACAATAATTTGGAAGAATTTCAAAAGAAAGAATTAATAAATATGTTACAAGAAAATTCATCTTCTTATGCATGGGAATATACTGACATGAAGGGAATTGATCCTAATACTTGTAAACACCATATCTACATTGAAGAAAATGTTAAACCTATTCAACAACCTCAAAGAAGAATGGATCCAAATCTAAGGGAGATTGTTAAGGAAGAACTACAAAAACTGTTGAATGTCAATTTCATCTATCCAATATCAGACAGCCAGTGGGTTTCACCCTTAGTAATTGTTCCTAAAAAGAATGGAAAATGGAGAGTGTGTATTGATTATAGGGAATTGAATAAAGCCATTTTAAAACATCACTTTCCACTTCCTTTCATAGATCAAGTTTTAGATACATTGGCAGGAAATACATATTTTTCATTTTTATATGGTTTTAGTGGGCATAACCAAATCCAAGTAGCCCCAAAAGACTAAGATAAAACTACCTTTACCTACCCATGGGGAACTTATGCTTACCGGGTACTTCCCTTTGGATTATGTAATGTTCATGAAACATTCCAAAGAGAAGTATTAGGCATTTTTTCTGATCTATATCATGATTGTGTGGAAGTATATATGGATGATTTTACATTTTATGGAAATTATTTTGAAGAATCTCTTAAAATTTTGGAAAAAGTTCTCACTAGATGTAAAGAGACAAACATCTCATTAAGCCATGAGAAATGTTTTATGATGTTTACTGAGGGAATTGCTTTAGGACACCATATTTTAAGAAATGGAATTAGAGTGGATACATCTAAAGTAGAAGTTATTTCTAAGTTATCAATTCCAACCTATCGACGAGATGTTAGAAGTTTTCTTGGTTTCACTGGTTATTATAGAAGGTTTATAGAAAACTTTAGAAAAATTACATCTCCACTTTTCAAACTACTCACAAACGACTATGAATTCAATTGCAATTCTGATTGCCAAAAGGCCTTTGAGTCATTAAAAGAGAAAATCTCTGAAGAACACATTCTTAGAGGAACAAATTGGAAATCACCTTTTCACATTTCGACTGATGCTTTAGACAAAAATTTAGGAGCTGTACTAGGAAAAAAAAACTTAAATCCATATGCCATTTATTACACCAGTAAAAATTTGACTATTGCAGAGTTAAATTATACTGTCAAAGAGAAGGAATTTTTAGCTTTTGTTTATGCCATCAATAAATTCATATATTATATTACTGGCTATGAAACTTTTGTACATACTGACCATTCTACAATTAGATACTTAATGAATAAATTAATCACTAATGGCAGAATCACTAGATGGTTTTTGTTGCTGCAAGAGTTTAACATTACTATTTTGGATTGATCTAGAAAACAAAGCACAGTTGCTGACTTTTTATCAAGGATTCAAAATGATAACAATGATATGTTTGGAGAAGATAATTTTCTTGATGAATATATTTTTGCAATATCTACTAAATCTCCATGGTTTGCACATATTGCTAACTATTTGGCTACATGAAAATTACCATCATACTTGTCTCCTCGAGAAAAAAGGAAGGTAATTCAAATTAGTGCATCTTATTCATAGATAAATGAAGAATTGTATAAAACACGTCCAGATCTGATCATCCAAAGATGTGTGAGAGAATATGAAGTACCAGAGATATTGAAAGCTTGTCATGATGAGCCATGTGGAGGACACTTCGATGATGAAAGAACTTCTTACAAAGTCATTCTCTTAGGATACTATTGTCCTTCCCTTTTTAAGGATGCGAGAGAGTATGTTAAGAGATGTGATAGTTGTCAAAGGATGGGGAAATATGTTCCTTCTGATGAGACACCTCTACAACCTCAAGTACTTATTGAGTCTTTTGTAAAATGGGCTCTAGATTTTGTTGGTCCAATCAATCCACCTTCGACACAAAAAAGGTACATTCTTGTTTGCACTGATTATGTTACAAAATGGGTAGAAGCTAAAGCACTTATTTTTGCTACTGAAAATGTTGTAGTTTCATTTCTTTTTGAGGATATCTTTATTTGTTTTGGTGTTCCAAGAGGAATTGTAACAGATCAAGGTACTCAATTCACATCCAAGTTGGTACAGAAGATAATGGAGGAATACAAAATCAAACATCGAAAGTATACTCCATATCATCCTCAAGAAAATGGACAGGTGGATTCCACCAATAAAGTCATTAAAGCAATTCTCCCCAAAACTGTGCATTTGCATAGAAGAGTTTGGGCATAAAAACTTCTAGAAGCTATATGGGCATACCGTACCACATGGAGAAATACTACAGGACATACTCCTTATGAGCTTGTCTATGGAAAACAAGTCCTATTTCCTATTGAGTTTCAAGTCAAAATTTTCAAGACAACAGTCAAATTGGGTTTTGATCTTTCAGAAGCATAAAAACAAAGAATGGAGCGACTAAATGAACTTGATGAGATAAGACAAGATGCAATCCAAAGAATTAGCCTGCTTCAACAACATATATCTAGATGGCATGACAAATATATCAAAGAGAGAAAATTCCAGCCAGGAGATTAGACATTACTGTTTGATTCAAAGTTCAAACATTTCCAAGGGAAATTTCAAACTCATTGGTTTGGGCCTTATGAGATTGAAAGAATCTTTGAAAATAGTGTAGTTAGGTTCAAAAATATTGATGAAGAAAGGATCACTTTTCTTGTGAATGGTCATCAACTGAGAATCTATCATAAACCATTGACCAAGGAAGAATTTATCAAATATTTGCAAAATAACATTGATTTAAATCTAGTGAAGAAGGATTTTCCTTCTTCTCCAACTTGATCTCCAAAAGTCTTTTTCTTTCTGAAAATAAAATAAAAAAATAATAAAAAATGTATAAACTTGAAAACCAACAATGGTTGGCATGTTTATACAGAAAATCTAAGGTGAAAATCAAATTTTGACACCTTAAAGTTTCCTCACATCTATTCTAAACCCATTTTCTTTATGTCCCACTCTTTTCTTTTCAAAAATAAAATAGCTACAAAATTATTGAGTTTTTGCGCTAATAAATTTCTGCAACCAATTTGATAGAAATTTCTGATGGAATAATTGAAAGAGTGATTGACTCCCTCCACTGCTAAGCACCTAAAGACAATACAAAGGACAACAACCAAAGGTTAGAAAGCAATAATTCAAAGGTATGCAATTCTTTAATTTGATAATAAGGATAAAAAAAAATTAATTATATGAATTATATAGACATCGTACTACCAAATTCAAAATCATTATTACTAAGAGTTGATATTATTGTGTCAAATCGGATCTAATCCACCATTCACTCCTCATCATTATACCTACACTCCAACCCACATCCCGATTTTATTGATTCGATTGCCTAGATAATGTTCTCAACGGTTAGATTCTATCGCACTTCTTCATACACTTAGCACCTGCACTCCTATAATTCACACTCTCGTCCTCATTACTCTGAAACCCTCATACCTTGTCAAACAAATAGTCTTGAGACAAAGCTTCTCAGCCATGGGAGTTATAGTCAGAACAGAACCAACAGGAAGAAAATTTTTAGAAGGATATCCACAGACAAGAGAATTGTTGCAGAAAGCGCAGTGGCTGGAGTTTGTGGAGAAATTTGACGGTTTCCACAAAGAAGTAACCAAATCCTTCACCAGAGCCTTTGATGGGGTGGAAGTCGAGATAGGGGACATAAAATTTACAGTGACATAATCCTTTGTTGCCGAAGCTACTAGATTGCCTCGAATTGGAGAAAAATGGTTTAAAAACAGAGGTATTGAGAGAGAGGACTGGAAGGTTTTTCTGAAGAACCCTAGCATGGACACCACCATTTTCAAGAAGGGAATTCCGAGCACAACATTGAAAAGTAAGTGGAGAAATTTACTTCTGATAATTCAAAAAATTGTTACTTGTGAAGGGAGGTTTGGATGCATGTTTTTCTATCATATCAAAATCTAAAGGCACAAAGTGAAATCCAAATAGCTAAGAGTGATAATCGGCTTTTACACTAAAGTTTGTGGTATAAGAAAATTAAGAAACTCAAGCAGAGAAACAGAGCTCTACAAAGACAAGTCATCAACATGAAGTACAAGATTCTCATGAAAAAGCCAAGGATGGCAGTGTTTGGAAAGAAAGGGAAAAATATGAAGTTGGATGTACTTGCAGAGGTCTTGAAAGAGATGCAATAATTAAACAGGAGACATCAGTTTTGTGTTTTGCATGAGGACACGCAAAGACCTCGACATGGGGGAATGTAGAGTCTCATGACTGTTTTGTTTTTGACACCATTTCCATCCATTTTTCCTCTTTTTATCATTGCTATCAACTCAAATAAACAGTAAACTATAGATTTTGACATGGTAAGGTACTCAGATGTCTTATTTTTCATATTTATTAATGTGCCTTATTATTAAGTTAAAAAATTGTAATAGCTACAAAATTAACATGATTCTGTAGCTGTTTCATGATTCCGTAACTATCTCCATGGTTTTCTGGATTTCAGTACGCTAACCAAGCAAACAAGCACATGGGCAAATGGGGATTGGTCTCCTCATGGATCTCCTCCTATTCACCCAAGCAAAATCATCAAGGAAATCACCTAGTGGCACAATCAAAGAAGCATGTCAATACGTGGATAAACATAGCAACGAGAGTTCAAATAGATCATGACTCTCTGATTTTCTTTCCAAATAGCAAATCGTTGAGAAACTTTATTTCTCCGTTATAAGATTAGAATTCAGATTAGGATTGTTTTAAGTTTTTAAGGTATAAAAGTATGAATCCATTGAGCACGAATTCTATATATATAACTCTGTAAACAAAAATTCGAGATGCATATATGTAATCTTTGATTGATAGTCTGAAGTTTCATAAATCTGTTATTTTTAATTGAAGTGTTAGGGCCTAGATTTGTCTCAGGCTGAAAAGACAAGGGTCTAGGTCCACATCAAACCACACTCAACCTCGTAGCTAGCCCTACGAGGACAGGAGAGGGCTCTCTCTGGGTCAATCTTGGCAACAAACAAGCGATGGGGCTCGAGATGACTAAATTTGCAAATGATCTTAGGCTAGGTATTAAGTGCAAAGGATTTGATTTGGTTTTTTAAGGGTTTTGTTGAAGAAATGGGAAAGGAAAATTTGGGCTCAGGGATGAGGCACAATTTCTGCAGAGGTCTGATTGGGGAAAGGAAGGCAATCGTTTTGATGCTTTAAAGCAGGTGAGATGGGTAGATCAGATAGGTGAGGAGCTAAGGAGAGCAAGAGAGACTCAAGAATTCTCCTTAAACTGAAGAAAACATGAAAATTTAAACAAATTCAAAGGCAGAGCATAACAATTATGGATTCCACCTTAATCACTCATTTGTTTCAAATTCAGAAGAAGAAGCTTGAAGATGATACAAAAAACACTAGATAAACTTACAATTACTCAGAGAAGCACACCATCAAAACATAAAGCCACATGGATCCCAAACAGTGCTGCAAAACCCTGGTCTTTCCTTTGCCAAAAATGCAGAGATACAATGTACAATAGAGTGCCAAGCTTTTCCCAAGAGTCCAACCCTGAAAATGACTTAGAAATTACATAATATAGACAAGCCAACCTCTTCCCTTGCCTCTAGGGGTTGAGCTCATCCTTCTAAGAGCCGTTTCAACCAATTCTAAACAAAGCACTAAAATCTAGGCAATCAAAACAACTTGCCTCTATAAGGTAGGAAACTGATTCATTCATTAAATTTTCACTCTTTGGTGAATGAATCTTCTAGAAAAAGTAACTAAGTGCCAAAATTACATCATGTTTACTCAATTACATCAATATAAGTCAAAAATTACTTCACAAAGCAAAACTAGTCAAACTGGCCGAATTTCTGAGCTGGAAGATGAAAAATTGGGCAAAAAACCTCTGTGCGCCACGCCAATTTCTATATGCGCCATGCTACTTTGGTGCTGATTTTGGAGCACTTTCTGAAGTCAAATTTGAGCTCAAGTTGGCTTTTTGGAAAGCCCTGCCTGTCTACTTTCCAACCCAAGTGGAATTTTTGAATTTGGTGCCCATTTGCCCCTCCAAAACCTCAATCTCCCAAGACTGCTTCCTGTGTGTCAAAATAGGGGTAGTGAGGTCACTTTTAGGGTGTTTTTGACCTCCTGAGGACTCAAAAATTGCCCAAACTTCTTTTCCATGCACCAACAGTCATGATTTTTCATGCTGAATCCAAAAATGCAAACCATTTGTGATTTGGAGCTCCCAATCCTAAGCGCCGCGCTAGTGGCGCGACGCATAGGGAGAAAAAACTTGTGTTGTGCCCAAAAATTTGTCATCCTTTGATGATGGTAGTGAAACTGAGTGCTGTTGTGATATTTGCCACCATGGGGAACAATGTAAAAAGGGAGTGTTAGGAAGTGGAATAATATGATGGGAATAGGGGTTATGGGGGGAAATTTTGTTCAAGGATATGTAGGAGGATTTGGGGATTTTATAGTTGACAAATGTGTGGAGGGATAGGGAATATGGAATTAGTAATGTTTTAGGGTAGGGAAAATAGGGAAAAATGGGATAGGGGGGAAGGGAACAATGGAAAGGAGTGAAAAAATGAGAGGTGAAAGAGGAGCCTGTTATGAAACCAGCTCAAGAAAATATAGAAAAGATAGATCAACGCCTTAGAATTCAACCTCTTCCAGGGGGCAACCTCCTTTACATTACATAAATGAAAAATTATTGGATGATACAAATGAAAAGACCTCCTTTCTATATATAGGAGTCTAAGGGGTCATAACATAATTAGAGCCGACATAACAATAATAATGTAAGGGCACAATAACAACAATAGTGGGCTTCTATGGGGCACAATAGTAACAATATGGGCACTACATGGCTACATCAATATAATAAGTGGGTTATACTAATAATAATAAGGGGTTACATTAGTAGTATAGGGGCCTAACCTGCCCCTCTCCTTCAAAAAGCGTTGTCCTCAACGCTTGAGTAGTTCTTGATGCTTCTGTATAAAATTCTTGTCCTCCCATGTGGAATATTCAGCGGGTAAGTTCTTCCACTTGATGAGATACTCTAAAATTGATCGATTTCGTAGATGTCGGGTTCTTGTTTCTATCACTGCTCCAGGTTCCAATATGATTTTTCCTTCCTCTTCAATTTCTGGCAATATTGTTTGAATTGGGATCTTTTGAAACTTTTGAATAAGTGGCCATACTTCTTCGACCTTCTTCCATCCATCCCTTGCTTCGTTTATCCAATTTGGTTGGATAATATAAATAGCACAAAACAATGCTTCCACATCCTCATCCTTGAAGAGTCTTCCCATTCGGTAAGGTCGCCATTTTTTAAGTGCATGTAGTATTGCCAACATTTCCTTCTCATAAATAGCTTGCTTGAGATGTAGCAGTAAAAATACCCAATCACCTACATCAAAACATTTTTCACTACGATGTTGATCTACCTGTTGTTTCGTTTGATTTTGCACCGAAGTGGCGTTATCCTTTAAAAGTTGGAGAACTTGTTATTGATGCTCGATGTGATCTTTCACTACTTGAACCTTTTTCTTCTTGATATGTCCTTCTATCTCTAGAGTTTGAGGAGTGGTAATTTCTTCCAATCCTTTACAAGATATGGTCGGATTCATTTCTTGATGCTCGATGTGATCTTTCACTTCTTGAACATTTTTCTTCTTTATATGTCCTTCTATCTTGATAGTTTGAGGAGTGGTAATTTCGAACAATGAATTACAAGATATGGTTGGATTCATTTCTTCTTTCTCGATGTGATCTTTCACTTCTTGCACCTTTTTCTTCTTGATATGTCCTTCTATCTTGAGAGTTTGAGGAGTGGTAATTCTTGCCAATGCTTTTTTTTTTTCCAAGGAAAAAACGAACTTTCTTATAAGATATAAAAAAGTTACAATACGTTTGAGTTAAACATTCTGCTTAACCTGTCTGTTTAGGAGCCGAGGCTCCTTTGTTTGAAACGTTTTACGTCCCTTTAGGACTCTACAAAATTCAAGATGAGATCGGCTTTTTCAGCCATACCTGTAGTGCATGTCACAACAGAAATAAGAGGCCGAAGATCTTCCTGGGCTTCCATACATATGGAAAACAGCCCAGGATCAAAACCATAAAGAAGTTTGTCCATCATATAGTTCACTCTTTAAACCAGAGCATATTTTTGAAATCAAAACAAAAAGCATAGGAGTGAAGTCTGTTTGAGAGAATATCACATTCTTTCGCTAGCGGGATAATGACAGTTAAATACTGGAGCATCTTCATAGACATATTAAATATTTGGAGCTTGATCCGACACACAGATCTCATCGTTTTCCTGTTCTGTTATGCTCCAAACACCCACAGACTGCCGCAAGCCTTCTTTAGAAAATCTATCCGCTTCCTCATTGAATTCCCTGTATATGTGAGCAATTGTGAAAACATTAAACTGCTGTTTTAAAGTTTGGATCTCTTCAAGTAAAGGCAATAACAAGTAATTCTGGCATCTATACTTCCCCAATACCCAGTTTATGACATTTAACGAGTCACCGAAAATCTGAACTGTGAGGATATGTTTTTGAACAAGCCAACATAGGAGAAGTTTAAGGGCAGTGAGTTCAGCAAAGTTATTTGTCCCCCTTCCAATTCCCACCGAGGCTTTGAGAGAATGAGTGCTACTGAGGTGAATGCACAATCCGGCCCCTGTGTAATCGTTTTGAGCGGCCCCATCAAAGAAAGCCCACGGGATCCCTTCTCTGATGCTTGGTTCCTTCCGCGGGGCAGTGTTTGTGGGGGCCTCCTTGATAGGAATACTGTCAAGGATGGCACTGCTTTGGATGGCTATGGCTGTCCCCGGAGTCAACTGCTCACGAAAAATGCTTCGGTTTCTAGTAATCCAGATACCCCAGCAGACAATGGGTGGTAAGTTTCTTAAATTCTTCTCTTGAAAGCGATTCCACCATGATTCCCATGCTGTGAGTAAACAGTCACCTTCCCATCTGATTTTTATATTGATCAGTCTTTCCACTTCAGTCCATACCTGTTTGGTGAAAGGGCAAAAGATGAACAGATGAGAGATGGATTCAGATTCTGCAAAACACAAAGGGCATCTCCCCGGACCTTGTTTGAAACGTGCTTGCAAAACTTCCCATGTAGGGATCTTTTGATTTAAAGCACACCAGAAAAAAATTCTTGCTTTTTTGGGGCATTTTAACTTAAATAAAGGTTTTGACCACCAAACTGGCGGGTTCCATCCTTTGTTCTTCATCAGAAAACTGTAACCGGCTTTTGGCGAATATGAGCCAGTCTCTGCATGTGCCCAAACCAGTGTATCAGATCTATCCGAAATTCTTATATTTGATCTTCTAAGTTCTTGTATGAATGCCTGCCATTCCTCCCTCCAAACAGGATCAATTCCAATCTCGACCTCAGTCCTCCAAACCTGACCCCAAATGGAGTACTGATCCAGGGATGCTATCTGCCTTAGGTTCCTGATACCTATCTCATCCAGATGATTTAGTAAACCAGGGGAGAGGGCAAAACCCTCGTTACACCCAACCCAAGGATCCCTTCCAATCCTAACATTTTCTCCATTCCCCACTCTCCAAGCTAACCCTTGTTCAATTATCTTGAAGGCTTCCGAAGTAGCTTTCCAAATCACTGAGCAGCTCCTTCCTTTTTTATTTGGCCTTCTAATCCAATCTTCCAGGGGTGTGGGGTCGATGTACTTCCGCCTTACCACCTTTGTCCAGAGGTTTTCCATAGTGATAACCCGCCATCCTGATTTTGCAGCTAGTGCCAAGCTGAAATCTGTGAGGCTTTTCAATCCCCAACCACCCCAATCCTTTGGTCTTGCTATTTTGTCCCATGCCACCCATGGGAGTACAGAGTCTTCCTTTGATCCAGACCATAAGAACCTACTGCAGATCTGCTTGATTTTGTGAAGTGTTCCTTTTGGAATCCAAGTCAGAGCAGCCCAGAATACCAGAATAGCCTGGAGGACCGCCTTTACCAAAGTAAGCCTTCCAGCCCTTGAGAGCCACTTATAACTCCAATGAGTTATTTTTTGTTCAATCTTCGCTATAAGCCAATTCCAGTCTTGCTTTCTGTAAGAAGATGGTTTTAGCCAAAAACCCAGGTATTTGAAGGGCTGCTCCATATTACATGTGCCAAAAGGCAGCTGGCCTGCGATCAGATTCTCCTCCTGTCTGTTGAACCCTTCAAAAATAAGTTGAGACTTCCTCTCATTTATTTGAAGCCCTGTTGCCTTTAGAAACAGATCAAGAATGCGCTTTATTTCTAAAATTTCATTTATGCTCCCATTAGTAAAAAGCAGTATATCATCAACAAAGAGCAGATGAGTAATAAACAGGTTGACAGCAACTTCCAAACCTTTTACCAAACCTGCTTGTTTTGTCTTTGTCATAAGCCTGCTCAATCCTTCCGCTGCTAGTAGAAAGAGCAAGGGAGAAAGTGGACATCCTTGACGCAAACCTCTTTGACTTCTAAAGAAATTCTTGCCAATGCTTTACAAGATATGGTCTGATTCATTTCTTCTTTCTCTAGGGTGGGGTCCTGGCATATATCTTCTTCTTTGGATGTTTCTTGATCCTTTTCTTCCTCCTCTTCATATTCTATGTGAAATAATTTCTTCTCAGCACACTTATGACCTTTAGTGCATTTGCTATCACAATTGTAACAAAGCCCTTTTTCTCTTTTTTCTTCCAATTGTTGTGGTGTAACCCTTGTAGGTTGTGGAAGGCTAGGAGAAACAACACTTCCATCTTTATAGTTGTGAGGGATACACTTCCTAGTTTCCATAATTTTGCTTTCCACTATGTCACAAAGCCCTTTTCTCTTTCCAATTATTGTGTGTTGCTCTAAAGAAGGTGTTGCTCTTTGTATCCTCATAATGTGCAATCATTTCCTCCGTGAAAATTGACCACGTAACAAGTTGTTTACGAGAACAAAGCCATTCGTACCATAAAAATTGATCTGGTTCTAAATATGAAGATGAAATACATACCTTTTGTAATAGTTGTACACCATGTAGATCAAAATATTGCTCCATCTGAAGTATCCAATTTACCGGATCCTTGCCATCAAACTTCCTCATCTTGCTTTTTCTTGATTTTAGGAGCTCGACCTTGAAACGACTATAACTTTGTACTTTCGAATCTTTAAGTTCTGAAATTGTGATCTATATTAGCCCTCTGTGTCCTCTTTCCAATGCCACCAGTCTGATCCAAATTGGATTCTCTAAGAAAGAGTTATGCACAATCTTCCAAGATGATCTGATTATATACCTTTCCAGAAGAGCGAAATTGTATGAAGCGCCACGTGTCACTGTTTCAACCTTTGGATCTGAAAAGTTCATACAAGAAACTATAGTCCGTCCTCTTTCTATACCTTCTTACGGAATTTCAATCTGTGATTCGGATTTAAACAGGAACGCAAAAAATTACAGAGATAACCATATACACAAAGATGCAGCGGAAATAATACTTCATTTCATTAATGGAAAATACTGAAATATGCTTACAGACAGAAATGGAAATAAACTAGCTAGGGCGATGGTAGCTTATCTCTGAGAAGAGATGTGATGGCTACATGCCTTTGAACTGTGTTACAATGAAGCTCGAAGGCCTATTTATTGTTGAGAAACAATGGAAAAACCCTTAACATTCCAAAACCTAACCCTAGGAGATGAAACGCCAAACTGTGGGCCTCGTTTGGGGGTAAGTTGGTACATCAACTTCCCGGGGTCGTAACTTTGGCATATGATCTCCGTTTGACGCGTACAATAGCTCATTAGAAAGATCTATCCGAGCACTATCATTGTTGGAACGGGCAACACCAATCCATGTGTTGCCCCCGGATTCCCCAAAAAACGTCGTTTAGGGCCTCAAAACGGCTCCGAAAGTTCAGGACCCGAAAAACTGCTAAAAATAGTAAGTTGTGCTACAATTAAGGAAACTGAAAATGCTGAGAAAGGCAATGGTGGGGGTCCAGGTGGACTTGGCAGGTGGCCACCAATATCCACCTGGATCATTCCTCCCCCCTTAGGAAGCAATGGTCCCCATTGCGTTGAGCTCCTCCATGAGATGAGGAAACTTCTGCTGAACTTGTTCCCTGGTGAGCCACTTGCCCTGCTGAAGGAGTTGGCCCACTTTGACAACTCGATACAGTTGGATATTCTGTTGGCGAGTGTTCTTGATCTGTGTGTCCATGATCCGATCAGTTGCAGCTTGTTCCATGCAATCTGGATTTAATTCTGTGGGTTTGAGCTGTTCTGCAATGTCGGATGTGTCTAGCAATGGTGGAAAGTATGGCCGAAGGCGGTCCACATTGAATACTGGGTGCAGGCCAAGGAATGGGGGAATGCTGAGCTCAAATGCATTGTCTCCCATAGCCTTAGTAATGGTGTAAGGACCATATCGGAGTGGTCTCAATTTCCGATAGGCTCCAGTAAGGCGTTCCTTTTGCAAATGCAACCAGACTTTGTCGCCCACCTGAAACTTGTGTGGCACCCGATGTTGATCATGTCGCTGCTTGTACTTGGCATTTGATTTCTCAAGAATGTCATGGACCTGCTGGCGAATATGTTGGATGCGCTCAATGAAGCTGGTGGCCTTATCTGTTTCGGACTGGACATGAGCTGAATTCATGTGAGTAGCTGCAAGTGGCATGGCCACATCAATGGGGCATAGTGGCTGGAATCCCAAACCCACCTGAAAAGGGCTATGGCCAGTGGAGCTGTGAAGAGCTCGGTTGTAGCTGTGCTGAACGTAGGGGAGGCTCTCGTCCCATGTGCGTGGATGCTTTGAGTTATACATGCGCAGAATGTGCACAATCATCCTATTGACAACCTCTGTCTGGCCATCAGTTTGAGGATGGAAGGCTGTGGACTTCGTGAGTTTGGTGTCCAGCATTGACCAGAGACTGGACCAAAAGGTGCTGAGAAACCGACTGTCCCGATCTGAGATGATAGACTGTGGGATCCCAAAGTGCACCCACACTCGTTCAAAGAAGAGTTTAGCAGTGGCTTCTGCTGTGATATTCTTCTTGCAGGCCATCATAATGGCCATCTTTGAGAACTTGTCGACGACCACAAAAACACAGTCATTTCCATGCTTAGTGGAAGGAAGGCCTGACATGTAATCCATGGAGATGGATTCCCAAGGTCGACTAGGGGTAGGCAACGGGGTATAGAGGCCTTGCTTCTTAATGGTCGGTTTGGCAATGGCACAGGCAGTACATGATCGGATGTACTTCCCAACATCCTGTCGAAGATTCGGCCAATAGAAATAGTTTTGCAGTACTGCCACTGTTTTCTCGACCCCGAAATGCCCAGCAGCCCGACTGTAGTGTGCTTCCCAAATCATCTTGGCACGCTCGCTTGAAGGAACACAAAGGTGACCGAGGTGGCATAATAGGGCATCCTGGAGGTGAAAATCTGCAACCTGCCGACCCTCCAAGAGTGTCTGGTATGTGTGGCCGAATTCTGGGTCGCTTTTGTAGAGAAGTGGCCAATCAGAAGTCTCGTGCCCGCAAGAGTTGAGCACGGTGGTTAGCGCCATGATCGGTGGTCGACTGAGGCAATCTGCAACATTATTGGTGCTGCCCTTTTTATACTTGATATTCAAGTGAAACTGTTGCAGGTATGTAGACCACTTCTGATGGCGATCATTCTGCAATTTCCCTTGGGTCTGTATGAACTGCAGAGGTCGGTGGTCTGTGTGGATGACCGTTTCCTTCCCCAAAATGTAATGCTTCCATTGTCGGCAGGCCTGTACAATGGAATACATCTCTTTATCATAAGTGGGGTACTTCCGGACTGTGTCTGAAAGTGTTTCACTGTGATATGCCACTGGATGTCCATGTTGAGTAAGGACTGCCCCAATAGCATAGTCAGAGGCATCTGTCTCGACCTCAAATGGTTGTTGTAAATCTGGTAACGCGAGCACTGGTGCCGTGCAGAGGCGATCCTTCAACTCCCTGAATGCCTTCTGTTGAGATTCAGACCAAAAGAATTTTGCTTTCGCCCCGCCCTTGGTGACTTGACTCAAGGGCCAAGAAATATGAGAAAATCCCAACACAAACCTGCGGTAGAAGTTGGCAAGACCTAGAAAGCTGCGGAGCTCTGTTAGAGTGGTTGGAGAGGGCCAATCCCGAATGACTTGGACCTTGGCTGGATCGACATGCACCCCCTGTTCATCAATGATGTATCCCAGATACTGAACCTCGGTCATGCCAAAAGTGCATTTCTCCAAATTGGCACATAGCTTGTGTTGCCGCAGTGTTTGGAGAACCTGTCGGATGTGGTGGAGGTGCTCTTCCCAACTCTGGCTGAAGATCAGAATGTCATCCAAGTATACTACTACAAAGGAGTTGGTGAATGGCCGCAAGATGTCATCCATTAGCCTCATAAAGGTTGCAGGAGCATTCGTCAATCCGAAAGGCATGACCAACCATTCGAAGAGGCCCTCCTTGGATTTGAAGGCAGTCTTCCACACATCTGAGGGTTCAATTGGTACCTGGTGATATCCTGACTTCAGATCGATCTTGCTGAAATATTTCGCCCCCTTTAGTTGGTCTAGGAGGTCATCAATCCGCGGGATCGGGTACCTATTACGGACAGTGATCTTGTTCAGCGCCCGATAGTCAATACAGAGTCTCCACGTCCCATCCTTCTTCTGTACCAACACTATCGGGCTCCCACAGGGCGAAGAACTCGGACGGATGTGACCTTTCTGCAGGAGCTCCTGAATCTGCCTCTTGATTTCATTGTTCTCCAGAACGGAGCGCCGATAAATTGGTCCATTGGGTAGCGGCGCACCTGGGGTCAGATCGATGGAGTGCTTGACTTGACAGTGCAGAGGAACCCCTGCCGGGGAGGTGAAGATGTCTTCGTACTCCTCCACAATCTTGTCCATCTGTAGCTGCCGTGCAGAGGGACCCCGTTTGGAGGCCGCGGCCACTGTCTTCTTCTTCCCTTGAGGGCGTATCATCAGGAAAACAAATTTCCTGGTTTTGGAAATGATCTTACTGCATTGTTTTGCAGTAATCAAAGAGATGGCGGCAGGTGGTGCTACCTCTGGTATCCTGAACAACTTATTTCCCAATGTAATAATAACAGCACGGGGCCTTGATTCATACACAGCATGTCGCTTCCACAAGTATGGTTGTCCTAGTAATACATCACAAACTTCAAGGGGAGCAATGTCACACAATACCTCATCCGTGAAGGGCTTGATGTTGTATGGAAGGCGACACTGCTGGCTCACGCGAAGATCTCGCCCTTGGTGAAGCCACCCAATGGTGTATGGTTGTGGATGTGCTGTGGTCGGTAAGCCCAACCGCTTCACGACCTCTGCCGAAATGAGGTTCTTTTGACTCCCGCTATCAACAATGAACTGTATCGGGGAGCCCTTTACCCACATCTGGGAGTGGAAGAGACGCTCCTCCTCCTCTGGATCTTCGGGTTCATTTTTCTGGATCTTTGCGGTAGCAACAGTGGCGCTGGGATCCGCATCAATGATCTGCTTCCCTTTTTCATACCCCTTATCGGGTTCTGACTCAGAGTCGGAACATGCATCTGATTCTGAAACCTTTAGCTCAGCCACCAGTGACTGCTTGGCCCGACACTCACTTGTGTTGTGAGTGGAGCTCTTATGGAACTCGCACCATTTTCCAGTGTCCTTTCTCGGCTTCGCGGCGTTGCTCTTTGCTTGCAGCTTCGGCTGGTTGTCTTG
Organism: Pinus tabuliformis; assembly: GCA_031772625.1. Lineage (NCBI taxonomy): Eukaryota > Viridiplantae > Streptophyta > Pinopsida > Pinales > Pinaceae > Pinus > Pinus tabuliformis. The sequence goes on from CM062811.1 coordinate 706,618,076, forward strand.
GGCTGTCCCGCCTTGGCTTTGTCCTTTGTTATGTGGTTTAGGGGCACCTTTCCCCTGCTTTGGATTCGCAGATCCAAAGTCTCGCTTCTTTTGTTTAAACTTCTGCTCGACCTTGACGGCATACCGGTATGCTGCGCTGAGCGAGGGGATGTTTAGGAACTGTATTTCTTCCTGGATGTACTTGTGCATGCAGCCACGGTATTTGAGTATCAAATGTTGCTCCGAATCCTTGATACCCAACTTTGTGCGAAGGGTATGGAAAAGATTGGTGAACTCCGGCACGTCTTGGTCCCTTCCCTGCCGCAGTGTGGTCCACTTTATGTATTCATCCTCATAGCTTCCGACAGGGTAGTACTGCTCCTTGATGGCATCCCGGAACGAATCCCAGGTGGGTGTGGCTGAAAATAGTGAGCCAGTACTTTCATCCTTCTGCTCGCAGTAGGTTTCCCACCAGTCCTTGACGTGGGGGGCTGCTTTGAGAAGAGCAAAAACAATCTTTTCCCGACTCGAAAATTCATGAACAGAAAAATAACCCTCTAGCAGATTTAACCATTTATCTACGGCATCGGCGTCTATCTGACCCTCGAATATGGGGATTTCAAAATTAACTTGTACCTTAAAGGGTGTGGCGTTTCCAGAGGAGCTGCTGGAAGCCGATGCGCCGCTTCTGGGTAGTCGCTGAAGGATCTGCGCAAAGCTGTCCATCATCGCGTTCCGTTGTCGCTCGAGCGCTTCTTTGAGCAAGATTTTGATGGGATCTCCTGCCCCCTCGTCTTTCTTCTCGTCTGCCATGGGAGGCCGTCGGGATTTGCGAGGCTGGTCTTGCAAAGGTTCAACCAGTTCAAGCCCTAACTCCTTATATCCCGACCTTGTTGGGGACATGCAAAGAAAAACAGAGAAAAGGCAGACCGCTCTGATACCACTGATCCGGATTTAAACAGGAACGCAACAAATTACAGAGATAACCATATACACAAAGATGCAGCGGAAATAATACTTCATTTCATTAATGGAAAATACTGAAATATGCTTACAGACAAAAATGGAAATAAACTAGCTAGGGCGATGGTAGCTTATCTCTGAGAAGAGATGTGATGGCTACATGCCTCTGAACTGTGTTACAATGAGGCTCGAAGGCCTATTTATTGTTGAGAAACAATGGAAAAACCCTTAACATTCCAAAACCTAACCCTAGGAGATGAAATGCCAAACTGTGGGCCTCGTTTGGGGGTAAGTTGGTACATCAACTTCCCGGGGTCGTAACTTTGGCATATGATCTCCGTTTGACGCGTACAATAGCTCATTAGAAAGATCTATCCGAGCACTATCATTGTTGGAATGGGCAACACTAGTCCATTCCATGGACTTGTGTTGCCCCCGGATTCCCCAAAAAACGTCGTTTAGGGCCTCAAAACGGCTCCGAAAGTTCAGGACCCGAAAAACTGCTAAAAATAGTAAGTTGTGCTACAATTAAGGAAACTGAAAATGCTGAGAAAGACAATGGTGGGGGTCCAGGTGGACTTGGCAGGTGGCCACCAATATCCACTTGGATCAATCTGATCCCCAAAGAGAAATTTATGACGATTTTCCCCAGGTCACCTGTTTTTAATGTAATTCAGGAGTCTGCAAAAAGACCAATTTCCTCAGATCATATCTCCGCAAATATCGCGCGAAAAGCTCTGAAATTCGGACCCAAGGTTTATCGTGATTTCTTCTCAAATGGGTTTTTTTTGTGACTTCTGAAACATCACAGAAAAAAGTTATAGCGAAAATTCCACGATGACCTATTTGGAGCAGCGAAACCCTAGAAGCCAAAGCTCTGATACCAAATGTTATGAAACCAGCTCAAGAAAAGATAGAAAAGATAGATCAACGCCTTAGAATTCAGCCTCTTCGAGGGGGCAACCTCCTTTACATTACATAAATGAACAATTCTTGGATGATACAAATGAAAAGACCTCCTTTCTATATATAGGAGTCTAAGGGGTCATAACATAATCAGAGCCGACATAACAATAATAACAATAGTGGGCTTCTATGGGGCACAATAGTAACAATATGGGCACTACATGGGTACATCAATATAATAAGTGGGTTATAATAATAACAATAAGGGGTTACACTAGTAGTATAGGGGCCTAACATGCCCCTCTCCTTCAAAAAGCGGCCTAACAGAGCCTTAGCATCTACACCACAATTTTGCAACCCTAGAGCAATGGCTTTAATGTTTTCAAGTGGTAGGGTTTAGGCGTTTTTTTTTTTCTTGCAATTATAAATGGCCATACACCATCATCACATTCATAAAAACACATGAGCCATCAATATGTAGACCCTACCTGTCGATTTAAAGGGTTTCAAAGTGATTTGATGCAAATTTGGCACAATTTCGGGCCTTGGTGGGTGTGTGCCGCGCCCGTGTTAATTTAACACTGTGGGGTAGCGCTGTGTGCGCCGCGCTCTGTATGTGTGCCACGCCCCTCTGTGTGTGTGCCACGCTTTGGAAAATGCCTCCAATCTCACTCCAAACACGCACTAGCTTCTCACAATGACTTTTCAATGCTTCTCTATAACCTTGAGTTGCACAATGACTTTGTTTGCTTGTGAAAATATTTTATAAAGACATTGGGAGTCATGGGTTAAATTTTTGCTTCTTCAAAAACCCACTTCATAATGTTTTTGACTATGGCACTTTGTCTTTTAATGAAACTCTGTCTTTTGGCTGTCTCATTGATTTTCTGAGTTTTGAGCTGATGAACTTGGTTGTTTTTTACAGGGATGCTGGCGTTGATGTTTGGCAAAGGAAAACCAAAGCCTGCTTTGAAAACTCCATGGCGAAAAAATACATGATTATTACAAAAAATGAATTCGATAATTTCTTACTCAAAACAGAGTTTTCAACAAGAAATGTCCTCAAATGTGTTTGATGAAGAGCTTTTGAACTAGGAACCTCTTCGAAAACCATCCTCATGGCCTGTGGGCATTATTCGACATGTTTGAAGACCAACCACTAGACCTGGACTCTTAAAATAACTCTTTTTGACCAAAATAGCATAATGACTATGAATGATTGAAATGAACTTTGATGAACATAGAGAAATTTTGACTAGCCTGGGCAGGTACAAGCATGAGGGAAACAAGAACACCAAACCCTTCCGTCAGACAATGGTATGCCCCTAGCGAAATGCAAGTGATCGAAAGCGATGGGATACCTAAACATGAGATACAAAAAGAGTTTTGATCTCTGACAGAGGGATGACCAGACCGACTCTAACGTTTACTATGTTAGAGCCTAGATTTGTCTTAGGCTGAAAAGACAAGGGTCTAGGTCCACATCAAACCACGCTCAGCCTCGTGGCTAGCCCTACGAGGACAGGAGAGGGCTCTCTCCGGCTCAATCTTGACAAAAGACAAGCGATGGGGCTCGAGATGACTAAATTTGCAACTGATCTTAGGCTAGGTATTAAGTGCAAAGGATTTGATTTGGTTTTTTAAGGGTTTTGTTGAAGAAATGGGAAAGGAAAATTTGGGCTCGGGGATGAGGCATAGTTTCTGATTACGTCTGATTGGGGAAAGGAAGGAAATCGTTTTGATGCTTTAAAGCAGGTGAGATGGGTAGATCAGATAGGTGAGGAGCTAAGGAGAGCAAGAGAGACTCAAGAATTCTCCTTAAACTAAAGAAAGCATGAAAATTTAAACAAATTCAAAGGCAGAGCATAATAGTTATGGATTCCACCTTAATCACTCATTTGTTTCAAATTAAGAAGAAGAAGCTTAAAGATGATACACAAAACACTAGATAAACTTACAATTACTCAGAGAAGCACACCATCAAAACATAAAGCCACATGGATCCCAAACAGTGCTGCAAAACCCTGGTCTTTCCTTAGCCAAAAATGCAGAGATACAATGTACAACAGAGTGCCAAGCTTTTCCCAAGAGTCCAACCCTGAAAATGACTTAGAAATTACATAATATAGACAAGCCAACCTCTTCCCTTGCCTCTAGGGGTTGAGCTCATCCTTCTAGGAGCTGTTTCAACCAATTCTAATCAAAGCACTAAAATCTAGGCAGTCAAAACAACTTGCCTCTATAAGGTAGGAAACTGATTCATTCATTAGATTTTCACTCTTTGGTGAATGAATCTTCTAGAACAAGTAACTAAGTGTCAAAATTACATCATGTTCACTAAATTACATCAAGATAAGTCAAAAATTACATCACAAATCAAAACTAGTCAAGCTGACCGAATTTCTGAGCTGGAAGATGAAAAATTGGGCAAAAAACCTCTGTGCGTCGCGCCAATTTCTATATGTGCCGCGCTACTTTGGTGCTGATTTTGAGGCACTTTATTAAGTCCAAATTGAGCTCAAGTGTACTTTTTGGAAAGCCCTGCCTGTCTACTTTCCAACCCAAGTGGAATTTCTGAATTTGGTGCCCATTTGCCCCTTCAAAACCTCAGTCTCCCAAGACTGCTTCCTGTGTGTGAAATTAGGGGCAGAGAGGTCATTTTTAGGGTGTTTTTGACCTCCTGGGGACTCAAAACTTACCCAAAATTCTTGTCCATGCACCAGCAGGCATGATTTTTCATGCTGAATCCAAAAATGCAAACCATTTGTGATTTGGAGCTCCCAATCCTAAGCGCCGCGCCACAGGGAGAAAAAACTTGTGTTGTGCCCAAAAATTTGTCATCCTTTGATGATGGTAGTGAAACTAGGTGCTGTTGTGATATCTGCCACCAAGGGGAACAATGTAAAAAGGGAGTGTTAGGAAGGGGAATAATATGATGGGAATAGGGGTTATGGGGGGAAATTTTGTTCAAGGATATGTAGGAGGGTTTTGGGATTTTATAAGGTAGGGTTTTGGGGTTTTATAATTGACAAATGTGTGGAGGGATAGGGAATATGGGTTTATAAATGTTTTAGGGTAGGGAAAATAGGGAAAAATGAGATAGGGGGAAAGGGAACAATGGAAAGGAGTGAAAAAATGAGAGGTGAAAGAGGAACCTTGGCATCAACACAACAAGTCCTCAACCCTAGAGCAATAGCTTTGGTGATTTCAAGTGGTAGGGTTTAGGCTTTTTTTTATTGCAATTATAAATGGCCATAACCATCATCCTATCCACAAAATTGGATGAACAAGCCAAGAGATAGACCCTACCTGGAAATTGGAAGGAATTCCAAAAGATTTGATGCAATTGGGAACAATTTCGGGCCTTTGTGGGTGTGCGCCACGCAGCAAACCCAGTGTGCCTTACTCTTTATATGCGTCGCACCCGTGTTAACTTTACATTGCTGGGTCGCGCTCTGTGTGCCACGCTCTTTATATGCGCCGCGCCCCTCTGTGTGTGCACTGCGCTCCTAAAAACGACTCCAAACTCACTCCAAACGCGTGCTTTGCACTCTAAATCACTTTGCTATGTTTCTCTATGACCTTGGTGTGCACAATGATTTGGTTGCTTGTGGAAACTTGTATATAAAGACCTTGGAGTCATGGGTTTACTTTTTGCTTCTTCCTTGATTTTTGGTTGAAATAATGAATTTCTTGGCAATTTTTTTTGCAGGGATAGCTGACACGGAATTTGGAAAAGGAGACCAGGGCTGCGCCTGGAGAATTCAAGAATTGAAAATTTTGAAAAATTATTACAAAAACGAAATGTCGAATTATCTTCAAAATAGATTTTTGAAGAGAAGTCATAATCCATCCATATGACGACAAGAATATTTTGAAATAACAACTTATCAAGGACCTCCCTCTGGCCTATTGGCTTTATTAGACTTTGTCGAAGACCAAATTGACTCACCCTAGACCTAATGACTAAAATGACTGTTATGACCTAAAAACTGCAACAGGACTGCAAATGACTTTTAAAATTCGATTTTGATGGACAGACCTGAGCTAGCAGTGCAAAGCATGAGGGGGATGAATGACAAAAGCCCTTCCGTCAGATTTATGGCATGCTCCTAACGAAATGCAACTGATCGAAAGCGATGGGACACCTAAACATGAAATGCAAAAAGAGTTTTGATCTCTGACAGAGGGATGACCAGACCGACTCTAACATTGGCTCCAATGGGGATGGTAGCTCCTTGGAGGTGCCAAGAATGACAGATCTCTGGAAGAGTTAGATAGTGCCTTCGTCCATTGGGCTATGGAATCATTATTCCGACAAACAATACAAGACTTCTGACTCAATTTATTTGACTGAAACTTGACTTGAAAATGACTCGATGATAACACTAAAATGACTGAAAAACTGACTCGACAAACTGAACTCAAAACTGAAACCTTTCTTCAGAATTATAGCCTTCACTTCGGGCCCCAAACTGAAGAAAAGATTACAGCACACACTTGCAGTGAAACTGAAATAAAATGGTATTTACAATGACAATGATGACAATAGAAATAATTTAGAAAAGGTACCGCTTGAGCAGCCAACCATTGATCAGCCCTCCTGGACAATCTTCTCCGTTCATCTCCTTCAAAAGAAAGGCATTCTGACCCCGATACGCTGCAATCTTAAAAGGACCTTTCCAGAGATTGTCAAACTTGCCGTGCTTGCCCTTTTCCTCATTCCTTGCATCCCACTTTAACACCACATCATCCAACTGAAATGTGTCTGCCTTTGCTTTTCTATCATAAATATTTTTAATTCTTTCCTGCAACTTGAATGTATTCTGAAAAACATCTTCCCTTGTCTGCTGCAAGTGGATCATTTGAGTTAGTCTTCTCTGCATTGGATCCTCTTCACTACCCGCCCCTTGGAGAAGTTTGACTACCAAAGCTGCAAGAGAGGTAGGGAACACTGTGTCAACTCCATAAACTAACTCAAAGGGGGACATACCAATGGATTTCTTTTGACTCACACGATCTGCCCAAAGTGCATGGACCAGCTTCTTATGCCAACTTTTCTTGTTCATTTCCAACATCTTCTTAATGATGTTGACCAAAGATTTATTGGAAGACTCCGCCAATCCACTGCCTTGTGGATGATAGGCGGTTGGGTGCCCCAAAGTAATATGATATTTACTACAAAACCCAACCATCCTTTTTGACTTGAACGCTGCTGCGTTATCAATGATTAACTTATTTGGGCAACCAAAACGAGACAAAATGTTATTCTCAAGGAATGAAACTATTACCGCATCCGTAGCTTGCCTGGTGGGAATTGCTTCGATCCACTTCGTGAAGTAATCTGTCACTGTGAGGATCCATCTATGCTGACCTGAAGAAGAAGGATGAATTTCACCAATGAAATCCAACCCCCACTTCTGAAAAGGGGCACTCACCTCAATAGGCTTAAGCGGAAAAGCCTCTAATTTTTGTTTCCCTTCAAAAATCTGGCAGTTATGACAACTATTAATAGTCTTGAACACATCAACAAACAATGTCGGCCAATAGTATCCAGCCCTCAAAATTTTATTTGCCGTTGTTTTCCAAAAAAGGTGACCACCACAATCTCCTTTATGGAAATCCTCCATGACCTGCTTCGCTTCTTCTTCCACCAAACAATTTAACAAAACGCCACTGGGATCTTTCCAATAAAGTGCAGAATTCAAAATACAAAACTTAGCAGCCTTCAACTTAAGAGTTCTCGCTTTGTTTCTAGCCATACCAGGTGGTGTGGACAAATTCTGAAGGACATATATAATATCTGAATACCATGGAGAAAGAATAAACATTTCTGATACCTGAAGTGACGAACTTTCCTCATTTTCATCGGACATAGCAGCGATCAGATTTATGTCTAAGACGTGCAGATTTGATTCAGCCATCAACTTCGCCAATCCCTAACCTTTAACAAGCTTTGTGGGCCTTATCTCCACATCATACTCTAGCAAGGCTGCTATCCACTTGCCACGTATTCCTTCAAGATCGGTCTGAACCAAAACATCTTTGACAGCAGCGTTAAGAACATAAGCTAAAATATGAGAATGCAGAATGTACACATGGAAATCTTTCAGTGCTTTTACAAGTGCAAGGGCTTGCTTCTCAATAATATTGTATTTCAAAGCAGCATCTCTTATAGTCCAGCTAAAAAAAGCAATGGGTCTTTCATGCTCATCTTTTTGTTGCATTAACACGACTGCCATAGTATGCTCCGAAGCAAATTAAAACAATATAAAATCCTGAGTATAATCTGGGCTGATTAGAACCGGAGCTGAGGAAAGAGCCAATTTTACTAAATTGAAATATTTTACAGCCTCTTCCGTCCATGACACTTGGCTGTCCTTCTTAAGCATGTTTGTAATCTCCCTTAGATGTTAAACACGATTAGGAACAAAGCGGCGCAGAAAATTCATCTTACCATTAAATGATTGTATCTCCTTATTATTCCAGGGCAGATCAATTTGCTGAATCGCTTCCACACGTGCTGGATCAATACGGATGCCATCTTTTGAGATAATGTGCCCAAGTAGTTTTCCTTCATCCATGGCAAACAAACTCTTCTTAGGATTCAACGACACACCATATTTTCTGCACTTTTCGAAGACAATTTTCAAATGATACAAGTGTTCTTCATCTGATTTGGAAAACACGGTCAAATCATCAAGGTACACAACCAAGAAAACATCCTTCTCATTTGCAAAAGCCAAGTCCATTGCCCGCTAAAAAGTGGCACCCGCGTTCTTCAAACCGAAAGGCATTTTTGCATAATGAAATGTTCCCCATGGAGTGGTGAACGTTGTTTTGTCTCGGTCATCTTCATGGACTAAAATTTGGTTATATCCGGAATAACCATCGAGTAGTGACATGCGAGATGCTCCAACTACTTGCTGAAGTATGTGATCCATTTTGGGCAGCGGATAATTATCCTTCAATGAAACTTTGTTGAGATTTCGAAAATCAATGCACAAACGAATCTCACTGGTCTTCTTTCGCACGGGCACCAAATTAGATATCCAATCAGAAAAACAAATGGGAACAATGATTCCTGATTTGTACAACCTGTTAACTTCCTTCTCAATTGATGGCAGCAATTTTGGATTAAGCCTTCTTAACTTCTGTCTGAAAGGTTTTTGATTAGGCTTAATAGGAATAGTGTGCTGAATTATATTTGTATCATATGTCTTCAAATCAGAATAGTCCCAAGCAAACACATCGGCAAAAGATGACAACAAACTGATATATTTTGCCTTTACCTTCGGTGACAATGCTTTGGACAGCTTTACCATCTTTGGATGCTCGGCTGTTCCAATGTTCAAGAGGAAATCCCGATTTTATTGATTCGATTGCCTAGATAATGCTCTCAACGGTTAGATTCTATCGCACTTCTTCATACCCTTAGCACCTGCACTCCTATAATTCACACTCTCGTCCTCATTACTCTGAAACCCTCATACCTTGTCAAACAAATAGTCTTAAGACAAAGCTTCTCAGCCACGGGAGTTATAGTAAAAACTGAACCAACATGATGAAAATTTTTAGAAGGAAATCCACAGAAAAGAGAATTGTTACAGAAAGCGCAGTGGTTGGAGTTTGTGGAGAAATTTGACGGTTTCCACAAAGAAGTTACCAAATCCTTCACCATAGCCTTTGATGGGGTGGAAGTCGAGATAGGGGACATAAAATTTACAGTGACAGAATCCTTTGTTGCTGAAGCTACTAGATTGCCTCGAATTGGAGAAAAATGGTTTAAAAACAGAGGTATTGAGAGACAGGACTGGAAGGTTTTTCTGAAGAACCCTAGCATGGACACAACCATTTTCAAGAAGGGAATTCCGAGCAAAACATTGAAAAGTAAGTGGAGAAATTTACTTTTGAAAATTCAAAAATTTATTACTTGTGAAGGGAGGTTTGTATGCATGTTTTTCTATCATATCCGATTGCTGGTGAATTTTATTGAGGATAATGAAATAAATATTCCATATTTCTTACTTAATATTCTAAGAAAGATGTTAGGGAATGTTCAAAGGAAAATTTAGTTTATAGAGAACACCATATATCACCATGGTCTTGTTAAAATCCTTGTTGAATTTCATGTTAAAAATATGGGTGATAATTCAGAAAGCTTTCTAGTGAGGAACCATTTTAAGGAAGATAACCAAGAACAACTGAGTAGCGGCAAGGCCAAAAGAGGGAGAAAAAGAAAAATTGAAGAACCAGTGGAACAAGAACAACTGGGCAACAACAAAAACAAGAGAGGAAGAAAAAGAAAAGCTGAAGAACCAGTAGAATAACGACAAAAACAGTCACAGGAGCAGTCAGCGGGGATGACATTCCTCTTGTAGAAATTTTAGAGAATATAAACAAGAAAAATGTTAGAAGAAATAAATTTATCCAAAAGATAGAGAACACACCCAAAACAGAGAAACCTAAGATAGAAACAAAGAAAAGAAAAATTCAAATGCCTCATGTGACAAGCTTAAGAAGAAGTACCAGACTCAATCCAACAACAAAAGAATGAACTTCAAAAAGTATGGATCATATCGACTTAGAAGTAGAGGAAGATTCAAGGGTTTCTATGCCAACTTTCATCACACCTCCTGAGAGTCCAAGCCGAAGAACACCTGAAATTGATCCTGTACAACAAGAGATTTATGATTATATTGAGTCCCTAGAGAAAAGAGATGCGGTAAAAACATCAACTTCAAATCACGAAGAAGTCTAGTCTAGTAAACCACAAGAACCTCCAGTAATAAATGTTTTAAAACAATAAATTTTTGAGTTGGAGACACTAAACATGTACATTCAGAAGGAGAATCAAACTCTAAAGGCGCAAAGTGAAATCCAAATAGCTAAGAGTGATAATCGGCTTTTACACTAAAGTTTGTGGTATAAGAAAAATAAGAAACTCAAGCAGAGAAACAGAGCTCTACAAAGACGTGTCATCAACATGAAGTACAAGATTCTCATGAAAAAGCCAAGGATGGCAGTGCTTGGAAAGAAAGGGAAAAATATGAAGTTGGATGTACTTGCAGAGGTCTTGAAAGAGATGCACTAATTAAACAGGAGACATCAGTTTTGTGTTTTTCATGAGGACACACAAAGACCTCGACATGGGGGAATATAGAGTCTCATGACTGTTTTGTTTTTGACACCATTTCCATACATTTTCCCTCTTTTTATCATTGCTATCAACTCAAATAAACAGTAAACTATAGATTTTGACATGGTAAGGTACTCAGATGTCTTATTTTTCATATTTATTAATGTGCCTTATTATTAAGTTAAAAGATTGTAATAGCTACAAAATTAACATGATTCTATAGCTGTTTCATGATTCCGTAACTATCTCCATGGTTTTCCGGATTTCAGTACGCTAACCAAGCAAAGAAGCACATGGGCAAATGGGGATTGGTCTCCTCATGGATCTCCTCCTATTCACCCAAGCCAAATCATCAAGGAAATCACCTAGTGGCACAGTCAAAGAAGCAGGTCAATACGTGGATAAACATAGCAACGAGAGTTCAAATAGATCATGACTCTCTGATTTTCTTTCCAAATAGCAAATCGTTGAGAAAATTTATTTCTCCGTTATAAGATTAGAATTCAGATTAGGATTGTTTTAAGTTTTTAAGGTATACAAGTATGAATCCATTGAGCACGAATTCTATATATATAACTTTGTAAACAAAAAGTCGAGATGCATATATGTAATCTTTGATTGATAGTCTGAAGTTTCATAAATCTGTTATTTTTAATTGAAGAAGTATTGTTGTCAATCTCATGCACAGTTAGCTATTGAATTAAAGTCTTAAAACTTGTTATTTTGTGGAGGGCCCCTGCAGACAGTCAAGGTTCTTTCTTTTATTTTTAGCTCAGTTCATTTCGTTTTTGTTATTTCCAGAATTGCATTATCACAACTATAATTTCTTTGTAATTACTTGTTTGCAATATTTCGTTTTTTGTCTTTCAATTATTTGTATGCTTTCTAAAATAGGACTATGTACATAATCCTCTTCTTTTCATAGCAAATATGTTTGATTAGATCACATTCCTTCTACTTTTGTTTTATTACTTCAAGTAGAATTTTTAATTGCAGTGTGTAGATCTTAACATAGATTGCTTTATAAATTTATTCTTGAATAGAAGTGATTCTTTGAAGAGCAGAAATGATTTTCTTTCTAGAACATAAATAGTTTAGTTATAGGTTCCAGAATAAATTTCTTTCTTTTCAAAAACACAATTTATCTTAAAGAAGTAGTTTTGATTTTCCATCACCTTGCATAATAATTTGTTTGAAACTAACAACAATCAGTTAAATAGGATCATGATAGCTTGTCTGTAGGAATTGAATTGTAAATCTTCCGTTTCATTAGGAACATATAAATAAAGAAAATCCGTAAAACAAACACAATCATCATCTTAATAAACTCAAAAATCTTCTAGCATATACAGTGCACTTGCACTGAACACATTTATCAACTCCGACCGATAATTTATGTAAGAAATTTAAGAACATTGAATTGACTAAACAGTCCACCCTAAAAGTTAGACACTATCCTCAATCCACATCCATAGTAAAATTTTCCATGAATAGCATTACTATATTTACATTTTTATATAATAAATATATTTATTGTAATATTATTTTCAGAATTTTATATATTTTAAATAAAAATGAAAATAGTTGTTTAAGTAGGCCACATTTTTTGGCAAGATTTTGCACAGATTTTTGAAAATCCAAGTTTTAAAATTTTGGCTGCCCTAGGGGGTTGTTGATGGTGTTGAATCCATTTCCACCATCAAAAAAATGATTCAAACACTACCACAATTAAATTTATTAAAAAAAATCACTAAATTCCTACATAAAAATTCACCATCAAAACAAAATCATCACCTTATTAAACAACACCAAAATAAAATAATTAATTTTATTTTATTTTTATAATAAATAAACATAATATTTATATTTTTAATATAATAAACAAATTCTTTATTATTTCGCAACTTCCCATATTCATTAATATTTTAAGACTTTATTGTTCTCTCGATGTTTGATCAAAGCATCTTCTCCCATTACGCCATAACCATTGAGTTTCATTAAAATTCAAATTCCTTTTTATTAAATAAGATAATACGGTTAACCGTTTAAGCAGTACTAGTAGAAAAGTAACTAGCATTTGCACCAGATGTTGCAAAGGAAACGCCGTAGGTCACCTTCATATGGTAATGGTTCCAGATCAAATTTTTGTGCAAGTATTCTCCATCGGCGTTTCCATTTATACACGTCTCCATTAGCATAATCAAAGGCCTAGTTCTTTTGATAAGGATCTGTGGCAGCCTAAATTTCTTGTTCTGCAATCAATTCTGATCAAGATGCATCCATAATTATTCTTCTGAGAATGAAGTCCTTGATCAACTGAAACCTCGTGACCAACTCCTAGCAACACAACTTGTGTCAAGTTTTTATAAGACCTCCAATGCCCAACAACCTTATTGTTCACAACCCTTATACTCCTTCCCGTGTTAAAAAACTCATTGGTTCCATACCAATTCATTGTTCTCATCCATTCTGTATTGCTGACAACTCCATCTTGGATATCATAATGGCCCTGATACAACAAATATTCGGTGTTGTTTCTCAAATGGTCCAGATCTCTGGTTGTCTTAGTCTCTGCAATGTGATTTTAATTATCCTGGTATACGTCTCAATGGAATAATTTAGCTATAACCAAAGTCTAATATCTATCTGATCGACAATGTGTTCCCCTCAAATTGCATACTGATAGGCTACGTGAAACACTTAGGCACCGGGAGGACGTACACAAAGCATTGGAAAGAGCCCTCACAAGACCTCTAGGGGTTCTCCCTCGTCTTCCATCATTTATTCCTCAAAAGGTATACTAAAACCTGATATACAGTGCAAGATTTAGTAGGTGATCAAAATGGTTGACTGAATGTCTTCAGGATCTAGCTCGCAAGCATATTGTTTGAGTGAAAAGTTAACATTTAGAATTGTAGATGAAACGACATGGGCATATCTTTCATTTCACTTATTCATGTAAGAGAGTTTTATAATTCCTACTCAGAATTCCCAAACCATATCATATTATTCTCTTGAAATGATGGATTTCCTTCCCTATTGTAAAGGAAGCACAGGTAAAACCAGTTTTATAGAGGAACCTATAATGGATTGATAGTCAGAACTATTTTGTAAGGGATGGATTTCTATTCTAATTGGAGGCCTTCACAAATATAATGTTCCAGTTATTTAATTTCTCAAAATAATTTTTTCCTTGTGGAGGTGTCTAGAGTCGATTATAGTATTTGACAGATATGCTTTCTTTATGGCTTGGTCAAACAAAGCAGCTTCTTGCTGAAGTAACAATGCTTGAGGAAGAAGTTGTTTGCCTAGAGGAAAAAATTGTACATGTGAGACCATGTATGTATCAAAATGAAGAGCATGCCCCATCATCTACAAAGCAGAAGGAACCACTTGGAAATGTTGAACAATTGAAGGAAAAGAGAATATTGTGTAGGTCTTCTTTGTCAGGAAATTTATCTAAGTATGTTAGGAAACAGGGAAAACGAGATTCTTTTGTAGGAAGCTTGCTTCATTCCATGAAAAGAGTTCACCAAATAGGAATATGAGAACACCAAATAGAGTCCCCAAAACACATAATAGGGCTTTGGAAATTGGAAGTTTACATAGAAGGCAACTATCTATGGGCTCTATACCAGACACCCAGGGCCTCTTCTTTCTATCACAGGCTATGAATGGAAGCCTTTCTATTTACAAGGGGCTTGTAAAAACAAAAGCATTAGAGCTATCAACAAAGCACAGGAAATCAAGGATACCATTAATTAGCCATGAGGAAGAGAACCAGTCACATTTGAAAGCAAAGAACCTACATTCTTTTCCTCTAGTCCCAAAAGGAAATATTAGAGCTCAGAAACAGGCCTCACTGATTCGTACAACTCTTATGGAGACACAACCCCCAACACCAAAAAGAAAGGTAATAATTTTGGAATCATGTATGTTAGCAAAACACTTATTTAGCAGAATCATGCATCATAGAAAAATACTTCTTTAGCAAGTGAGCATCTTTTAGCTCCTTAGCACTGTTTGATATTGTAAGTATAAACTACATGGGTATCTGTATATCATATGAGTATATTTTTTTTTTCCTAGAAAAAAATTATGAATTCATTGCAAGTAGAAAGAACTTACATTTCTTATGTGCACCTGCGCTTTCAAAATATCGTATGAGTAGAGATATTGATTCAATTTATGTATGATATTATAACATTTACTAGACAGAGCATACTCCCCTATGTGCCACCGTGTCATGTCTTGCACCATTATGTGTTAGACGATTCAAAAAATTTGCAACACTTATTTCTAAATAAAATATCGATCATTGTATGACATTGCCATTGAATAGATACAATGTCATTTTCCTCTAAAGATTTCACACATTATACTTTTGGCCTTATTTGAAGATAATTTATGTTTTTTTCTCAGCTTTTGTTAAGTCCCTATACTACTAGTG
This sequence comes from Pinus tabuliformis, assembly GCA_031772625.1. NCBI lineage: Eukaryota > Viridiplantae > Streptophyta > Pinopsida > Pinales > Pinaceae > Pinus > Pinus tabuliformis. The sequence goes on from CM062811.1 coordinate 706,633,513, forward strand.
TAACCCCTTATTGTTATTAGTACAACCCCCTTATTATATTGTTGTGCCCATGTAGTCCCCATATTGTTATTATTGTGCCCCATAGAATCCAATTATTGTTATTATTATGCCCTTACATTATTATTGTTATGTCGGCTCTGATTATATTATGGCCCCTTAGACTCTTATATATAGAAATGAGGTCTTGTCATTTGTATCATCCAAGAATTGTTCATTTGTGTAATGTAAAGGAGGATCCCCCCTCAAAGAGGCTGATTTATAAGGCGTTCATCTATCTTTTTGTGAGCTGGTTTCATAACATTTGGTATCAGAGCTTTGGATTCTAGGGTTTCGCTGCTCCAAACAGGTCATCACAGAATTTTCGCTATCCCTTTTTTTCTGTGAAGTTTTAGAAGCTAAAACAAAAATCCATTTGAGACGAAATCTCATTGCACCTCGGGTCCGAATTTCAGATCTTGTCTCGCTATATTTTCGGAGATATGATCTGAGGAAGTTAGGGTTTTTGCAAGCTCCATAATTTCATCTAAAAAAAGTCGTCGTGGAAGTTTCACTATAACTTGTTCGCTACGAAGTTTCAGAAGCTAATAAAAAAACCCATTGGAGAAGAAAGCGGTCTTAACCTCGAGTCCAAATTTCATATCTTGTCTCGCTAAAGTTTAGGATATATGATTTGAGGAAGTTAGGGTTTTTGTAGACTCCCGAATTACATCTTAAACATGTGACTTTGGGAAAATTGTCATAACTTTCTCTGAGCATCAAATTGAAATTTCATAAGAAGTTACAAAAGAGGATAGAATTTAGTTTCCTGTTTACATTTTTCAGATCCGAAGGTCAAAACAGTGACACATGGCACATCATATAAGTTCACTCTTCTAAAAAGGTATATAATTATGTCATATTGGGGGATTGTGCATAACTCTTTCTTGGAGAATCCAATTTCAATCATATTAGTGGCATTGGAAAGAGGATGCAGAGGGCTACTACAGGTCGTGATTTCAGAACTGGAAAATCTGAAATTACAGAGTTACAGTCGTTTCAAGATCGAGCTCCTAAAATAAAGAAAAGGCAATATGAGGAAATTTGATGGGAAGGATCCGGTAAATTGGATACTACAGATGGAGCAATATTTTGATCTACATGAGGTGCAACTGTTACAAAAGGTACGTATTGCATCTTCATATTTAGAACTAGATCAATTTTCATGGTGTAAAGGGTTGTGTTCTCGTAAAGCACTTGTCACTTGGTCAATTTTCACAGAAGAAATGATAGCACATTATGAGGATATAAAGAGTAACACATTTTTTAGCCTATTGATAAATCTCAAACAAAAGGGTTCAATGACAGAGCACATTGAGGATTTCAAAAAATTGAATATAAGGGTAAATGATATTCTAGAGAAGAAAAGGATTGATGTCTTCATAGGGACTTTAAAGGATAACATTTAACACGAGGTTAGTCTTTGGAACCTGATTCATTGGAGAAGGCATTCAAGTTGGCAAGAAAAATTGAAAGCGAAATTATGGAAACAAGGAATCCTACCACTCACAACTATAAATATGAAAGTGTTTTTCCTTCTAGCCTTCCACAACCTACAAGGTTTACACGACAACAATTCGAAGAAAAAAGAGAAAAAGGACTTTGTTACATTTGTGATAGAAAATACATTAAAGGTCATAAGTGTGCCAAGAAGAAATTATTTTACATAGATTGTGAAGAGGAGGAAGAAAAGGATCAAGAAACATCAAAAGAAGAGGATATACACCATGAACCAACCCCAGAGAATTAAGAAATGAATCCGAACATATCTTGTAAAGCATTGGAAAGAATTACCACTCCTCAAACTCTCAAGATAGAAGGACATATCAAGAAGAAAAATGTTCAAGAAGTGAAAGATCACATCGAGGAAGAAGAAATGAATCCGGCCATATATTGTAATGCATTGGCTAGAATTACCACTCCTCAAACTATCAAGATAGAAGGACATATCAAGAAGAAAATGGTAATAGTGTTGGTTGATTCGGGCAGTACGCATAATTTTATTCATTGTAAGATAGCCAAGGAATTGAATTGCTTCCTATATCCAACATCAGAGTGTCAAGTGATGGTTGTAGGTGGAGGAACCATAAATTGCTCTGGAAAGTGCCATAATATCAAGTTATCCATGGGAGAATACGTATTGAATAGCCCAATGATTTCCATTCCAATGGGTGGTGTTGATTTTATACTAGGAGTCCAATGGCTACAATCCTTGGGTACAATAGCTTTTAATTTTCAAGAACTTTTCATGAAATTTTCTTCAGAAGGAAAGGAAGTTGAATTAAGGGGTATCACAGGGAAACCGGGAAAGATAATCAACTCTAACGGACTGACAAAGCTTCTAAAGAAAGAAAAACGAGGCATAATTGCACAATTATGTTCGCTAGAGGTTCCCACATCGAAATCATCTATTTCTCCAGATCTCCAAAAAGTCTTGAACAATCATTCCAAGGTATTGGAGACTCCCAAAGGCCTACCACCTATTTGTGATCATGATCATTCTATCCATTTCATTCCATGAAGTGTTCCTCCAAACATCAGGCCTTACAGATATCCCTATGCCCAAAAGAGTGAAATTGAACGTATGGTTGCAGAAATGCTAGAGGCTGGTATAATTCAACCTAATCAAAGTTATTTCTCTGCTCCAGTAGTATTGATGCACGAGAAGGATGGGTCATGGCACATGTGTCTAGATTATACGGAGCTCAACAAGCTCACTATTAAAGATAAATTTCCCATTCCTATCATTGACGAATTATTGGATGAATTGCATGGTTCAATTTACTTCACCCAATTGGATCTTCATTCAGGATATCATCAAATCAAAATTAAGATTGAAGACATTTTGAAAACAACATTTAGAACTCATGAGGGTCATTATGAATTTTTGGTCATGCCTTTTGGCCTTACAAATGCACCTTATACATTTCAAGGTTTGATGAATTCCATTTTCAAAACTTCCTTATAAAATTTGTGCTAGTATTTTTTGATGATATACTAATCTACAATAAGTCTTGGAACGATCATGTTCAACATGTTGACAGGGTGCTCACACTATTGGAGGAGAAACAATTATATGCAAAAGGCTCAAAATTTTTCTTTGGAGTAAAAGAGGTGGAATATCTGGGTCATATTGTATCTCATGAAGGTGTTAAGCTAGACCCTAGAAAAATTAATTCATTAAGGAATAGAAAATCCTGACATCCATAAATCATTTGCGATGATTTCTTGGGTTGACAGGGTATTATCAAAAGTTTGTTAAGAATTATGGGAGAATAGAAACACCTCTAACAATATTATTGAAGAAAGATGCATTTTCATGGACTCCAGAAGCAACAAAGGCCTCCGAACATCTTAAAGAGACAATCTGCCAAGCACCGGTCTTAGCTATGCCGAAATTCACAAAAACCTTTATTATGGAATGTGCTGCTTCAGGAAATGGAATTGGTGCTATTTTAGTGCAAGATGAAAAACCCATTTCTTTCAAAAGTCATCCAATTAAAGGAAAATATGTACACAAAGCTATTTATGAGAAGGAAACGTTGGCAATACTACATGCACTTAAGAAATGGCGACCCTACCTAATGGGAAGACACTTCAAGGTAAAAATAAATCATGATAGTCTTAAATACTTTTTAGCACAAAGATTATCCTCTGAAGAGCAACATAAATGGGTCACAAAGATGTTGGGTTATGACTTTGAAATCATCTACAAAGAAGGGAAGCAAAATGTTGTGGTAGATGCACTCTCAAGATAGGATGAGGATGTGGAAGCATTGTTTAGTGATATTTCTATTATCTAACCAGATTGGATAAACGAAGCAAGGGATGAATGGAAGAAGGACGAATAAGTGTGGCCACTCATTCAAAATTTGTAGAAGATCCCAGTTCAAATAATAATTTCCAGAACTTGACGAGAAAGGAAAATCATATTGGAGCCTGGAGCAGTCACAGAAAAAAGAACCCAACAACTACGAAATCGATCAATTTTAGAGTATCTCATCAAGTGGAAGAACTTACCCGCTAAAGATTCCACATGGGAGGACAATAATTTTATATAGAAGCATCAAGAACTACTCAAGCGTTGGGGACAAAACTTTTTAAAGGAGAGGGTCATGTTAGGTCCCTATACTACTACTGTAACCCCTTCTGTTATTAGTACAACCCCCTTATTATATTTTTGTGCCCATGTAGTCCCCATATTGTTATTATTGTGCCCCATAGAAGCCCATTATTGTTATTATTGTGCCCTTACATTATTATTGTTATGTCGACTCTGATTATATTATGACCCCTTAGAATCCTATATAGAAAGGAGGTCTTGTAATTTGTATCATCCAAGAAATGTTCATTTTTGTAATGTAAAGGAGGTTGCCCCCTCGAAGAGGTTGATTTATAAGGAGTTCATCTATATTTTCTATCTTTTTGTGAGTTGGTTTCATAACAAGTTTCAAACTAGGATTTTCAAAAACTTATTCGACTTGTAAACTTATCACCTATATCTTTCCAGATGCCCTCTTTAACTCAACAATAGACATAAATTGCCTTTTGTATGCCACTTTAGTTCTCAGGAAACTCCTATTTGCATAAATTTAAACTGTAGTCTATTGAACCAGTAAACTTATCACCTGTATACACAACAGTGACTGACGATGATTATTCTAGGGCATGTAAACTAAGGGCTGGCAGGGACTATTCTAAGGCATGTAAAGAGGTCTGAGATGAGTAAATTTTTTGCAAATGAAGTTGTAAAGTTTAACCCTACCAAGACAATGTTACGTAGAAATTTTGGAGTGGAGTTGGAATTCTAGACCAGAATCTCTACAAATAACTGTTAGCAAATCCAAGCACTGAAGCCCAAGAAATCGATAACTGCAAATGACTGTCAGCAAATCCAAGTACCCAAGCCCAAAAAATAAGTAATTGAAAATAACCATTAGCAAATCCAAGCACCCAAAGGCTCAATAATTCAATAAATATGAATCTAGACAAATAGAAAATATTGTTGGCCCAACACCCAACAATGCCAAAACCACTTTAATCCAAGCTATTCAATAACTGTGAATCTGGAAAAATAGAAAACATTGCTGGCCCAACACCCAAAGGTGCCAAAACCATTGTAATCTAAGTTATTCAAATATAATGAATAATTTAGCATTTAAGCTATAATCCAAGTTACCCAAATATAATGAATAATTTAATTTAGGGCTCAAAGCAAATTTGGTTTTATTATACAAGGCCAGAAGGAAGATTTTGGCTTATGGGAGGAATGATTATGGTTTTGAGGTGTGAAAATGTGATTCAGGCTCATTTTACGACTGCTCATGTCTATTTTCAGGTGAGACAGACATGAGGTACAAGTAAATTTGGTCTCTTCCACTACCTAAATTGGTCAAGGGAGAACGAAAGATCATGGTTATGCCGATTTTGAGAAACCATAGACCATGTTTATGATATATCCTTAGTCACTTGAATGAACTGGTCATGATAGAACGTCAGATCTTGGTACCAATCCAAGTCATCATACACCCATATAGCCTACAACTCATTGTGCGTATTCATCAAATTAGACAATATAGCAACAGGGAGTTTGACAGTTTTAGAAACTTGGAGCAGGAGAATCATTGTTTTTCACAACAATACATAAATTTATTATCAGAATGGTATCACACCCACTCAACAGTTTGCATGCACATATCTGTAAGGATCAGGGCAAGGAAATGAGTTTCAAGGATGTTCTGTAAGGATCAGGGCAAGGAAATGAGTTTCAAGGAAATGTTCTGTAAGGATCAGGGCAAGGAAATGAGACAGAACCAATCCAAGTCATCATACAACTCATTGGGCATATTCATCAAATTAGACAATATAGCAAAAGGGAGTTTGACAGTTTTGGAAGTTTGGAGTAGGAGAATCATTGTTTTTCACAGAATGGGATCACTATTATGATTTATATTATGTTAGTATGATTTATGTCTATGTCTAGTGATCTCTCCTCAACTGCTCTTCATTTCTAATTTACCCAGATATAATGAATAATTTAATTTAGGGGCTCAAAGCAAATTTGGTTTTATTATACAAGGCTAGGAGGAAGATTTTGGCTTATGGGAGGAATGATTATGGTTTTGAGGTGTGAAAATGTGATTCAGGCTCATCTTAGGATGGTTCATGTCTATTTTTAGGTGAGACAGACATGAGGTGCAAGTAAATTCGGTCTCTTCCACTACCTAAATTAGTAAGGGGAGAACGACAGATCATGGTTATGTCGATTTTGAGAAACCACAGACCATGTTTATGATATATCCTTAGTCACCTAAACGAACTGGTCAGGGGAGAACATCAGATCATGGTTATGTTTACTATAGTATGTAAGGAAATGAGTTTTAAGGATGTTTTGAGACAGAACCAATCCAAGTCATCATACTCCCATATAACCTATAACTCATTGGGCATATTCATGAAACTAGACAATATAACAACAGGGAGTTTGACAGTTTTAGAAGCTTGGAGCAAAAGAATCATTGTTTTTCATAGCAATACATAAATTTATTATCAGAATGGTATCACAACTACTCAACAGTTTGCATGCACATATATGTAAGGATCGGGGCAAGGAAATGAGTTTCAAGGATGTTCTAAGACAGAACCAATCCAAATCATCATACAACTCATTGGGCATATTCATCAAATTACACAATATAGCAACAGGGAGTTTGACAATTTTGGAAGTTTGGAGCAGGAGAATCATTGTTTTTCACTGAATGGGATCACTATTATGATTTATATTATGTTATTATGATTTGCGTCTATGTCTAGTGATCTCTCCTCTTGTCTGCTCTTCATTTCTATTTGATTTGACTATTTCACTCTATAAGGAATATGCATGAAGGTCCCAAAGCTGGCAACATCTAGTAAATTGATTTCTATTAATGTATTTCACACATAAATTATGTTTTTTGGAGATGACATGACAATTGTATTGGAACCGAACCAACTCCTTTCAAAATTTGGTCATCTATTTGTAATATAGTTATGTTATTTAAAAGCTGTTGAACTGTAACATTTTCATGAGTCATATATTTCACCTGGTTGTTGATCCAGGAAAATTGTGGTAATACATTACGAAATAACTGAAATCCAAATATGTGGTCTGCAGATTTAGCAAAAGCAGTTGGGTAACCATGTACTTGGTATATGTGTGATGAAGAAAAACTTGTTCCTTATAGGAGTAACTCCTATGGCAGCATCCTCAAGGGTAGAAATAATCTTTAGAGTTGAGAGGGTTTGAAACCCTCATGTCTCATCCGAAAGTATTTATATATATTTTTAAATAATGGGAAAAGAAAGTTCGAAAAGAAAGTAAAAATACACCGTCATAATCTACATTTACAACCTTTCGATGACCTATTATAAATGAATTATACTAGCATTTAGCAGAATCATGCATTATAGAAAAATTCTTCTTTAGCAAGTGTGCATCTTTTAGCTCGTTAGCACTGTTTGATATTGTAAGTATAAACTGCATGGGTATTTGTATATCATATGAGTATAGTTTTTTTTTTCTAGAAAAAAATTATGAATTCATTGAAAGTAGAAAAGAACTTACATTTCTTATGTGCACCTGAACTTTCAAAATATCATATGAGTAGAGATATTGATTCAATTTATATATGATATTATAACATTTACCAGACAGAGCATACTCGCCTATGTGCCACCGTGTCCTGTAATGGATTGATAGTTGAAACTAATTTGTAAGGGATGGCTTTCTATTCTAATTGGAGGTCTTCACAAAGATAATGTTTCAGTTATTTAATTTTGCAAAATAGTTTTTTCCTTGTGGAGGTGTCTTGAGTTGATTATAATATTTGAAGGATATGCTTTCTTTGTGGCTTGGTCAGACAAAGTAGCTTCTTGCCGAAGTAACAGTGCTTGAGGAATTTGTTTTCCTAGAGGAACAAATTGTACACGTGAGACCATGTATGTATCAAATGAAAAGCATGCCCCGTCATCTACAAAGAAGAAGGAACCACTTGGAAATGTTGAACAATTGAAGGAAAAGAGAATACTGCATAGGTCTCCTTCATCAGGAGATTTATCCGAGTATGTTAGGAAATAGGGAAAACACAATTCTTTTGTAGGAAGCTTTCTTCAGTCCTTGAAAGGGAGTTCTGACTGACGATGACTATTCTAGGGCATGTAAACTGAGGGTTGATAGGGACTATTCTAAGGCATGTAAAGAGGCTTGGGATGAGTAATGTTTTTGCAAATGTAGTTATAAAGTTTAACCCTACCAAGACAATTTTACCTATAAATTTTGGAGTGGAGTTGGAATTCCATGGTCTAGATTGGAATCTCTACAAATAATTGTTAGCAAATCCAAGCACCCAAGCCCAAGAAATCAATAATTGCAAATAACTGTTAAGCAAATCCAACCACCCAAGCCCAAAAAATTAGTAACTGAAAATAGCCATTAGTAAATCTAAGCACCCAAAGGCTCAAGAATTCAATAAATACGAATCTGTACAAATAGAAAATAGTGTTGGCCCAACCCCCAACAGTGCCAAAACCACTTTAATCCAAGTTATTTAATAACTGTGAATCTGGACAAATAGAAAACACTAATGGCCCAACACCCAAAGGTGCCAAAACCACTGTAATCCAAGTTATTCAAATATAATGAATAATTTAGCATTTAAGCTATAATCCAAGTTACCAAAATATAATGAATAGCTTAATTTAGGGCTCAAAGAAAATTTGGTTTTACTATACAAGGCCAGAAGGAAGATTTTGGCTTATGGGAGGAATGATTATGGTTTTGAGGTGTGAAAATGTGATTTAGGCTCATCTCAGGACTGTTCAAGTCTATTTGCAGGTGAGATAGACATGAGGTATAAGTAAATTCAGTCTCTTCCACTACCTAAATCGGTCAGGGGAGAATGACATATCATGGTTATGCCGATTTTGAGAAACCACAGACCATGTTTATGATATATCCTTAGTCACCTGAACGAACTGGTCAAGGGAGAACATCGGATCATGGTTATGTTTACTATAGTCTGCAAGGAAATGAGTTTCAAGGATGTTCTGAGACAGAACCAATCAAAGTCATCATACTCCCATATAGCCTACAACTCATTGGGAATATTCATCAAATTAAACAATATAGCAACAGGGAGTTTGACAATTTTAGAAACTTGGAGTAGGAGAATCATTGTTTTTCACAACGATACATAAATTTATTATTAGAATGGTATCACATCCACTCAACAGTTTGCATGAACCTATCTGTAAGGATCAGGGTAAGGAAATGAGTTTCAAGGATGTTCTGTAAGGATCAGGGCAAGGAAATGAGTTTCAAGGATGTTCTAAGATAGAAACAATCCAAGTCATCATACAACTCATTGGGCATATTCATCAAATTAAACAATATAGCAATAAGGAGTTTGGCAGTTTTGGAAGTTTGGAGTAGGAGAATCATTGTTTTTCACAGAGTGGGATCACTATTATGATTTATATTATGTTATTATGATTTGCGTCTATGTCTAGTGATCTCTCCTCGGCTGATCTTCATTTCTAAGTTACCCAGATATAATGAGTAATTTAATTTAGGGCTCAACGCAAATTTGGTTTTATTATACAAGGCCAAAAGGAATATTTTGGTTTATGGGAGGAATGATTATGGTTTTGAGGTGTGAAAATGTGATTCAGGCTCATCTTAGGATTGTTCATGTTTATTTGTAGGTAAGGCAGACATGAGGTGCAAGTAAATTCAGTCTCTTACATTACCTAAATTGGTAAGGGGAGAATGACATATCATGGTTATGCCGATTTTGAGAAGCCACAGACCATGTTTATGATATATCCTTACTCACCTGAACGAACTGGTCAGGGAGAACGTCAAATCATGGTTATGTTTACTATAGTATGCAAGGAAATGAGTTTCAAGGATGTTCTGTAAGGATCATGGAAAGGAAATGAGTTTCAAGGATGTTCTAAGATAGAACCAATCCAAGTCATCATACAACTCATTGGGCATATTCATCAAATTAGACAATATAACAACATGGAGTTTGATAGTTTTGGAAGTTTGGAGCATTAGAATCATTGTTTATCACAAAATGGGATCATTATTATGATTTATATTATGTTATTATGATTTGCATCTACGTCTAGTGATCTCTCCTCCTGGCTGCTCTTCATTTCTATTTGATTTGACTATTTCACTCTATGAGGAATCTACACGAAGGTCCCAAAGCTGGTAGCATCTAGTAAATTAATTTGTATTAATGTATTTCACACAGAAATTATGTTTTCTGGAGATGACATGACACTTGTATTGGAACTGAACCAACTCCTTTCCAATTTTGTTCGTCTATTTGGAATATAGTTTTGCTATTTAAACGCTGTTGAACTGTAATATTTTCATGCGTCATATATTGCTCCTGGTTGTTGATCCAGGGAAATTGTGGTGATATATTCCAAAATAATTGAAATCCTATTAGGGTCCAACCCTAACCCTCTTATTTATGTAATAGGGTCGAGTCATAGTTATAGTTAGTTAAAGAGTCAATAAAGCCCATATTAATAATTGTAAGTGGTTGACCCGCATTTAAAGAAGGGACCATAGTTAGTTGCAAATGGGCCATGGTATTAGATAGATGGTATTAATAAGAACCATGGTACTGACCCATGGTATTGCATGTTATAAAGGATAGAGACTCTCGGGACACTTATAGGAGACTTAGCCCATAAGAATTAACTCGACGGGCTGAGCAAGGTGGTACCATTCACTTGTCAGCGTCAAAATTTTAGGTGGTCCCATTTTTATTTTATTTTTATTTTTCATAGTAATGACAAGTGCACCGAATCTGTACATGGTACAAACCAGAGCTCAAGTTATGGCCAATGAGAAGATAGACACCCTTGAACAAAAGCTGGAGGAATTAACGAAGCAGATCCAATACTTAAATGACACAATCACAAAAGGAAAGTCGGGGGTACGATCAGAGGCATATGCTTTTAATGAAAACCTTGAGGGAGGATCCAGCCATTCTCTTCACTTCTATGGAAATCACCAACAGTCCCAGCCTCGACCACCCAAGCCGGACATGTATAAATTTGATGGCTCTCATAAGGCCATATGGCTATCACAAATGGAGCAATATTTCACATTGAATCACATCAGAGATGATGCGACTAAGATAAGTGTGGGAAGCTTGTACTTGGGACCAAGAAAGATGGCAATGGTGGCAGTGGCATCAACACTGCTATGCAAGGCCAATGACTTGGTAGATATTCTCAAAAGCCCTTTCTAATCACTTTGACAATGAATCTAAATTTTTGGGTCATATTACTAAGCTCCGACAGACAAGCACAATGAAAGAATATATTAAAGCCTTTGAAGCATTAGCCTTCCACACAAGAGGTCTAGCAAATGAATTCTACTTGGAATGTTTTATCAATGGTCTCAAAGATGCCATACAGGCCCACGTCCGGATGCACCACCCAGTCACATGGCTGGCAGCTTGCATGACAACTCGTGAAGTAGAACGCGTGCTAATGACCCAGTCGACTCGTCCAAATTTCATAGTCAAGGGACGCCCCACCCAGGATCCGAGTACTACCAAAACACTTAAGGTTCAAAAGGTGTCACCAGCAGAAATGGTGGAAAGAAGAAATCAAGGATTGTGTTACTACTGTGATGAGAAATACTCCTCAGGGCATAAATGCAAGGAACTTAAATTCTTTCAAATTGATGCTACTGATCACAGTTCATCTGAGGAAGCACCACCATTTGAGGGACCAAAGGAGGAAGATGAAGACAACCAGCTGGATAATGAGCTCCCAACTACAACAGAAGAACCAGATATCTCACTCCATGCTTTTGCAAGAATTTCTTCTCCCCAAACTTTCAAAATCAGAGGTTTTATTAAACATTGCCCTGTAGTAATCTTGATTGATAGCGGCAGTACGCATAACTTTATCCATCAAAGAGTCGCTGAAGCAGTGCATTGTTTTGTCAGAGCAGTCTCTAATTTTCAGGTCCAGATTGCTGATGGGGGGACAATGAAATGTGAAGGCTGATGTGAAAATGTAAAACTTCAGATGGGGGATTATCACCTAAAGACCCACATGTTTGCCATCAACATGGGTGGGTGTGACATTGTCTTGGTTGCTGAATGGCTCCGCACACTTGACCCAATCACAATGGATTTCTAGGAGTTATATATGAGCTTTAAGCAGAATGACCACATGCATACCCTCCGAGGACTCCAGACGGGTGCTCCTTTTATCATCAACTCACATAGGATGGAAAAGTTGTTAAATAAGGGCCACCATGGAGTTATAGCCCAATTAAATGCCATTCAGGCCTTTGAGCCCACTTCTCTTCATATTCATCTTGAGATGCAACAGGTCTTAAACAACCATCTGCAGGTCTTTGACAAGCCTCAGGAGCTTCCACCCTCGAGAGGGGAACATGATCATAGCATTACATTGGTCCCAGGGGCACAACCACCAAATGTGCGCCCATATAGATATCCTTTCACCCAAAAGAATGAAATTGAAAAAATCATCAAGGAACTCTTGAAAGCCGGTGTCATTCGTCTTAGCATTAGTCCTTATTCATCGCTTGTGGTCATGGTGCTCAAGAAAGATGGGGAATGATGTATGTGTCCAGACTTCAGGGCCCTCAACAAGCTGACAGTCAAAGATAAATTTCCCATCCCGGTTGTTGATGATTTGCTGGATGAACTAAATGAGGCTCAATTCTTTACTAAGCTCGACCTTCGCTTGGGCTATCATCAAATTCACATGAAAGAAATAGATATTCCAAAGACAACTTTCCGAACTCATGAAGGCCATTATGAATTCCTGGTCATGCCATTTGGTCTCTGTAATGCCCCATCCACTTTTCAAAACCTCATGAATCACCTGCTCAAACTAGATATCAGAAAATTTGTCCTTGTTTTCTTTGATGACATCCTCATCTATAGCCTCACCTAGGAAAAAACATTTTCAACATGTAGACTTGCTCTTGCAACTGCTTCGAAAGCATAAATTATTTTTCAAATTGTCCAAGTGCTCTTTTGGCATGAAAGAAGTCGAGTATTTGGGCCACATTGTGGGGCATGAAGGTGTCAGGGTGGATCCCAAAAAGATCCAGGCAATGCAGGATTGGCCTCAACCAAAGACCTTGAAGAGTTTGAGAGGATTTTTGGGTCTCATTGGCTACTATCACAAATTTGTTAGCAATTATGCCCGCATTGCTAGACCCCTCACTCACCTTATTAATAAAAATTCATTCCTCTGGAATGAAGCGTAACAGGCAGTTATAGCTCTCAAACATGCCATGTGTTCCACTCCCATATTGGCACTCCTCGAATTCACCAAATCTTTTGTGATTGAATGTGATGCTTTAGGTATGGGTATTGGGGTTGTCTTAATGTAGGAGGTCGACCCTTGGCCTTCACTAGCCAACAACTAAGTGGGACAAATTTGGGACAATCTACCTATGAGAAGGAGATGATGGCCATCTTACATGCAGTGGATACTTGGCAACCATACTTATTTGGGCAGCATTTCCAAATCCACATAGACCATCAAAGCCTTAAATATTTTTTGGAGCAACATCTATCCTCGCCATAACAAAATAAATGGCTAGCCAAAATGTTGGGATATGATTATGAGATAATTTACAAGAAAGGGCGTGAAAATGTCGTAGTGGATGCTTTATCACACCAATTTGAGGAGGAAAGCACCCTGCTAGCAATCTCTCTTCCCATTCTAGAGTGGATTGATGAGGCTCGCAAGGAATGGTTTTCACATCCTTCGCTCTCCCAACGCATCAATAAATTACAGGAAGATCCAAATACCACAGTGGGCTACTCTTGGCAGGATGAGATTCTTTGCTACAAGGACAAAGTAGTGATATCACCAACATCCATCCTCGAAAGTTGCATTTTGGTAGAGTTGCACTCATCTCCCACTGTAGGCCATTCAGGCTTTTAGAAGACTTATGCTCGCACTCGACATTCATTCTTTTGGACAGGCATGAAAAAGGACATTCTTACTTTTGTAGCTGAGTGTGATGTGTTAGCGCCACAAACGCGAAACAGTCAAATACCTAGCCACCTTACAGCCATTGCCCATCCCTATCTCAATTTGGATGGAGGTTTCTATGGATTTCATTATTGGTCTTCTGAAGTTAGGCAACAAGTCAGTCATCATGGTGGTTGTGGACAAACTTTCTAAGTATGCTCATTTTTGCGCCCTACCCCACCTTTTTACAACTGCTTTGGTGGCTCAATCTTTCATGGACCAGATCTTCAAATTGCATGGCATGCCCACTTCCATTGTGTCTGTTCGTGACCCGATCTTCACTAGTAACTTTTGGCAGGAAATCTTCAGGCTACAAGGTACCCAACTACAACTCAGTACTTCCTATCATCCCCAAAATGATGGTCAAACTGAAGCAGTCAACAAATGTCTGGAGACCTACCTCAAGTTTTTCACTTCAGAAAAGCAACATCTATGGGTACAGTGGTTACCTCTAGTCGAATGGTGGTAGAATACTAACTATCATTCCACCACCAAGATGACTCCATATGAAGCAGTTTATGGTCAACTCCTCCCTTCACCTACTTCTTATATCCAAGGATTCTCTAAGGTACAAGTAGTGGATCAACTCCTACAGAACCATGCAACCATGCTTGCCCACCTCAAAGAGAATCTCCATCAAGCTCAAAATCGCATGAGGCAACAGGCAGACCAACATCGTTGAAAGCGCAAATTTGAAGAAGGGGATCAGGTATTATTGAGGCTGCAACCATATAAGGAAACATAACTCAAAGAAAAGGGTTGTCAAAAATTATCTCCAAAATTATACGGATCGTATCAAATACTTCAACGCATCGGAGAAGAAGCAAACATCACTCAAAGACAAGGGTTGTCAGAAATTATCTCCAAAATTCTACAGACTGTATCAAATACTTCATCACATCAGAGAAGTAGCCTATAAGCTAGCCTTGCCACCCACTGCAAAAATCCATCCTGTCTTCCATGTCTCATGCCTCAAGAAAGTGGTTGGGAACAATTGCAGAATTCAAACTAGTCTATCGGAATTGGATGAAGAAGGTTCAATTTGGCTCCAACCTGAACAGGTTCTTGACACGTGAGAATGACACTTGCATGGCCGCACGATCAAGGAAGTCATCGTCAAGTGGAAAGACACCTCTCCAGAAGATGCGACCTGGGAACCAACCACTGTTCTTCAACAGTTTCCGCAGCTTCAGCCTTGAGGACAAGGCTATTTTTATGGGGGAGGGCATGTTAGGGTCCAACCTTATCCCCCTTATTTATGTAATAGGGTCGAGTCATAGTTATATCTAGTTAAAAAGTCAATAAAACCCATATTAATAATTGTAAGTGGTTGACCCGCATTTAAAGAAGGGACCACAGTTAGTTGCAAATGGGCCATGGTATTAGATAGATGGTATTAATAAGAACCATGGTACTGACCCATGATATTGCATGTATGAATCCTATATAAAGGATAGAGACTCCCCTTGAGGAGCGTTGTGTCTTATTTTGTAATTGAGCCCAGCTTTATTGGAGGTTGCCCCCTCGAAGAGGCAAGTGAACATTTCTTTCCTTTCTAAATAATAAAATATATGCTGTTATTTCTCATTATTCTATGTTTTGGGTATATTTCTTCGCATATTTTGTATTATGGTATCTTATCGTAGGTCAAGAGCATAACAAATCCAAATCTATGGTCAACAGATTTAGCAAAAGCAGTTTGGTAACCATGTACTTGGTATATGTGTGATGAAGAAAAACTTGTTCCCTATAGGAGTAATTCCTATGGCAGCATCCAAAAGGGTAGCAATAATCTTCCGAGTTGAGAGTGTCTAAAACCCTCATGTTTCATCTGAAAGTCTTTATATATGTTATTAAATAATGGAAAAATAAAGTTTGAAAAGAAAGTAAAAATACGTTGTCATAATCTACATCTACAACCTTTCGGCGACCTATTATAAATGAATTATACTAGCATTTAGCAAAATCATGCATCATAGAAAAATACTTCTTTAGCAAGTGAGCATCTTTTAGCTCGTTAGCATTGTTTGATATTGTAAGTATAAATTGCATGGGTATCTGTATATCATATGAGTATAGTTTTTTTCCTAGAAAAAAATTATGAATTCATTGCAAGTACAAAAGAACTTACATTTCTTATGTGCACCTGAACTTTCAGAATATCGTATGAGTAGAGATATTGATTCAATTTATATACGATATTATAACATTTACTAGATAGAGCATACTCCCCTATGTGCCACTGTGTCCTGTAATGGATTGATAGTCGGAACTAATTTGTAAGGGATGGCGTTCTGTTCTAATTGGAGGTCTTCACAAAGATAATGTTCCAGTTATTTAGTTTTGCAAAATAGTTTTGTCCTTGTGGAGGTGTCTAGAGTCGATTATAGTATTTGACAGATATGCTTTCTTTGTGGCTTGGTCAGACAAATAAACTTCTTGTTGAAGTAATAGTGCTTGAGGAAGTTGCTTGCCTAGAGGAACAAATTGTACATGTGAGACCATGTATGCATCAGAATGAAGAGCATGCCTCATCATCTACAAAGTAGAAGGAACCACTTGGAAATGCTAAAAAATTGAAGGAAAAGAGAATACTGCGTAGGTCTCCTTCATCAGGAGATTTATCTGAGTATGTTAGGAAACAAGGAAAACGATATTCTTTTGTAGGAAGCTTGCTTCATTCGATGAAAGGGAGTTCTGACTGACGATGACTATTCTAGGGCATGTAAATTGAGGACTAACAGGGACTATTCTAAGGCATGTAAAGAGGCTTGAGATGAGTAAATTTTTTGCAAATGCAGTTGTAAAGTTTAACCCTACCAAGACAATGTTACCTAGATATTTTGGAGTGGAGTTGGAATTCCATGGTCTAGATCAGAATCTCTACAAATAACTATTAGAAAATCCAATTACTGAAGCCCAAGAAATTGATAACTGCAAATGACTGTTAGCAAATCCAAGCACCCAAGCCCAAAAAATCAGTAATTGCAAATAATAGTTAGTAAATCCAAGCACCCAAAGGCTCAAGAATTCAATAAATACGAATCTGGACAAATAGAAAATAGTGTCGGCCCAACAACCAACAGTGCCAAAACCAATTTAATCCAAGTTATTCAATAACTGTGAATCTGGACAAATAGAAAACACTGCTGGCCCAACACCCAAAGGTGCCAAAACCACTGCAATCCAAGTTATTCAAATATAATGAACAATTTAGCATTTAAGCTGTAATCCAAGTTACCCAAATATAATGAATAATTTAATTTAGGGCTCAAAGCAAATTTGGTTTTATTATAAAAAGCCAAAAGGAAGATTTTGGCTTATAGGAGGAATTATGGTTTTGAGGTGTGAAAATGTGATTCAGGCTCATCTTAGGACTGTTAATGTCTATTTGTAGGTGAGACAGACATGAGGTACAAGTAAATTTGGTCTCTTCCACTACCTAAATTGGTAAGGGGAGAATGACAGATCATGGACCTGCTGATTTTTGAGAAACCATAAACCATGTTTATGATATATCCTTAGTCCCATGAACGAATTGGTCAAGGGAGAACATCATATCATGGTTATTGTTGAGCCTCGAACCTGCACCTTCCTATACACCCTCTCAGCCTTCTTTTTCCACTCATTTCATCCACCAAGTTGATTAAATCATTGTATTTTAGTTTAAAAAAGAGCTTTTGACATGGTTTTCTAACTACGCTGATGACTGTTGTTTGGTTTAGAATTTTTTTCAGACAGCTGCAGAAGCTTCTCAATTTCCGCAGCCAACAGAGGTTTCCGCATGCGACCTAGGTTTCTGCAGCCAGCACAGGATTCCGCAGCCGTTTTGTCAAACACCATGCTACAGGTGTCCTCTGAAGAAACGAGCCACATGGGCAAGTTACAGGAGTCAAGGACATGGAACGTGTCCCTCCAGATCATCCAACACACCCATAAAAGCCGTGGTCAAACAAGGGGCAAAGGATAGTCAACGGAAGTGTTCAGCGGTGGCACGACTCTGCATAGCTCTGTTTTTGAGCACGTGAAGCTACGTGGCACAGTCCTTAGCCACGAAGACATCCTAGTAGCGTGAATCCAACAGCCATACCTCTCAGATTTAATAAACATGATGACAGTTACCTAGATCCGGGCTGAAGAGGATTTACGTGTCTCTGGCAGCGTGGTTAATAGCGTAGATTTAGTTAATTTGTTTAGCTTTCTTTCCTTATAAATAACGCGTCCATGAACGCTGTAAAAGTTAATCTCTTGTAATGTAATTCGAAGTTGTTGTATTTCCCCACTGCACTTTTACGTTGTTGTTTAATATATGAGAAGACTGGTTTAAACTTAAGCTTGTAGCTGTTCGTTGAATTGGCTGAAGTGGCAGAGGGCCCCTGCTCACTAAAGCCTTGTACAGTTGTCCTTTAACTCTTGCATTACTTTTTTCCTGTTCATGTATATTAGTTGTACAATTGTCATTTAAATGCTGCGTTTTATTTCATCATGTATATTAGCTGTACATAACAAAGCTTTTTGATTTCTGTTGATTTACATTTTCATTGCTGCTCTTTTATGGTTACAACTGATCAGTGTTTTCTGCAGGTTTTCTTAGGCAGCCCGGGGCAATTTTTCACCTTTTCTTTTTATAACTATTGGCATACGAGATCATCTTGTCTTTGTCGCTGACTCTTGTTTTCTGAAGTTTGATTTCCAGTACTGTCATTTCCTTAAGTTGTACATTTATTTTCTGCTCTTAGATATCATGCTATTCATCTGTTAACGATTTCTTTCTATAATCAAATAACTTTATTAGGAACCAGAATATCACTCATTATAGCTTGATTTAGTTTGCTTTAGATCTCACATTGCTTGACTTGTTCATGATTGTTTCTCACAGGGTAAATTAAGCTGAAAGGCAAAATGTCAAGAGAGTTAAAGTAGTGTGATTAGTTTCTTTTATGCAGTTTAACTTCTTTTAGATTTCACATTGCTTAACATTTCATGATATCTTTTCACAAGGAAGATTGAGTTGAAGAGTTGAAATAGTGTGGATTAGTTGTTCTTACTTTTAATTGAATTTAGTGTAGATTTCACTTTCATTTTCATTCAGCAATAAAGATACTGGGCTGATGTCACTAGTTCATTGTTTGATGTCTTTATTTCTTTTTAAGAATTGATTTCATTGCAGTTATTTTAAAGCTTTCTTTATTTTAAGTTTTGAAAAACCACTTAGAGATCACCATAATCATCCATATTTCACTTGCTTTATCACCTTTTCATCATCTCACATTAGGGAAAGATAAATCCAAAAACAAACTTAAAAAACTAAAAACGACAAAAGACTAAGGAAATGGTTATCTAGTACATATAGTACACTTCACTTCGTCAGTTTACGAACCCCAGGTTGACATTTTAAAGTAGCAATTTAGACCTCACTAAATTGACCAAACATTTTGGCGCCGTTGTCGGGGAAGTGAAATTAGGTAGCCAATTTCTAAAAAAAAAACAAGAAAATTTCAAGGAAGGAAAATTGATAACCTCTCAAAGTATGCTCTCCTCTTGCACTTAGTGTGATCTGGAGGATCAGAAAAGAGAAAGTTATTGGTTTAATAGTTTCTTGAGTATGCTCTCTTCTTGCACCTAGAGTGACCTGGAAGATCAGAAAGAGAATTATTAGCCCGACTTGAAGAAAAATACAAAAAAATGACATGCATAGAGCAAGAGATTCTAGGGGAAGGTTTTTAGCTAGAGGCAAGAGTTTGATTTTTACAACTCCATCTACTTCAAGGGATAGACAAGAGACACCTCCATCATCTCCAACTTACACTCTTAGCCCTAGGATTCCTGGAATTCAAGAGGCAGGAGTCGAATCTCCCACACCTTCCATCGAATTTGAATTAGAAAGAGATCCTTTCCTTCCTTCTACAGAGAGACAAATTGTAATTGAAGAAGTAGAATCATCTGAAGAAGAAGAGGGAGAAATTTCTTTTCGTTCACCCTTAGTAGAAGAACCAGAAGACTCTGAAGTCTCCAGGGAAACTACCATGATAGAGGAAGGAGCAACTGGATTTGGTAGAGGTAGAGGTAGAGGAGGAGGAGGAAACAATGGAGGAGGTGGAGGTAACATTGGGGGAAATAGGGATGGATATAACTCATTCGGATTTCCTATAGTCGATGAGGACTCCCGAGCCACATTGAAAAAAATCTCACCATCTGTCCTCCCAAACTTCCATGGGTTAAGGAATGAGGACCCTGAAACATTTCTATTTGAGTTTGAGGTCGTGTGTCGAACTTATGATTATTTGGAAGACTCTCAAAAACTCAAACTGTTTCCTTCAACATTGAAAGGAGTAGCTTTGAAATGGTTCATGGGGTTACTCACTCAATCTATTAGGACTTGGAATGATATGAAACAAACATTTTTGGATAGGTACCTGGACTATTGTATGCCCACCAATCACAAGGATGAGGTATTCAAAATGGTGCAAGGAGAAGATGAAAACTTGGAAGATTTGCTTGAAAGATTCCAATACAATCTGAAAAGAGCAAAAATGAGTAATGTAGATGATGATACCTTAAAATCCCTTCTATTAAAAGCCATCAGAGATGAATGGATAGATATTTTGAACATGATGGGGAAGGGAGATATATCTCAACTTTCACTCCATGATATAGCTGAGCTATGTATCCATCTCTCAAGGGGAAAATCTAAAACTAAAAAGGGGCCTAGAGATCCTTCTCTCATTAGAGAAAATAAATCTGCAACTGGTTCAGTAAGTAGGGCTGAGATTGGAAACATGCTTGATGAATTGAAAACTGACATCTTAGGGAGTCTTAGTGAGAAACTAGACACCCTTAAGATTCACAATAAGCAGAAAGCAGAAGCTGAGGCTTTGGCCATATTTTGCCCAAAGTGTAGGAAGAAACATGCTCTAAGGGAATGTCCCTTGGATGAAAAAGTTGTAGAAACATGTGTAATTTGTTCAGAGAATCATGAGACAAAGGATTGTCCTTCAATTCCTGGGCTCAAAGCTGTCTTTCAAGAAGATCCAAATACAATCGAATCTCTCTGTTTTGTTGCAAGTAGACCTTGGCAGGGGCAACAAAATCAAGGGTTTAGCAACTCTATGAATTTTCAACCCCCACCAAATTGGAATCCTTGGCAACAACCTTGGTCCCAACCTCAAAATCCTTTTCAATCATGGGTACAAGGTATGCAAAATCCTTATGGAGATTTGCTCAATTTTATCAATATCCTCCATCTTTTCCAAATCAAAAAGCTTTACAATTTCCAAATCAAAATCCACAATTATCATTACCATTTCAACAACAAAAACCTTCTCAACAGAATCCAAATTCTCAACTCTTGCTTCCATTCCAACATAAGTCAAATCAACTTCCTTCCCAGCCATTGCCAAACCCCAATAATAAAAACCCTCAAAATGCTTATATGGTAGAAGGACAACAATTTCCTACCTATATGATTGTTCCTCTCAATGATGTACAACTCAGATCTGGTAGAATTTTAGATAAGCCTTCTATAGATGCCCAAAAACAAGACATTTTTGAGGAAGAGTCTCTTGAAGCCAATAAAGGTTCTGAAGCATCTCTTCAAAACCCAAACACTCAAAAAGAAAAAGAAAAAGAGTTAACCCCCACAACTCCCATAGTTGAGCAACCTGCATCTTTATCCACACCTCCTTTTCCTGGAAGATTACAAATTGACAAAGGAGTGGAAACACAAATTTGGTTGCCTGACTATAATTTTCTAGATGAATTGAATAATGTCTGTATCAAGATTCCCTTGTTACAAGCCATTAAAGAGATTCCTATTCTAGCAAAAACAATAAAGGAGTTGAGTCTTAAAAGACCAGGAAGGAAACCAAGAGATACAAGAAGAATCCACCTGGTAGGGAAAATTGCAGATATCATGATGGGAAAAATTACTATGCAGAAATATGTAGATCTCGGTAGTCCAATTGTCAAAACACATATCAATGGGGTAGAAATACCAAATACTTTGATTGATTTAGGGGCTGCTATCAACATCATGAGTAGACAGACTATGGAACAGCTAAAACTTCATAATCTTCTTTTTACACCTACTTTATTGCAACTTGCAGATCGATCAATTATTAAATCAGATGGTGTATTAGAAGATATTTCAGTCTCCTTAGACTCGTGGGAATATCCAGTGGATTTCATGATTTTAACTCCCAAGAGTAATCTAGGAGGACATCCTCTCATCTTAGGAAGACCTTGGCTAGCCACAGCTAATGCTTTCATCAGTTGTAGGTCTGGGGATATGTATATTTCTGATGGTAATTCGACAAAGAAGTTCAATCTGTATCCTCCAGCAAAAGCAATTACAGAAATAGGAGATAATGAGTGGGTTGATGATGAAGATACTATACAACCTGTCTTTACCATTTCTGAGATCAGTGAAGATAGTCAAATTCTAAACACATTAGAAAAATTTGAACCATCTTCAGAATATGACCACACACAATTTCAGTTGGATTCTAACATTGAGTGTCTATCATCTAGACAAATGTCTCTTTTCTCTATGGAAGAGTTTGGTAGTTCTGCCATTGAGATTTTTCCAGGAAAAACATTGAATATCAACAAAAACTTGGAAAAATCGCAACAGGAAGAGCTAACCAAAATCTTGCAAAAACATTCTACTGCATTTGCATGGGAGTATACCGATATGAAAGGTATTGACCCTAAGACTTGCATTCATCACATCTACATTGAGGAAAACAGTAGACCAATCAGACAACCTCAAAGAAGGATGAATCCAAACCTTAGGGAGATAGTGAAAGAAGAGCTCCAAAAGTTACTTAATGTAAACTTCATTTACCCCATTTCAGATATCCGGTGGGTTTCTCCTTTGGTTATAGTACCTAAAAAGAATGGTAAATGGAGGGTTTGCATTGATTACAGAGAATTAAACAAAGCAACTTTGAAGGATCACTTTCCTTTACCCTTTATTGATCAGGTATTAGATACTTTAGCAGGCAAAAAGTATTTCTCATTTTTGGATGGTTTTAGTGGTTACAATCAGATTCAGGTAGCACCTGAAGATCAGGACAATACCACATTTACTTGTCCATGGGGAACTTTTGCTTACCGAGTACTTCCTTTTGGATTATGTAATGCACCCGCAACATTTCAAAGGGCAGTACTAGGAATCTTTTCTGATCTAATTCATGATTGTGTAGAAGTTTATATGGATGATTTTACAGTTTATGGTAATTCATTTGAAGAGGCATTAGAGAATTTGGAAAAAGTCCTTATAAGATGTAAAGAAACAAACCTTTCATTAAGTCATGAGAAATGATTTATGATGTTTACTGAAGGGATTGTTTTAGGACATCATATTTCAGGAGATGGGATTAAAGTTGATAGATCAAAAGTTGAAGTCATCTCCAAGTTGCCTATTCCAAATTGTCAAAAAGATATTAGAAGTTTTCTTGGATTTACTGGATATTATAGAAGATTTATTGAAAAATTCACCAAAATAGAATCTCCACTCTTCAAATTACATACAAAAGACTGTGAATTCAAGTGGGATCCTGATTGTCAATCTGCATTTGAAACTTTGAAAACAAGAATATCTGAAGCACCCATTTTGAGAGGGCCAAATTGGAAACTTCCTTTCCATATTTCTACAGATGCTTCAGATACAACTCTAGGAGCTGTGTTGGGTCAAAAGGATTTAGTTCCTTATGCCATTTACTACACCAGTAAAAATTTGACTCCCATTGAGTTAAATTATACTGTGACTGAAAAAGAGTTCTTAGTTGTTGTTCATGCAATCAACAAGTTTAGACATTATATAACAGGCTAGGAAACTTTTGTTCATACTGATCATTCTGCAATTAGATATCTCATGAACAAACCTGTTACTAATGGCAGAGTTACAAGATGGCTTTTACTTTTACAAGAATTCAATATTACTGTGTTAGATAGACCAGGGAAACAAAATACGGTAGCTGATTTCTTGTCTAGAATCCAAAATACTAACGAAGATTCTCCTGTAGAGGATAATTTTCCAGATGAATATTTGTTTGCAGTAACTACTAAAACTCCTTGGTATGCAGATATTGCTAACTATTTGGTTACAGGGAAGCTACCTCTACACTTATTTCCTAATGAGAAAAGGAGAATTATTCAGGAGAGTTCGAGTTATTCATGGATTTCTAATGAATTGTTCAAAACAGGGCTAGACCGTGTGATCAGAAGATGTGTTTGGGAAGATGAAATGCCTGACATCCTCAAGGGATGTCATGATGAGCCATGCAGTGGGCACTTCGCTGACAAGAGGATAGCTTATAAAATCCTTTCTTTAGGATATTATTGGCCTTCTCTCTTCAAAGATGCAAAACAATATGTCAGTAGGTGTGACAGCTGCCAAAGAGTTGGGAGACCAACTCTTTCAAATGAAATGCCATTACAGCCACAGGTACTCATCGAACCCTTTGAAAAATGGGCTTTAGATTTCATTGGACATATTAATACACCATCTAAACAAAAGAAGTATATATTGGTTTGCACTGATTATGTTACTAAATGGATAGAAGCCAAGGCATTGCCTTCTGCCACTGAAAATTCAGTTGTTCAATTTCTTTTTGAGGATATTTTTACTCGTTTTGGTGTCCCAAGAGAAATTGTAACAGATCAGGGAAGTCAATTCACATCTAATTTGATGGAGAAGCTGATGGAAGAATACAAAATCAAGCATAGAAAATCTACTCCGTACCATCCGCAAGAAAATGGCCAAGTGGAGTCTACAAACAAAGTCCTTGAGAACATCATCACCAAAACTGTTCATCTACATAGAAGAGATTGGGCAGAAAGGCTTCCTGAAGCCTTATGGGCCTATAGAACTACATGGAGGAATACAACAGGACATTCTCCCTATGAACTTGTTTATGGGAAAGAAGTCCTGCTCCCCATTGAGTTTCAAGTCAAGACTTTCAAGATGGCAGTTCAGTTGGGGATGAATCTATCAGAAGCCCAAAAGCACAGAATGGAGCAGCTGAATGAGCTAGATGAAATAAGACAAGATGCAATTTTAAGGACTGATCTAGTTTAGCACCAAAGAACTAAGTGGCATGACAGATATATCAAAGAGAAAAAGCTTCAAAAGGGAGATTGGGCGTTACTGTTTGATTCCAAGTTTAAAGACTTCAAAGGAAAATTTCAGACTCATTGGCTTGGACCATATGAGATTGACAAAGTCTTTAGCAATGGAGCAGTTTGAGTCAAGACCATTGATGAGTTTCAAACTCCTCTCATTGTGAATGGTCACCGATTGAAAATTTATCATAAGCCACTCTCAAAAGAGGAATTTGTCAAAATGTTTCAAGAAAATTCTGCAATGAGGCTGGTGGAGAGGAATCCTTCTCCTCCATCAGCCTAGTCTTTGTTTCTTTCAGTTGAAAAAAAAAAAAAAAGAAAAAAAAAAAAAAAAACTTTTGTATAAGCCTGAAAACCAATCATAGATTGGCAGTCTTATACAGAAAATGTAGAGTGAAAATCAGGGGCACCTGACACTCTATATTTTCCAAAAAAAAAAAAATCTCTCTCTTTCCATCTTCACCTCCACCTCATTTGCCATTTCAGTTCATCCATCTCATTTTCATCTCCATCTTCACTCCACTTCATTTCCATCTCATTCCACTCATTTCATTTCATTCCATCAATAAAAGTCCCTCTCAGGACTATTTTATTTAGTTAGTTCTTCTCTAACTATCTTTGTGCAGTTAAAGGGGTGTTGTCTTAGTTTCCACAGCTGGAAACCGTTTCCGCAGCCAGAACCAGTTTCCGCAACCAGAAACAATTTCCGCAGCCAGCATCACTTTGTCTTTACAGCCGGCATCACTCTGTTTTCAAAAAAATCACAGTCAAAGGTTAGTGTCATCATCACCAAGTGCAGCAAAGACATGGGGGCATCTTCAAGATCAAAGAACAACAATGGGGTAGAATCCTTAATCAAGAAATGATAAACTTCCAAAGGTATGATCAAAAATATCTACCAAATAACAATTCAATGTCATTATTATGCATAGTTATTAAACCATGGCAAGTTCCACTAAATGCAATGATTTGATACGGCAAGCCCCATACCACTCCTCTTCCACGATGTTATTCCACACACCTTATTCATTTCTAATGGCCCCATGATCATTCTAAATTTAAACTCGAGATGGACTGCTCTCCCATTTATTGGCCGTACTTTTGAGACGTGACCTACTGTACTACGGCTCTCCTTCACCATAATTTCCGCAGCAGTCTGCTGAGACGTGTGCGCAAGTAATCCGATCCAAAAGGACTCAGCCGTTATTCTGCCCATTTATCACTTCACTCCCGCATGCATTCGATGTTGAACTCGTTACTATTGCTTACCCTTTACTCCCTCGGTACTCATACCATTCCCTATTCTCCATTTCTGCTGCATCCACTACAGCTTGCTCCAAACCCTGGCTACAGTCACCACATACATCCTGAAATTCGATTACGGCCACTCCAGTTACCCTAAGAATCCCGTAATCAGACCATTCTTTTTCCTGAACCTTCATACGCAGTAGAATTTTCAGTCGGAATTTAAAGCCGAGAATGGGAAAACTACTAAGAGCTGAACTGGAAGGACCAAAATACCTGGAGGGTTATCCTCAAACGAAGGAGTCGTTGAAGAAAGCAAGGTGGCTAAGATTCATTCAAAAGTTCAGGGGCTATAACAAAGAAGTGACTAAAGCCTTTGCACGGTCCTTTAATGGACACGCAGTGGAGATAGGAGACTTAAAATTTACAGTGACCGAGGCCACAATAGCAGCTGCAACAAGTCTCCCACAAGAAGGTGAAAGGTGGTTCAAAAACAGAAGTGTGGACGATCAAGGATGGAGAATCATGCTCCAAAACCCAGGTATGGATACCTCTGTATTTACAAAAGGAATCCCTGTGCATGCAATAAAAGAAGAATGGTCCACTCTGTTATTACTTATCCAGAAATTTATCACATGCGAGGGTCGTTTTGGTTCCATGTACATGTATCATGCCAGGCTAATGATGAATTTTATGGAAGGTTATACCCTTAATTTGCCTTATTTTCTGTTATCAAGCTTGAAGAAAATGAGCTCTATTGTTCAAAAACACATAGGCAATATTGAACCCCATCTTTACCATCACGGGTTCATAAAAATCCTTATTGAAGATCAGTTGAAAAACACTAAGGATACTTGGGAAAAGTTTTTGACAAGAAACCACTTCCAAGAACTAACTGAAGCCTCTGGAAGCAGTTCCCCAAAAATTCCAAAGAGAAGTAGGAGGAAAGAAAAGAATATTACAGCCCAAGACTCTCCTACAATAGACATTTAGGAAACTATTCAGAAAGAAGAAGAAGAGGGAGCTAAAAACAAGAAACAGAAGAAGGACAAAGGCAAAATAACCATTCAAGAAACCTATCCATCCCCTGAACCATCCATAGAGGAAGATTCTCAAACTTTGGCAGAAAGATTAGTACATCTTCAAGCTGCTGCCATAACAAAGAAACAAAAAGGAAAACAGAGTGCACAGGAAAAGAGCACTAGTCCACACGTGAGGAGGAGCAGTAGGCTAAAAGGAAAGAAGAGTGTAACCCAAGAAAAACAATCACACTTTATTGATTTAGGTGAAGAAACACCTGAAAAAGCTCCAGCTCAGCCAGACATTGAGTCAAGTCCTCCACGTGATGAAAGCCCTTTTCGGCCAGAAAGAGAGGACATTCTTCCTCCTCCATCAGATTTTGATTTTGAGCCTAGCCCAAGAAAGACACCTGAAGTAGATCCTAATCAGCAAGAGGTATATAACTACCTAGAGTCCTTGGAACAATTAGCTGCGGGACCAAGCACCACCTTGCCACTTGATGCACAAGTACAGTCTTTAAAACAGGAAGTGTTTGAATTGGAAGTCCTAAATAGGCACATTAAACAGGAAAACGAAGCACTCAAAGAGCAGAGTAAGGTAGACAAGATTGTCCATGATAACACTATGCTCCATTTAGGACTGTGGCAAAAGAAGAACAGGAAGCTGAAGAAAAAGTGTAAAAAGTTGAGCAGGGCATTGATTAATCTTAAGTTCAAATGTCTAGTTAGGAAACCAAGGACCATTTTAGCATCAAAGAGAAAGAGAAGAGGGCTAGATGTTCTTGCAGAAGCCTCAGAGCATATGGATTAAGGGAAAATAACTAAGTTTTGGTTGCATGAGGACATGCAACACCTTCACAGTGGGGGTATGTTGAGCCTCGAACCTGCACCTTCCTATACACCCTCTCAGCCTTCGTTTTCCACTCATTTCATCCACCAAGTTGATTAAATCATTGTATTTTAGTTTAAAAAAGAGCTCTTGACATGGTTTTCTAACTACGCTGATGACTGTTGTTTGGTTTAGAATTTTGTTCAGACAGCTGCGGAAGCTTCTCAGTTTCCGCAGCTGACACAGGTTTCCGCAGCCGACCCAGGTTTCTGCAGCTAGCACAAGATTCCGCAGCCGTTTTGTCAAACACCATGCTACAGGTGTCCTCTTAAGAAACGAGCCACATGGGCAAGTTACAGGAGTCAAGGACATGGAACGTGTCCCTCCAGATCATCCAGCACGCCCATAAAAGCCGCGGTCAAACAAGGGGCAAAGGATAGTCAACGGAAGTGTTCAGCGATGGCACAGCTCTGCGTAGCTCTGTTTTTGAGCACGTGAAGCTACGTGGCACAGTCCTTAGCCACGAAGACATCTTGGTAGCGTGAATCCAATAGCCATACCTCTCAGATTTAATAAACATGATGACAGTTACCTAGATCTGGGCTGAAGAGGATTTACGTGTCTCTGGCAGCGTGGTTAATAGCGTAGATTTAGTTAATTTGTTTAGCTTTCTTTCCTTATAAATAACGCGTCCATGAACGCTGTAAAAGTTAATCTCTTGTAATGTAATTCGAAGTTGTTGTATTTCCCCACTGCAGTTTTACGTTGCTGTTTAATATATGAGAAGACTGGTTTAAACTTAAGCTTGTAGCTGTTCGTTGAATTGGCTAAAGTGGCAGAGGGCCCCTGCTCACTAAAGCCTTGTACAGTTGTCCTTTAACTCTTGCATTACTTTTTTCCTGTTCATATATATTAGCTGTACAGTTTTCATTTAAATGCTGCGTTTTATTTCATCATGTATATTAGCTGTACATAACAAAGCTTTTTGATTTCTGTTGATTTACATTTTCATTGCTGCTCTTTTATGGTTACAACTGATCAGTGTTTTCTGCAGGTTTTCTTAGGCAGCCCGGAGCAATTTTTCACCTTTTCTTTTTATAACTATTGGCATACGAGATCATCTTGTCTTTGTCGCTGACTCTTGTTTTCTGAAGTTTGATTTCCAGTACTGTCATTTCCTTAAGTTGTACATTTATTTTTTGCTCTTAGATATCATGCTATTCATCTGTTAACAATTTCTTTCTATAATCAAATAACTTTATTAGGAACCAGAATATCACTCATTATAGCTTGATTTAGTTTGCTTTAGATCTCACATTGCTTGACTTGTTCATGATTGTTTCTCACAGGGTAAATTAAGCTGAAAGGCAAAAGGTCAAGAGAGTTAAAGTAGTGTGATTAGTTTCTTTTATGCAGTTTAAATTCTTTTAGATTTCACATTGCTTAACATTTCATGATATCTTTTCACAAGGAAGATTGAGTTGAAATAGTGTGGATTAGTTGTTCTTACTTTTAATTGAATTTAGTGTAGATTTCACTTTCATTTTCATTCAGCAACAAAGATACTGGGCCGATATCATTAGTTCATTGTTTGATGACTTTATTTCTTTTTAAGAATTGATTTCATTGCAGTTATTTTAAAGCTTTCTTTCTTTTAAGTTTTGAAAAACCACTTAGAGATCACCATAATCATCCATATTTCACTTGCTTTATCACCTTTTCATCATCTCACATTAGGGAAAGATAAATCCAAAAAAAAACTTAAAAAAACTAAAAACGACAAAAGACTAAGGAAATGGTTATCTAGTACATATAGTACACTTCACTTCGTCAGTTTACGAACCCCGGGTTGACATTTTAAAGTAGCAATTTAGACCTCACTAAATTGACCAAACAGTTATGTTTACTATAGTATGCAAGGAAATGAGTTTCAAGGATGTCCGAGACAGATCCAATCCAAGTCATCATACTCCCATATAACCTACAACTCATTGGGCATATTCATCAAATTACACAATATAGCAACAAGGAGTTTGGCAGTTTTGGAAGTTTGGAGCTGGAGAACCATTGTTTTTCATATAATGGGATACTATTATGATTTATATTATGTTATTATGATTTGTGTCTACGTCTAGTGATCTCTCCTCTTGGCTGCTCTTCATTTCTATTTGATTTTACTGTTTCACTCTTTGAGGAATCTACATGAAGGTTCCAAAGCTGGTAGTGTCTAGTAAATTAATTTCTATTAATGTATTTCACACATAAATTATGTTTTCTGGAGATGACATGACACTTGTATTGGAACCGAACCAACTCCTTTCAAAATTTGGTCGTCTATTTGGAATATAGTTCTGCTATTTAAAAGCTGTTGAACTGTAACATTTTCATGCGTCATATATTGCTCCTGGTTGTTGATCCAGGAAAATTGTGGTAATATATTCTGAAATAACTGAAATCCAAATCTGTGGTCTGCAGATTTCGCAAAAGCAGTTGGGTAACCATGTACTTGGTATATGTGTGATGAAGAAAAACTTGTTCCCTATAGGAGTAACTCTTATGGCAGCATCCACAAGGGTAGCAATAATCTTCAGAGTTCAGAGGGTCTGAAACCCTCATGTCTCATCAGAAAGTATTTATATATATTATTAAATAATGGAAAAAGAAAGTTCGAAAAGAAAGTAAAAATACGATGTCATAATCTACATCTACAACCTTTCGACGACCTATTATAAATGAATTATACTAGCATTTTGCAGAATCATGCATCATAGAAAAATACTTCTTTAGCAAGTGAGCATCTTTTAGCTCGTTAGAACTATTTGATAATGTAAGTATAAACTGGATGGGTATTTGTATATCACATGAGTATAGTTTTTTTTCCTAGAAAAAAGTTATGGGTTCATTGCAAGTAGAAAAGAACTTACATTTCTTATGTGCACCTAAAATTTCAGAATATCGTATGAGTAGAGATATTAATTCAATTTATATATGATATTATAACATTTACTAGACAGAGCATACTCCCCTATGTGCCACCGTGTCCTGTAATGGATTGATAGTTAGAAATAATTTGTAAGGGATGGATTTCTGTTCTAATTGGAGTTCTTCACAAAGATAATGTTCCAGTTATTTAATTTCACAAAATAGTTTTGTTCTTGTGGAGGTGTCTAGAGTCGATTATAACATTTGACAGATATGCTTTCTTTGTGGCTTAGTCAGAGAAAGCAGCTTCTTGCTGAAGTAACAGTGCTTGAGGAAGTTGTTTGCCTAGAGGAACAATTTGTACACGTGAGACCATGTATGTATCAGAATGAAGAGCATGTCCCATCATCTACAAAGAAGAAGGAACCACTTGGAAATGCTGAACAATTGAAGGAAAAGAGAATACTGCGTAGGTCTCCTTCATCAGGAGATTTATCTGAGTATGTTAGGAAATAGGGAAAACGAGATTCTTTTGTAGGAAGCTTGCTTCATTCCATGAAAGGGAGTTCACCAGATAGGAATCTGAGAACACCAAATAGAGTCCACAAAACACATAATAGGGCTTTGGAAACTGGAGGTTTAGATAGAAGGCAATGAGATCTATACCAGACACCTAGGGCCTCTTCTTTCTGTCGCATGCTATGAATGGAAACCTTTCTATTTACAAGGGGCTTGTAAAAACAAAGGCATTAGAAATATCAACAAAGCACAGGAAATCAAGGATACCATTAATTAGCCATGAGAAAGAGAAACAATCACATTTGAAAGCAAATAACCTACATTCTTTGACTCCAGTCCCAAAAGGAAAGACTAGAGCTCAAAAACATGCCTCACTGATTCGTACAACTCTTATGGAGATGCAACCCCCAACACCAAAAAGAAAGGTAATAATTTTGGAATCATGTATGCTCCTCCATAGCGGTATAGAGATGCTCTGCAACCTGGTTATGGTCGGTAGGGATGTCCTCAGACTTCTCTGTTATGCAGTAGCCTTCACCTAATGGACTATCAATGAATAAAACACCGAATTTACGGTAACACCGAATTTACGGTTCCATGGTGAGTCATTTTGATAGAGTTTGAGGTCTGACGAGATTCTCTAGGCCCCAATTCGTAGAAATTACCATTCCTTCTTGAGCAATCTGGCCCCCTTGCAGCCATAGAATTATGGGTGTATCTAGGCATATTTGCTCTATTGCCTCATAAAATGAATAGAACAATCTTGCTTCGGAGCATAGAAAATTTTAGGGGCGAATGTTCACCCTTTGGCGAAATTAAGGGGTTTTAAATTTTTAGTGGGCGAATAATTTGTGTCATAGTACATTTTTACAAATCACCTCAAATAGCCCACCTTATTTTAATGGAGAGGGTAAAAAGGGTAAATTTAGCCCTTGAAATTAGGAGTTACAACCTTCCATTCGCCCATTTTCAAGAATAGGTTTTATTTAAGTGAATCCATTCGCCCATTTTCAAGAATAGGTTTTATTTAAATGAATCCTATGGGCCAAAGGCCCAAATACCATATTTATAAAAGAGGTATGGTAAATTAATAAAAATATAAATAAATGAGAGGTATGGTAAATAAATTAAACATTTTTTATATTTACTCCATAAGTCACCTTATATACATGCAATGGTGTAAACAAATAAAAATATAAGAAAACCTCTTTTTATATTTAGTTCATAACCCTCATTCTATTTATGAAGGCTCAAGAAAGAGGTTTTATTTAAGTGAATCCTCTGGGCCAAATACCATATTTGTAAAAGAGGTATGGTAAATTAATAAAAATATAAATAAACGAGAAGTATGGTAAATCATTTTTTATATATTTACTCCATAAGTCACCTTATATTTACGAACACTAAAAAAATGCATTATATTTAGGTGAAACCTATGGGCAAAATACTATGGGACAAATACCATGCACTAGATTGTTATTAATACCATGAAAAAAAACATTATTAACCCTATTATTAGTATTAATAAAAATAAAAATGGCACATGGTATTGACCCATGGTATTCACCAAAATGGCACATGGTATTGACCGATGGTATTCACCTGGAATGTAGCCTATTTAAATGGGGGAATTAAACCAACATAGATCCATCTTTACTCTAGATCTACTAACCCCCGAGAGGTATCAAATATCGTGATATGCAAACTAGCATAGAGTGAAAAAATATTTGATCCGATCAAGAGTAAAAATGGATGTTATAATTTAATGTATGTTAAACATTTTAGTTTGGTTAAAATAAAAAATAAAATAAAAATCAACTATTAATCTTATTAATTTTTATAAGTTACTAATAGTAATTTTTAAGCTCCAGGTTTATGATAACCCATGGTATTGACCCATGGTAATACCATGGTATTCATGTGAGCATAAACTATTTAAAGGGGAAATTCTATGATCTTAGATCCATATTAATTCTAGGTCTACCAAGTGCTCAGAGGGATAAATATATTTCATCCCCCTAAGAGTGGTAGATGTGGAGTTAAGATGGGTATAGGTTGGTTTTTATGATAATGAATATATTAAATAGACTTAGGAAATTATATTGTAAAAAAATCTTAAGGTGAATGGTTAAAGCATAGACATTGGACAAGTATATTTGTATACTTCTGTTTTAAACTAAAACAAATCCAGGGCTAAAAGGAATTGATTGATTGCACTAGTCATTCTTCTATAACTTTCCAACATATGCTGGAGTAAACAGATTGTAATTTGGGTAATTTTTTTAATTGCAAACAGGAACATACTTGTGTATTGGCAGGGTGTTACGAGGTCCCTAGAAGTGATGAATTTGAATTTTTCTTGGTTTTATATATAGTATTAGGTTTTTTCTCATGCTTTCTGTGAATGGCATGGGTGAATTTTATCCTACACCCACTAGGTTATCGATATGTAATGTAATTTCAGTAATTTTGATTTCAAAAGATATTTTAAATAAATGCAATGATTTCATTTGTGTATTCAATAAACACAAGATTTTATAATTGAGTAAAATATTCGCCATTCCTGGTGAGAGATTCACCAAAAAATTATATATACATATCATATTATTGATAAAATCGCGTTCCATTTTTCCTATATACCATGGAGATTCGCCTATTTATTATACATGCAAATTTAGGGTGGGTTCTTAAAATTTTCCCTACTTCGGAGGATGTCTTTACATTTAAATACCCAGGTCTCCATGGAAATGCTTCCTCTAGCTTCTGTCATCTCCAGATACTCGGCCACACAACGAAGCTTGCATATCTATAAATTCTTTGCATTACTTACATTCGACAACGCTTGTCTGTAAGTTCTTTGTTCTATGCATTTGGCAGCTAAAGGGAACCGGTCTTGCCCTTGCCACGCAATAAAGGCTACCTCTTGATTAATTGGGACCAACGAATGGATCAATTACTACTGGATCCGCTTCTAGACCGCTGTTCGGGAGGCATTTTTCCCTAACTGTGTAACTGTTTTCCTTTCTTAACTAACTATTAATCCAAGGGCACAAGCAATTTTAATCGTCTAACATCTGATTGGACACTCCAAACCAAGACACAGTGGCAATTTGGGAAATTGATTTCAGAGGGGAACACCTTACAACGTAATTAACATTCCCTCAAATCATTACAATTTTAAAACTAATTTATATGGTTGACATGTGAAATTTGGGAATAAAACCAATTCAATAAGAATAACATAATATAAATTTTAGCTCAATTATATCAACTGAACAGATAATGGGTAAATGTATAAACCTCAATATCTAATAAACACTAAATATGTATTTCATAATATATAATACATGCTATAGTGTTAAAATTAAATAAAAAATATATTTTAAATTATTATTATTAATTATAAAAGAAAGTTATTTATATTTTAAATTATTATTATTAATTATAAAGAAGTTATTTATATTTTAAATTATTATTATTAATTATAAAAAGAAGTTATTTATATCTTTTTCATTTCAATCTAGAAAAACAATTTCAAGAAAGAATGTGATTTTTTGTTATTTAAAATGCATTTTTGAATACATAAATGGGTTTAACACCCTGAAAAACCCTAGAGCACTCACATTTTACAAATTAAAGAACTTAAATTTTAGTTTTTAAAAATCTCTGCCTATTTTTTTGTTAAAATTAATCAGAAAATATCTCGTGAAAAATGCTATTTCTTCTAGATATATATATATATATATATATATATAAAACAAGATTCTTATCCATGGAGATTTACCACCATTTATTATGGAGATTTTATATATAGACTTTGTTACAATATGATGTGCCAATATCATTGAATATCACTACCACATGCCCAAAACCCATAACTCATTTCATATGACATCTTTTTTTAATTAATAAATTTAATTAATAAATTGACACAATTACTTTGAAGATAAATCTCTCTTTAATTTGTATATATTATTATGAATATTCTAAAATATTCCATAAAAGTTGAATCTTTACCATTCCCCTAATAATTATTGATAATTAAATTAAAATTCTAAAACCTTATCTCAAAAAGACATATCTATCAACATTATTAAATATCTTACAAAATATTAACCAAAATAATCAAAATTACATATAAAATACTTTATATCAACATTTCAATAAGATACATAGTGAAGGATCAAAATTGCATATAAAATGTAATGGAAAGTGTAACAAAGTTGATGGATAAAGTAATATAAAGAAAAAAAACACATATTAAGAATAAATTAAATCAAAGAATCATTTTTATACCCAATAACTTAAATATTTTATTTATATTTTTATCATTATAACTTTAAATATTATAATTCTTTATGCTATTATTTTAAAATAAATAAATATACATATTGTTGAACCTAAGAATTACCCTCTTCTTGACAAATTTTCTCACTTCTTTCCCTTGCTTTTCCATAAGATTAAAGATCCCAATCAATGATAAATAATAGGTTTTGTCCCGAGGAAGGCATTAAATGATTGCCATGTTATATTTTTATGTTTTTTCTATTTGAATACATTTTTGCAAATTAACTACAGAACGTAGACTATTCTGCAGCTAACTGTGTATTCCGTAGCTACTTCCATGGTCTGGCAGGTTTTAGGTGTCAAATGAAGAATCTGGCCACATGGGCATCTCTAGAATTGTCTCCACATGGATCCTATCATATTCACTCAGCTCAGGTCGACAAGAAAGCAAGCTCAAGATCGTAGTCAAAGGTGGAGTCAAACATATGATACCCGGAAGCAATAGGACTCTTCATCTGCTCTTTCGTGGTTAATCAATAAATCTAACAGTTCTGTTGCAAGCATTAACTCGAATCAACCACCTATATTAACGGTTCTATTGCAAACATCTTGCTCGAATTTAAGTCACCTATAGATGATCAGACGTTTACATAGTTCTGTTGTAATACGTATAAGCATCCTGTTAGGACTCAGAATTGACCATTTTTGACCTTATATTTTTGCTATAATGTTATCCTTTTTCAGTTCATAAGTTGAAAGCTTTGATTACATAATGACCTAATTACCCCAAGGTATGAAGTAACTCTCCGCATGACTATGTGTTTAATTATTCATTACATATTCATGTTATCTTTATATTTATATTTGGAAAAGCTAACTAAGTTGCTAAGTAACCGTTGAAAATGTCTAAAGTTTGCAGAAATTATAATTCATAGTTGCTGTAACATCAGAAACAACAACTACGTTGTTGCTGCAACACTAGAAGCAGCAACTACGCAGTTGCTACAACCAGCAACAACAACCATCTAAAGCAGGGAAATGTTATTTTGCAACAACTGGAATACCGGAAATAACAAACGGCAATTATCAAAAGATCGCCAGAATTCCACGCTGACGCAACATGATTAGCAACTGTCCAAAAAGGGGTAAAACACAGTTACAGTTGCGAAAATATCAGGAACATCATGGGTTTACTAAATCAGCAACCATGGGGAAGCGGAAAAGGATAGTGCGAGGATTCCAAGAAGATGGTCGAAGTTCGGTTACCAGCTGTGTAACAGTAAGAGACCCAAGAAAGAATACATTGTCACACTGTTGTAACAACATCCTGTAACAAGGATGGATTTCTTATTTTTGACAGAAAGGTTTAACTGAATGAACTATGACAGTCTATTGTAATAGATGTCTCATCTATAAAGAGGAGACATCTACATTAGAGTGGGGGGGAGAAAAATAGTTTATAAGGGGAATTTTGAAAGACAACAGAAAAGTCTGAACTTTTATTGTAACTGGATCTTTTGGAAGATGAATAGAAGATTGTTCTGAGCACCTAATCTAGCCATTGTGTTTTGGGGAATCTTGTGAGAGGGATCGGGCCCACCTTCCTCACAAGATTCACCCATTTACTTTTCTGTCAAGTGTGTAAGTGTGTTTTGTAATTTCTTTTTGCTGGTACTCTGTTTTGGATTCTGAAGCATTACCTCTGATGATTTCCTTTTTGCTGGTACTCTATTTTGTTAATTGCTTGAAGCTGTAAAAGGATATTTCACCGGTGAATTAGAGTTACAGTGTG
Source organism: Pinus tabuliformis (assembly GCA_031772625.1). NCBI lineage: Eukaryota > Viridiplantae > Streptophyta > Pinopsida > Pinales > Pinaceae > Pinus > Pinus tabuliformis. Next base: position 706,671,389 of record CM062811.1, read on the forward strand.
TATTAGCAATCTGGTTACAGGGGCAGGTGCTGAACGTCCTTACCTGGAGGATAGGGTCCTGATCCTCTGCTAACAGAGCATCCATCACTTCTCTTTTTAGATTTGTATTCTTAGTTAACTGCTTTCATTTTATCTTTGCAATGCACTGTTATAACATAGAGTGAGAAACAGAATCGTGTATACTACAACTCTTTAATGCTTTTAAAAATTAAGTACATACAGTACGCGGTAGCCTTTGAAATAAAAGACTTTCCCAGGTTGACAGATTAATGTGGTACTTGACTGTTTAATTAATAAAAAATTCAACTAGCCAACATTTTGGCGCCGTTGCCGGGGAAGGTGACTAGAGATTTCTAAAAGCATTAATGATTTCTTTGTAAGAATAACAGGTGCATGAGAGGACGCAGGAAACCTAATTTCACAGGCGGCAAAGGCGGAGGAGGAAGAAAAAACTTTATTGACGAAATCATCTCAAAGGCCGAAACATCACAGAGGACAAGTTCCCGGAGACCTCAGATCCAGTATTCCTCACAAACAGATCGATAGACGGAGGAAGTACTAGGACCTGAAAGGAAGCTGTAAGTACCAGAATACACTAAGGAACCAGTAGAAGAACCTGAAGAAACAGAAGATAAAGTAAGCGATTCTGGAAAAAGACCAATGGAGGATAACAGAGCAGAAGGAAGGGGGGAAAACTCACTCTCTACCTTGGAGTTCCCTATTGGGGAGCTCCCGAGAGGAGCAAACCCTATGAAAAACATTCCACTCTTAGCATTACCCAATTTTCATGGGTTATCCTCTGAAGACCCGGATGAATTCCTCTTTGAATTCGATATACTATGTAGAAGTTATGATTATGTGAGCCCTAATCAGAAACTAAAACTGTTTCCAGCAACACCGAAAGGGAATGCGTTAAGGTGGTTTATGAGCTTAGGAGCTCTGGCAATCACTACCTGGGATCAGATGAAAGAAAGCTTTTTGGCCAAGTATCAAGATTACTGCTGGAAAAGAGAAAGGAATGAAGAATTGTTTAAAATGGTTCAGAAGGAGGATGAGAATCTGGAAGATTTTGTGGAAAGATTGCAGTATAATCTGCAGCGATCTGACCACCCTAACATGAGTAAAGATATTCTGAAAACTATATTGCTGAAAGGGGTACGAGATGACTGCTTGGACATGTTGAACATGCTGGGAAAAGGGGACATTTCCAAGGAACCATTTGATGAAATTATCAATCTCTGCATGAGATGTTCAAGAGGAGCAGTGAGCAGATCAAAAAGCAGGGACAATGTATATTCAAGAGTTCAGAAGTCAGCAAGTGGAGGAGAAACAAGGGCCGAAATAGGTAATTTGTTGGAAGAATTTAAAACCGAGATGTTAAGCTCTTTTGCTTCACAAATTGATGCTCTGCAGGTAAAGAAGAAACAGGCAGAAGCAGAAGTTGCCCTAGCTATTTTTTGCTCCAAATGCAAAGAAAAACACCCACTCAGGGAATGCCCACTAGATAAGGTACCAATCTGCACGATTTGCGAAAAGGACCATGAGACCCAGCAATGCCCCTCTTTGCCTGGAATTAAAGCAACATTGCAGTCAACTGAAGAAGAGGCTGAAGCAGTGTACCTGATGACACAGAGGAGGCAATGGCCACAAAGACAAGGTATGAATTCTAACACATCATTTAGTCGTTGGAATAATCATTCTCCTTTTCAAACAAATTACCCATCCATGAACCAAATGCAGTACCCACCCTTTAACACAATGAATTTTCCACCTATGCAGCAACCAAATCTTCCTTTTCCTGATCCTACCATATGGAATCCTTGGGCTCCCCAGCAACCGTATTTTAATAAAAGGAATCCAAACTGGGCAGCCCAACAGATGCCATTTCCTCAACATCAACAGTCTCTTTCCTTACCATCCAATACTCCTCCAAATAACCAGGCAATTAGACCACAGCTGCCTGTGCAACCCAACCCCAACCCAAATAATAATAAAGCCTTGCAAGCAATTGATATTCAAAATCAGCCCGTCTCCCCCATGCAATGTAACCATATCCACCTTCGCTCAGGGAGAATTGTTGAACCAATCATTGATGACATTACTGACTCTGATAAAGAGGAAGTTACAAAAGAAAAACCAGCTAACAATAATGCTGAAACAGTAGAATCAACATCTAACAACAATGATCAAACAACAGATCCGCCATTTCCTGAACGACTGGCTCTCACTAAAACACTTGAGCAACCTGCTTTTAACCTTTTAGGCGAACTACAGAATTTATACGTTAAAACTCCATTATTGAAAGCATTAAGAGATGTTCCCATTTATGCTAGGAATGTTAGAGATATTTGCATAAAAAAACTTGGAAGAAAAACTAAGGACCCCCTCACAGTTCATGTGATGGGAGAACTGACTGCTTTAATGGCAGAAAAAGATCATCCTATGAAGTATGGTGACCCTGGTCACCCTACAGTAACAGTTCAGGTTGGAAAAACTTTTGTCTCTAAAGTTATAGTAGATTTAGGTGCTGCAATAAATATTATGACACTTGAAACAACACAATTGCTTCAGTTAAAAAACTTTATTAGGGAAACTCCAACCATCCTAGAATTGGCTGATCGCTCTACAATTAAACTGGAAGGGGTCATTGAAGATTTAATAATTTCTGTAGAATCCTGGAATTACCCAGCTGACTTTGTGGTGTTACAAACTAAAACAAAGTTGGGGGGTCATCCGCTGATTCTAGGAAGACCTTGGCTGGCTACAACAGATGCTTTCATTAGCTGTAGATCAGGATCAATGACCATCTCTAATGGACAGGAAACCAAACAGCTTACCCTTTATCCTCATGCTACACCCATGATTAATAATGACAATTCTGTATGGGTAGATTATGAGGATGAAGAAACCCAACCTATATTGACTATCGGACAAGCCTTAACTTTCAAAGACTCTACCGAAGATGAATTAATCAACAGCTTCATTTCTGAACCTTCTTCGGTCAATCCAGAAATGTACAATCACTTCACTGCAATCTTGGAATCTGAATCTCAGCAGTACCTGAAAGATAAAAATTTATTTCAAACAACAGTAGGCAGCCCCTCCAAAAGTATAACAATAGAAATTGAGCCTAGCAAAACATTAAATATAAATCCTAACTTAACTGATAACGAAAAACAACAGTTAATAAAGTTACTCCAGGAAAATAAAGAGGCATTTGCATGGGACTATACAGACATGAAAGGGATCTCCCCTGAGCTATGCACTCACCGTATTTATATTAAAGAGGGATCCCGGCCAGTCTGTCAACCCCAGCGGCGAATGAACCCCAACCTAAGGGAAATTGTGAAGGAGGAACTTCAAAAACTCTTGAATGCAGGATTTATATACCCTATATCTGATAGTGAGTGGGTTTCCCCACTTGTAATTGTACCCAAGAAAAATGGCAAATGGAGAGTATGTGTGGATTACAGAGCACTGAATAAAGCCACCCAGAAAGACCATTTCCCTTTACCATTCATTGATCAGGTATTGGATAATTTGGCAGGTAAGAAATTATTTTCATTCTTGGACGAGTTTAGTGGATATAATCAGATTAAGATTGCACCCCAAGACTAGGACAATACCACGTTTACTAGCCCATGGGGGACCTTTGCTTACAGGGTACTTCCATTTGGGCTATGTAATGCTCCAGCAATATTTCAAAGAGCAGTAATAGAGATTTTTTCTGATATGCTAAATGATTCATTAGAAATATTTATGGATGACTTTACTCCTTATGGAGTGACTTTTGAGGATGCACTACAAAATCTTGAAAAAGTACTTAAGCGATGTATAGAAGCACACCTTGCCTTAAGCACTGAAAAGTGTCATATGATGATGAATCAAGGTATTGTATTGGGTCACTTCATCTCATTCCTAGGAATTCAAGTCGATCTAGCTAAAATACAGGTAATTCAGACCCTCCCTATCCCTAAAACCCAAACTGATGTAAGAAGCTTTTTAGGACATGCTGGATACTATAGAAGATTTATTAAGAATTTTTCCAAAATAGCTTCTCCTCTATTTGTGTTATTAACGAAAAAAACTGAATTTAAGTGGACTGATGATTGTGAAAAAGCATTTAATGAACTTAAACATCAGTTGTCTGCAGCTCCCATTTTGAGAGGACCTGATTGGGCACTACCCTTTCATATATCCTCTGATGCCTCAGACACTACAATTGAAGCTGTCTTGGGTCAGGAAGAAAATAGTCTTCCCTATGCCATTTATTTTATCAGTAAGAATATGACACCAGTTGAACTGAATTACATAGTCACTGAGAAGGAATTCCTAGCAGTTATTTATGCTATCAATAAATTTCGACATTATATTACTGGCTACATTACTTTTGTGCATACTGATCACTCGGCCATTAAGTATTTTATGAATAAATCAGTTACAAATGCCCGAGTCACCAGATGGTTATTATTACTACAAGAATTTGACATCACAATTGTAGATAGGCCAGGAAAAGAAAATGTAGTTGCTGATTTCCTTTCTCGATTAAAAACTGATGAAAATGCTCCAGTAGATGATTCTTTTCCTGATGAGTATTTATTTGCAGTATCTGCTCACTCACCCTGGTATGCAGACATTGCCAATTATCTAGTTGCAGGAAAATTACCATCACACCTATCACACAGGGAAAGAAGAAAGATCATCCAGCAAAGTGCTAGGTACAGCTGGATAAGCGGGTGTCTTTTCCATACAGGAATCGATCAGGAAATCTGGAGGTGCATTGGTGAAGATGAAATTTATGATGTACTAAAAGCTTGTCACGATGGCCCTTGAGGAGGACATTTTGCCGATAAAAGAACATCACATAAGGTACTCAGAATGGGTTATTATTGGCCATCACTCTTCAAATATGCTAGAAAATATGTGAAGGCTTGTGATAGCTGTCAAAGGATGGGCCAGCCTAATCACAGGGATGAAATGCCACTCAATCCCCAGGTAATTCTTGAACCTTTTGAGAAATGGGCATTAGATTTTATAGGTCCCATTAATCCTCCATCCAATCAAAGAGTGTACATATTAGTATGCACAGATTAAATGACTAAATGGGTAGAGGCTAAGGCACTCCTTAAAGCTAATGAAGAAGCAGTACTAACATTTTTATTTGAAGAAATCTTTGTTAGATTTGGATTGCCCAGAGAATTAGTCACGGATGGAGGACCTCCTTTCAACTCTCATGGCTTAAAAAATACGCTTCAGAAATATCATATTAAGCACAAAATGACTACACCTTATCACCCCCAAGCAAATGGGCAGGTAGAAAGCACCAATAAAGTCATAGAAGCCATCCTAACAAAAAAAATAAAGGAGAATAGAAGGGACTGGTTTCAAAGGTTGCCCGAGGCATTATGGGCCTATAGAACTACTTGGAGGAATACTACGGGCTTTTCACCTTATGAATTAGTTTTTGGAAAAAACGCTATCTTCCCTGTAGAGTTTGAGATCAAAACTTTAAGAACTACTTTAGCTGTTAACCTTGATTTGACTGATGCACAGACAGCCAAGTTGCAGCAACTTCAAGAATTGGACGAGAAAACACTGGATGCCATCCATCAAACAACCATGATACAACAACAAAGAAGCAGGTGGCATGACAGAACCATCAAGCAAAAGCAGTTCCAGAAAGGTAACTGGGCTCTACTTTATGATTCCCGTTTCGAGAATTTCCAAGGTAAGTTAAGAACAAGGTGGTTAGGGCCTTATGAAGTGGATGTTGTTTTTCCAAATGGGACAGTTAGACTTTTAACAATTGATGGAAGCAGAACACCACTACTAGTGAATGGATATCGACTTCGTTTATATCAGATGCCTGTTTCTAAAGAAGATTTTAAAGCCACTTGCATGACAATTAAACAATATTCTTTTCCAGGGGAACTTGTTGTCGCTCAAAGCACTTAAATTTTTGTTTATTTATGCATTTTTTTTAGATTAGATATTCTTTTTTTTAATAATCCCTGCCAAGGGTTGCTATATTACATTTCAATATTTTGCAGATTTGAGCTGTGGAAAATAGCTGAGAACAAAAGCTTCAAAGGAATCACTTTGCGGACTTGGAAGCCTTGTTGCTGCAACACCAATTTCCCGTGGCTGCAACACCAACTCCTGTTGCTGCAACACCAATTTCCCGTTGCTGCAACACCAATTACTGTTGCTGCAACACCAATCCCTGTTGCTGCAACACCTTTTCCCGTTACTACAACATATTTTCCCGTTGATGTAACATCACTTCCAGTGGCTGCAACACCAATCCCGTTGCTGCAACACCACTTCCCGATCCCATAATACCTTTTTCAGCAATTCTCTCATTTATAGAAGTACCAGTCTCTCCACTTCAGCCCCCAAGAAACGAATTTTTTATAAACTAAACCATTTCGTGTGATGATTACAATACTCCACTATCACTTCCCATCATTATTATTAAAAATCGCCGGTATTCTCATGCTCTTAGACCCGCTGTAATCATTATGATCTAGCAAAAGATAAGACAAGACTTTTCGACGCAGCAACCAAAAAGGTAAAACATAAAGGTACGCATGATTATGTATGGACATTAAATAATAGTTAATGCGGAGATGATGATAGGACTACTGAATAATTGTACTTCCAATCATATCACTTACGCATAGGGGGGGGGATTACCAAAGCGCTCTCATAATTGCATATTACGCCAACTGCTGCCGCCTTTAACTCTCCCAGTAATATGTAAAAGTCACCTCATCACGGCATGTTACCATTTGCAACGTTTACTCTGAACTGAACTCGGAAGCTCGGCTCTGAATTGAGAATTTCACTGAAACAGCAGCTATGGGAGGAAATCTCATCACAAATGAACCTGGCACAATAGCACTTCTTGAGCTCTATCCCGAGGTTTATCAAATCTTTCTGCAAGCGGGATGGCTAGATTATTTCAGGAGACTTCCAGACTTCGACGTGCAACAAGTCCTCGAGTTTGCATGCAATTTAACAGAAGGATTTTCTGTCGTTCAGGGAGTTCAAATCCCAGTCACGGAGGAATTCATAGCCCAAGTTACCGGGCTACCAGCTAATGGCATACGGTGGTTCAGTAGGAAGCACTTGATCCTTAATGCGCAGTAGGATTTTCTTCAACCAGACGAGCAGGTGGAACCCAAGGGCAGAGGCGTAGCACTTCAGTGATTGCCTCAACCGTGGCCGAAAGTTGCTGAATTTGTGAAGCAATATCTGACGTGCGAAGGCCGGTACCAGGTAATTTACCAGCACGATTTCGTCTTTTTAAATCATTTGAGGAATGGTCAGTTGATAAATATGCCATATTATTTATTGGGATGTCTTAAAAATATGTCACGTTACACTGTCAACGCAAAGCGTCTGCTTCTTTCCTTGAAACACCACCGTTTAGCTCAATTGCTGATAAATAGAGGCCTCGCCTTAAATAACCCTCCACCCCCCATTAATCCCCATCAAGAGGTAGAAATTCCCTAGCCGGAACAGGAAATTCCTCATCAGGAAGAGGAAATTCTTTAGCAAACAGAGGACATTCCTGAGCAAGATGTAGAAATCCCTCAGCAAACAGAGGACATTCCTGAGCAAGATGTAGAAATCCCTCAGCAAACATAGGACATTCCTGAGAAAATACCTGAAGAAATCCCTCAGCAAGCAGACGACATTCCAGAACAAATGCCCAAAGAAGTCCTCCAGCAAACACCCCCACAAGTTGCTGAAAATGAACAATCAACAGTAGAAATACCCACGGAAACAACCCTATCCCCCAATAGAACCAATCCATCCATCTCCATACTTGGTATTTCTACCGATGACTCTGATGATAACATCCCTATTACCCTGCTCAAACGCAAAATGCAGCAGAAAAATAAAACCCCACCAAAAAGAAGAAGAACTAGGGCTTCGGCTAAAGCAGCTGCTATTTCTGCCACTGTCCCTATCTTAAAGAAAGCCAGCCTGAAAAGAAAAATGTCTGAATTCCCTGCTTCTCTACCAAAGCAAAGGACTCGGTCGTCTGTAATAGCTGAATTTCCTAGCCACACCCCCTCCAGCTCACCACCCATCACGTTAAAAACCCGCATTCCCACCAGCCCTGGAAACTCCTCTCCCTCACCCTCGGAGGTTGAGATGCAGAGTGTTCACAGTGTCGCGACATCATCTTTTAAGGCAGCTGTCACACAAGAACCAGCTGCCGACACCCAAGGTAATATTGGCCAAGAAGCTGCAACACAAGGAACAACCACTACTCCAGGTGACACACAAGAACCACCTGTCGAGGGTATAAGTGATCAAATCAATGTTGAAGCACAACCTCTGCCTCCACTGGAACCTGCCGCTCCACAAGCTCAGCCTACCATATCTGCCCTGCAGGAAGAAATTGAATTTCTGAAGTCCCAAATCCAGGATTACCAGGAGGAAATAATAAGGATCAAGGAAGCCTATCAAAATGAATTTAGCCTGCACATTTTAGCACGAGTAGCATCTGCAGCAGAGAAAAGTAAGGAGAATGAATATATGTGTGCCAATTGTGGCGAGATATATACTCAAGCAGGATATAAAGTAGTGGTAGAAATAATGAATGAAGTCCCTGATGTTGTGGTTGAAACAAAAGAACCTGTTGTTACACAGACGGAAACATCACAATCCTCTGCTGAAACAGAAGAACCTGTTGTCACACAAGAACCAACAAGCTCTCCAGAAAAGGTGCAGGAACAAACAAAAGAACCTGGTGACACACAAGAACCAGTAGGCTCTCCAGAAAAGGTTCAGGAACAGACAGAAGAACCTGCTGACACACAAGAACCAGTAGGCTCTCCAGAAAAGGTGCAGGAGCAGACATAAGAACCTGCTGTCACATAAGAACCAGTAGGGTCTCCAGAAAAGGTGCAGGAGCAAACAGAAGAACTTGCTGAAACACAAGAACCAGTAGGTTCTCCAGAAATTGCACAGGAGCAAATAGAAGAACTTGCTGAAACACAAGAACCAGCAAGTTCTCCAAAAACTGCACAGGAGCAAACAGAAGAACTTGCTGAAACACAAGAACCAGCAAGTTCTCCAGAAACTGCATGGGAGCAAACAGAAGAACTTGCTGAAACACAAGAACCAGCAAGTTCTCCAAAAACTACACAGGAAGTAACAGGGAATAAAGAAGAAAAAGACATAGATTCACCCCGGCCTATTCAAATTGCTATGGAACAAGAGGAGGAAGCAGTTACACAGGAAACAGGAGGAAATGAAGAAAAAGGCATAGACTCACCCAGGCCTACTCAAATTGCCATGGAACGAGAAGAAAAAGTAGTTACAGGAGGAAATGAAGAAGAAGACATAGATTCACCCCGGCCTACCCAAATTGCTATGGAACAAGAGGAGGAAGCAGTTACACAGGAAACAGGAGGAAATGAAGAAAAAGGCATAGACTCACCCAGGCCTACTCAAATTGCCATGGAACGAGAAGAAGAAGCAGTTACACAGGAATCAGTACAGAATATAGAACAAGAAGAAGAAACAGTAGCTGGAAATGAGAAGGAAGACATCAGATCATCCCGGCCTACTCCAATTATCACAGAGCAGATTATCCTTGTTGATGCCTTTACACAAACAGAACCTCCCTCTGTTAGTGATGCATGCACAGAAACCGATAGTTTTCAAGAATTAAAAGGAAAATGGTGGAGAGAATATGAGCTGTCACAAGGCAAAGCATTCCAACAGCAAAAGGGGATCTGGTTCAATTATGCATACAAGAACTGGGAAGCACTTGAGCAGTCTAGAGCTCAGTACAAAGAAATTAAGGAACTAAAAGCCAGATTGTCCCAGATGTTTGAGTTATTCCAAAGAATACTTGCCACAAGGAAACCCTCTTTCAATTATGCAACATTCTTGAGGGAACGACTGACATTCTTACAGATAAAGGCAGTTAGAGAAGGTAGACCTCATCAGGTGGTTACATCAGAACAATTTATGCAAACCTTTGCAGAGGCACCTAAAAACGATCAGAATTTGTTGTGCGAGCTTTACCTCCACAATGAAGCCATGTCCGAAGAGAGAAACATGAATATACTACCTGTTGTTGGCGACATACAGCTCAGAGCTTTCATTTCCTTTTTAGCCAACCAACTTACATGGCAAAACGCTTTTATCTCAGCACAACATAATGAACAGAATTGCCTTCTGTGGATCAGGGCTGAACCTCAAAATGCAGCCACTTTCATTGCACAACACCGAAGAATGTTAAGTGACCCTGAAATGAAGGATCACGTCAGACAACTACAAGCAGTGGTCCTGAGAGACTGCCAACACTATGTGAGAACCAAGGCACCCTTGGCTGTCAAGGCAAACAAACTATTTTGGGAAAACTGCCCCAAGGAGAGGCAAGAATATCACCCTTATAATCCACCTAATTTACAGGCAGCAATCTCAAGGGTACCTTACTATGTTAGATGCATGCAACAATGTGCTGAAAACTGGATTGGCTACAGATTTAAATTTCCACTTCTATGGTTATCTGGTCAACAATACAAGGGCCAGTTTGGATTATCCAAAAAGGAAGAGGCGGCAACATGGAGGCAAATACAGACTGTTTGTGGGTTCAGAGACAAGTTTGATACCACTTCCTATAACTATTGTCTCAGTAATTTACATTGTTCATCCCAATACTCGGACTCAGATTCAGAGTAAGCATTGCATGAGGACATACAATCTCTTCAGTTGGGGGGGATGTTAGGACTCATAATTGACCATTTTTGACCTTATATAATGTTATCCTTTTTTAGTTCATAAGTTGAAAGCTTTGATTACATAATGACCTAATTACCCCAAGGTATGAAGTAACTCTCCGCATGACTATGTGTTTAATTATTCATTACATATTCATGTTATCTTTATATTTATCTTTGGAAAAGCTAACTAAGTTGCTAAGTAACCATTGAAACTGTCTAAAGTCTGCAGAAATTATAATTCATAGTTGTTGTAACACCAGAAATAGCAACTACGCAATTGCTGCAACACCAGAAGCAGCAACTACGCAGTTGCTACAGCCAACAACAGCAACCATCTAAAGCAGGGAAATGTTATTTTGCAACAACTGGAATACCGGAAATAACAAACGGCAATTATCAGAAGATCGCCAGAATTCCACGCTGACGCAACATGATTAGCAACTGTCCAAAAAAGGGTAAAACACAGTTACAGTTGCTAAAATATCAGGAACAACATGGGTTTACTAAATCAGCAACCATGGGGAAGTGGCAAAGGATAATGTGAGGATTCCAATAAGATGGTCAAAGTTCGGTTACCAGCTATGTAACAGTAAGAGACCCAAGAAAGAATACATTGTCACACTATTGTAACAACATCCTGTAACAAGGATGGATTTCTTATTTTTGACAGAAAGGTTTAACTGAATGAACTATGACAGTCTATTGTAATAGATGTCTCCTCTATAAAGAGGAGACATATACATTAGAGTGGGGGGGAGAAAAATAGTTTATAAGGGGAATTTTGAAAGACAACAGAAAAGTCTGAACTTTTATTGTAACTGGATCTTTTGGCAGATGAATAGAAGATTGTTCTAAGCACCTAATCTAGCCTTTGTGTTTTGGGGAATCTTGTGAGAGGGACCGGGCCCACCTTCCTCACAAGATTCACCCATTTACTTTTCTGTCAAGTGTGTAAGTGTGTTTTGTAATTTCTTTTTGCTGGTACTTTGTTTTGGATTTTGAAGCATTACCTCTGATGATTTCCTTTTTGCTGGTACTCTGTTTTGTTAATTGCTTGAAGCTATAAAAGGATATTTCACCGGTGAATTAGAGTTACAGTGTGTATTAGAAATCTGGTTACAGTGGAAGGTACTGAACGTCCTTACCTGGAGGATAGGGTCCTGATCCTTTGCTAACAGAGCATCCATCACTTCTCTTTTTAGATTTGTATTCTTAGTTAACTGCTTTCATTTTATCTTTGCAATGCACTGTTATAACATAGAGTGAGAAACAGAATCGTGTATACTACAGCTCTTTAATGCTTTTAAAAATTAAGTACATATAGTACGCGGTAGCCTTTGAAATAAAAGAATTTCCCAGGTTGACAGATTAATGTGATACTTGACTGTTTAATTAATAAACAATTCAACTAGCCAACACAACCTATAACTAGTTTTCCTCAAAGACAATTATGATTATTTCCTTTTAAATACTAGCTGTACAGAATCGAGGGGGGTTTGGAGAATTTTATGTATTAAGTTCAAACTTTTTGCTCTATATTTTGGGACTTCGTTCTTTTCTATAATATAAGTCATGTGTTGACCAATGATCGTTTAAGAGAGCATTTTTAATTAGTTAGAAATTCAACCTAGTCAGTGGCAGAGGGCCCTTGCACTGAAGGAGGTTTTCTTTCCATTCTTTTTCTGTTTAGTTTTAATTTCATTACTTTTCTTTTAACAGTGTTTCTAACTTAGATTGATTTATTTTAGTTTTGATCAATAGCATGATGTTAAAACTCAATTGTGCAGTCTTGTTCTTCCAACACATTTCATGAAAGGAAACGATTTTGTTTCTAAACAGAGTAAGGTTGAAGTAATAAGAATGCACTGTTGTCTAGCTTACTCACTGTTTTGTTATTTATTTTCTAGGACAAATTTGTCAATTCACTGCGTTAATGAATGTTTTTGAACACCATTTCAAGTTGATACTCATCCTAAACTAAATGGTTAAACATTCACTTCACACAATGGTTGAAATCAATCAATTACCTTCTGCATGTTTCATTTAGTTCTCTAGATCATAAAGTACAAAAAGTTGCTTGTATCCCATCTCAAGAAGGTTATCTTTCAAAATTGAAGGTTAGAGTAACTAGAAGTACTTCAGTTGATTTCATTCTCTGTATTTATTTCAACATGCATTACAACTTCACCCTTAATCTTAAGAAATAGATTCATGACTTAGGATTAATGATGAGATAAGATAGATGCTATGTTTTTCCTTTCTTTAAGTTAGAATTTGACTAGCTTTAGTTCTTGGTTCACCTTTAGGAAGTTTATATTCACTTAAGTTTCTCATAGTTCAGATTGTACATCATTAGGAATCAAAGAACAAAAACCCCCAACACAATATAAAAATACAAAATAGGGAAGTAAGAAGGGTTAACTAAGCACATATAGTGCACTACACTTCATCAACTTACAAACCTCGGTTGATAATTTATGCAAGAAATTTAGGACACTAAATTGACTAAACATTTTGGCACCATTGCTAGGGAAGTATAATTAGGTAACCTTATCTCTTACATTAAATAAAAAATAAAAAGTGATATGTGTAGAAAAAGAGATTTTAGGGGTAGATTTATAGCTAGAGGGAGGAGTTCAATTCCTACAACACCACCTACTCCACCAAGACTAAGAATAGATACACCTCCATATCAAGCTCATACTCCTAGACATAGACCTCCTGAATTTCTAAGGTTGGAAATTCAATCAAGAGGACCTCCTACTTCATCTACTGAGGCAGTCCTAGAGGAGAAAAAATTTGGATCTCCAACAGAAGGAGTAGCCTTTTTCACCTCCACAGGGGAATATATCTTAGTTGAAGAATTACGAATACCTACTGATGAAGAAGAAGTAGAACCTCTCTCCCACATACCATTAATAGAGGAACCAGAGGAAGAGAAATTAACCTTGCATGTTGAATCTTATACTGACTCTGAAGAAATGATAATGGCAGAAGAAGGAGAGGATGGAGAATTCACACTGTTTGGAAGAGGAGGAGGTAGAGGAAATAATGGAGAAGGTAGAGGAAATAATGGAGGAGGTAGATGAAATAGGGAAATTGATAATTCTTTTGGATTCCCTATAGTTGATGAAGAAACAAATGCCACAATGAAAAATATCTCACCTTCTGTCCTCCCAAATTTCTATGGGTTAAAAAGTGAAGGTCCTGAAACATTTTTATTTGACTTTGAGGTCTTGTGCAGAACTTATGATTATTTAGAAGACTCTAAAAAACTTAATTTATTTCCTTCAACGTTGAAAGGAGCTACTTTAAAGTGGTTCGTGGGGTTGGTCACTCATTCCATTATTACTCTTGCAAGAATTCAACATTACTATGCTAGATAGACTTGGAAAACAAAACATAGTTGTTGATTTCTTGTCAATAATTCAAAATATCAAAGATGACATTTCGGTTGAAGATAAGTTTTCTGATGAATATCTTTTTGCAGTTACTACTTAGACCCCTTGGTTTGCAGATATTGCCAATTACTTAGTCACAGGGAAATTGCCTTCACATTTGTTTCCTAGAGAGAAAAGAAAAATCATTCAAATAAGTGCCAGAGACTCATGGATCACTAATGAATTGTATAAAACAGGTCTAGATCTCATGATCAAAAGATATGTTAGGGAAGATGAAATGCTTGATATTCTTAAGGCATGTCATGATGAACCACGTGGTGGACACTTTGCTGACAAGATGTCAACCTATAAAATCCTTTCTTTAGGATATTATTGGCCATCCATCTTTAGAGATGCCAAAGAATATGTCAAGAGGTGTGACAACTGCCAAAGGGTAGGAAAACTTGCTTCTTCAAATGAAATTCCCACTACAAATTTAGGTAGTCATTGAACCTTTTGAAAAATGGGCCTTGTATTTTGTTGGACCAATTAATGCCCCATCTAAGCAAAAGGAGTATATATTGTTATGCACTGATTATGTCACTAAATGGGTAGAGGCTAAAGCATTACCTTTTGCTAATGAAAAATTTGTAGTTAATTTTCTTTTTGAGGACATCTTCACTCATTTTGGTGTTCCAAGAGATATTGTGACATATCAGGGATCTCAATTTACATCTAAAATGGTGAAGAGTCTTGTGGAAGATTATAAGATCAAACATGGAAAATCTACCCCCTATCATCCACAAGCAAATGGTCAAGTTGAATCTATCAATAAGGTGATTGAAGGAATTCTCACTAATACTGTGCATCTACATAGAAGAGATTTGGTAGAAAGGCTTCCTGAAGCCTTATGGGCCTATAGAACTACATGGAGGAACACGACGGGACATACACCGTATGAAATTGTTTATGAGAAACAAGTCTTGTTCCCTATAGAGTTTCAAATCAAAACCTTTAAGATGGTAGTCCAATTGGGACTGGATTTGTCAGAGGCACATAAACATATATTGGAGCAACTCAATGAGCTTGATGAAATCAGGTAAGATGTAATTCAAAGAACCAGTATAGTCCAATAGCAAAGGGATAAATGGCATGATAAATATCTAAAGGAGGAGAAGTTTCAAGTAGGAGATTGGGCACTTTTGTTCGATTCAAAATTCAAAGATTTTCAAGGGAAGTTTCAGACTCATTGGCTTGGGCCATATGAGATTGAAAAAGTCTTTAATAACGGAGTAGTAAGGATAAGGACAATAGATGAAAGAAAAATACCTCTTCTTGTGAATGGTCATCGGTTGAAGATATATTAGAAGCCAATTTCAAGGGAGGAGTTTATTAAGATTTTCTAGAATAACTCTAAAATGAAGCTAGTGAAGAAGAATTCTTCTTCTCCACTAACTTAGCCTTTATTTTTCTTGAAAAAAATAATCATAAAAAAATAAAAAAAATATAATAAATTGTATAAGTTTGAAAACCAATCATTGATTGGCATACTTATACAGAAAATACAGGGTGAAAATTAGAGATTTCTGACATCCTATATTTTCCATTTCCTTTCTGTAATAAGTAGTGACAAAAAGCTACATTCATTTGTAGTTCAGAGTCTGCAAATTCATAGTCTCATTCCATCTCATTCTGTTTTCATTTTATTTTATAGTTCCATTTCATCTCACTGTCATATTTCATTTACATTTTATTTTTACAGTTTTTCTCCATCTCACCCTATTTTCTATTTTTATTTTACATTTCATTGTCATAACCCATTTCCATTTCATTTTTACACTCATATTCCATAGCCATACTTCACTTTTCATTCTTTTCATATTCTGCAGCTGATTCCATTCTGTAACGAATTTGATTATGCAACTATAACTTATTTATCAGCTCTGGCACAATTGTACAACTCACAAATAAATCATGAATGCAGGAAATTGAAGAATCCAGTTTTGGAGACCAAACATGCTAAAAGGTACCTACGGATCAACACCAAAAGAATTATCAAACAGAAAGGTTAAGTTCTAAAGGTAAAATGCAAAATTTATTTCAAACAACAAGTTAAAAACATAAGGCATGTATAATATGGATAATCGTATGTCTCCTTAACGAGTCATCATTTGATTTGACTGCCACTTCATCATATCACATCTCCGCCACATCCTCCATATTTTGTACCAAACGGTCCATAATAACTTCATCATACCACATCTCCGCCACACTCTCCAAACTCTGTACCTAAACAGTCCCTAGTAAATCCAACTGTTAACGGTCATGGCTACGATGTGACCAACTTGTCTACGTCTCTCCAAACCCTCACCATCTATTTATTCCATGCAAACCTGTAGTTCTTTTTCACCATACTCGCAGTCAATCAATTTCATAGACCAGGAGAGTAATTCTGAAGGTTAAGAAATTTTGAGAAATAGAAGCCATGGGACTCATTGTCAGGATAGAGCTAGTGGAAGCAAAATATATGGAAGGATACCCACAACTCAAGGAAATGCTGCAGAACGATGGATGGCTCAACTTCATTGAAAAGTTTGATGGTTTTCATAAAGAGATCACAAAATATTTTGCTAGATCATTTGATGGTACAAAAGTAGAAATTGGAGACATTAAGTTTGCAATCATAGAATCCTTTATAACAGAAGCTACAGAACTTCCAAGACATGGTGAAAGATGGTTCAAAAACAAGGAATTCCACAGTGAATCATGGAAAGTAATCCTCAGGAACTAAGGTATGGATGTAACAATGTAAACTTTGAAACGAGAACTATAAACTCAAAACGGAAACTCTGGCAAAAAAACCCCGTAAAAACATCAAAAACAGTGTTAAAAACAAAAAGTGTTGATGCTAATATATATATATATATATATATATATCTTTTTTTAGGGTAAATTTTAAAAATGGCGGTGAAAACCAATTTTTTGTGCAAAAAATGTCCAAAAAACACCCTCAAAATGAAAAGTGTTGATGTTCGAATAACATTTTTTTTTTTCAATGGTAAATTTTGTGCAAAAAACACCTTCAAAACAAAAAGTGTTGACACTTGGATAACGTTTTTTTTTTCAAGGGTAAAATTTCAACATTTCGAAATAATGGCGTGAAAGATTTTATCATGACCCTGAAAAATATTAAAATTTCAAAAAAATAATGAAAACATAAAATAAAATAAAAAATTAAAACAATGAAAAAACACAAAACAAAACAAAAAAAGATAAAAAGTTAACAAAACATAAATTAAAATATATGTTAAAACAAAACATAATAATAAAAAAAATCAAATATATAAAAAAAGACAAAAACAATTCAAACATAAAAAATAAAATAAAAATTCAATTATAAAAATGTTAAAAAAACAAAATTAACCTATAAAAGATAAGAATTAAAAAACAAAAAAAAACTTGAAAATTATAAACAAATAAATAGTAAGAAAAACATATTAAAAAAAAATGGAAAAAAAATTATCTTGTAAACCATAATTTTTTTTTTCAAGTTGTTTTATTTTTCTTTTTTTAAATGTTGATTACTTAAAAAAACAAATATAAAAATATATATAAAATAGACAAAAATAATGTTAAAAAAAATTTATTTCATAAACCATAAAAGAATTTGGAAAAAAAACAAAATAATATATATATATATATATAATTAAGTAAGTAAAAATAGAAAAATTAAAAAAAACATTAACAAAAACTAGAAAAAAATAAAAAATTAATAAAAAATAGAAAATTAATATTAAAAACATTTAAAAAAAACTAAAAAAAACTCAAGTTAAAAAAAAACAAAAAATTAAAAATTTAATATATATATATATATCTTTTCAAAAAAAACAACCACCATTTAAAGTTAAAAAAAATATATGTATTTTTGATTTAAAAATTAGAAAGAAACGCTCTTTTATTTAAAAACAAAAAAAATTAAAATTTTAATTTTTTTTAAACAATTAAAAAAAAATATTTTTAATATATATATATATATATATATATATATATATATATATATTACCCCCGCGCTGCCTGGTTGCCCATGGTGGGGCGACCCTGGGTGGAGGGTTTGCATGCAAACCTCTCCGCTCAGTGCTGCACCACCACGGGTGGTTGGGCGACAGAGGGGTGATTCCGAGAATTGCCTCTCCGCTACCCGACCGCCCGTGGTGGCACGACCCTCGGCGGAGAGGTCTGCATGGAATCACCTCTCTGCCCCCCAACCGCCCATGGTGGGGCGGCCCTGGGCGGATGCAGACTCGTTTACCCAGGGCTGCGCCACCATGAGCGGCCGAGTAGCGCAGGGTATATATCTATATATATATATATATATATATATATATATATGAAAAAAAATTGTTTAAAAGTTTAAAATTTAAAATTTTTTATTTTTATTTTTTTGTTTTTAAATAAAAGAGATGGGGCTTAATTATATATATATATATATATAAACTCTTTATATATATATATATTATTTTTTATTTTTTAAAATTTACATTTTTTTTTTAATTTGAGTTTATTTTTGTTTTTTTTTAATATTAATTTTATTAGTTTTTTAATTTTTTTTAGGTTAATTTTCTATTTTTTTTTAATCTAGTTTGTTTTTAATTTTTTCTTCTAGTTTTTACTAATGTTTTAAATTTTTACTTATATATATATATATATATTTTTTTTTTTTCCCAAATTCTTTTATGGTTTACGAGATAATTTATTATTATTATTATTATTAATTATTATTTTTTTATTTTTTTCGTCGTCTTTATATATATATATATATATAAAAAAGTAATCAACATTTAAAAAAATAAAGCAATTTGAAAATTTGTTAAGTAATCATAATTTAAAAAAAAAATTGGACATAATAAATTTTAAAGTTTGAAAAATAAGTTCTCTAAAAAAAGGTACGCTGCATCAACACATTTCAAAATCAGCATGAAAATCACTAATATTTAAAAACAAATATTTATATTTGATACATAAGAAATTTTAAAGTGTCAAAAATATGCCCTAAAAAAATGAAGTGTATTCTGAATCACCACTTTTTAATATCGGGTTACGTTTTTACTACCCCTACGAAACAGGTAATCATATCGGTTATTTAAAGTGCCAAAAACTATGTTCTAAAAAAATATGTGTGTTCTGCATCGCCCATTTTCAAAATCGGGTCACTTTTTTGCTATCTCTACAAAACGGGTAACAATATCAGTTCCCGTTTCAAAGTTTACGTTGTTATGTCTCTGTGTTTAGAAAATGAATTCCTATTTCAGCACTTAAAAGTAAATGGAGAAGCATCCTTTTGATATTACAGAAATTTATTACCAGTGAGGGGAGATTCAGGTGCATGTATGTCTACCATATACGTTTATTGATGAACTTTCTTGTTATGAAACCAGCTCACAAAAAGATAGAAAAGAGAGATCAACGCCTTAGAATTCAGCCTCTTCGAGAGGGCAACCTCCTTTACATTACACAAATGAACAATTCTTAGATGATTCAAATGACAAAACCCCCTTTCTATTTATAGGAGTCTAAGGAGTCACAATATAACCCAGCCGACCTAACAATAATAATATAAAGCCACAAAAATAACAATAGAGGGATTCTATGGGGCACAGTAATAAAAATATGGGGACAATAGGGGCACAACAATATTAATAAGGGATACAACTACAATAGTAATGGGGTAATCACTAGTATTATAGGGACCTAACATGCCCCTTTCCTTCAAAAAAGTGTCGTCCTCAATGCTTGAGTAGTTCTGGATGATTCTGTATAAAATTCTCATCCTCCCATGTGGAATCTTCAGCAGATAAGTTCTTCCACTTGATGAGATAATTCGAAATTGATCGATTTCATAGTTGTCGAGTTCTTGTTTCTGGGACTGCTTCTGGTTCCAATATCATTTTTTCTTCCTCGTCAAGTTCTAGAAATATTGTTTGAACTGGGAGCTTGTCGCCTATAACCTTCTTTAAACATGAAACATGGAAAACTGGGTGCACTCGAGACGCTGCAGGAAGCTCCAATTTGTATGCCATAGTACCAATCTTTTGCAACACCTTGTACGGACCATAATACTTTGGCGATAATTTATCATCATTATTAGCTTGCTTAAGGGACATTTGTTTATATGGTTGTAGCCATAGGAATACCAAATCACCTACATCAAAACTTCTTTCGCTGCAATGTTGATCTGCCTGGTGTTTCATTCTATTATGTGCCAACATGAGGTTATCCTTTAAGAGTTGGAGGACTTGTTGTTGATGTTCAATGTGATGTTCCATTGCTTGAACCCTAGAATTTTCTCTTAAATATGATGTGATGGATGGTGGCTGATATCCATAAAGTGCCATAAATGGGGTCATTTTTGTTGCTATATGGAAGGAAGTGTTATACCACCATTCATCCAGAGGCAACCATTTGACCCATTGTGTCTGTTTATTAGATACAAATCAACGAAGATATCCTTCCAAACATTTGTTTACTATCTCAGTTTGCCCATCAGATTGAGGATGATAAGATGAGCTATGAGCTAACTGAGTACCAAGACAAGAAAATAATTCTGTCCAAAAATTTCCAGTGAAAATGGGATCTCTGTCACTTACAATAATCTTTGGGTTTCCATGTAGCTTTTGAATTGTTTCCATAAATGCAGTAGAAATTGTACTGGATTAAAATGGATGTGATAATGCACAAAAGTGTGCATACTTGGTAAGTCTGTCAACTACCACCATGATGACACTCTTTCCCTCAGACTTGGGTAAACCTGTGATAAAATCCATTGAAATCTCCTCCCAACATTGGCTTGGAATGGATAAAGGTTGTAATAGACCCGGGGTCTTAATTGTTTCAACTTTATTTTGTTAGCAAACCAAACATTTCGCCACAAACTTTTGAATATCTGATTTAAGGCCATCCCAAAAAAATTCCTTCTTAACCCTGTGGTAAGTTTTTAAAAATCCTGAGTGCCCTCCTAAGGGAGAAGTGTGCAATTCCATAAGAATCTTTTGTTTGAGTTGCGAATTCTTACAGAGGTATAAGCGATCTTTGTACCATAACGAATCATTTTGGCAGCTAAATGTATCAGATGTACTGGAATCTTGTTGTAACTTTCGAATAAGTGCCCACACTTCTTCATCATTCTTCCATTCCTCCCTTGCTTCGTTTATCCAATCTGGTTGGATAATAGAAATGGCGCACAACAATGCTTCCACATCCTCATCCTTTCTTGAGAGTGCATTTGCCACCACATTTTGCTTCCCTTTTTTGTAGATGATTTCAAAGTCATAACCCAACATCTTTGTGACCCACTTTTGTTGCTCTTCAGAGGATAATCTTTGTTCTAAAAATATTTAAGGCTATCATGATCCGTTTTTACCTTGAAGTGTCTTCCCATTAGGTAGGGTCACCATTTCTTAAGTGCATGTAGTATTGCCAACATTTCCTTCTCATAAATAGCTTTATGTAAAAACTTTCCCTTGATTGGACGAATTTCAAAAGTAATGGGTCTTTCATTTTGCATTAAAACAACACCAATTCCATTTCTTGAAGCATCACATTCCACAATAAAGGTTTTTGTGAAGTCCAGTGTAGCTAAGACCGGTGCTTGGCACATTGCCTCTTTAAGATGTTCGAAGGCCTTTGTTGCTTCTGGAGTCCATGAAAATACATCTTTCTTCAATAATGTTGTTAGAGGTGCTGCTATTCTCCCATAATTCTTAACAAACTTGCGATAATACCTTGTCAACCTGAGAAATCCTCGCAGATGCTTTATGGATGTGGGGATTTTCCATTCCTTAATGGCTTATATTTTGCTAGGGTCTACCTTAACTCCTTCATGAGATACAATATGACCCAGATATTCCACCTCTTGTACTCCAAAGAAACATTTGGATCTTTTTGCATATAATTGTTTCTCCTCCAATAGTTGTAGCACCCTGTCAACATGTTCAACATGATCCTTCCAAGACTTGCTGTAGATTAGTATATCATCAAAAAATACTAACACAAATTTTCTAAGGAAGGGTTTGAAAATGGAATTCATCAAACCTTGAAATGTAGAAGGTGCATTGGTAAGGCCAAAAGGCATGACCAAAAATTCATAATGACCCTCATGAGTTCTAAATGCTGTTTTTGGAATGTCTTCAGTCTTCATTCTGATTTGATGATATCCTGAACAAAGATCCAACTTGGTGAAGTAAATTGATCCATGCAATTCATCCAGTAATTCATCAATGACAGGAATGGGAAACTTATCTTTAATAGTGAGCTTGTTGAGCTCCCTATAATCCAGACACATGCACCATGATCCATCCTTCTTGTGCACCAATACTACTGGAGCAGAGAAAGAACTTTGACTAGGTTGAATTATACCAGCCTCTAGCATTTCTGCAACCATACGTTCAATTTCACTCTTTTGGGCATAGGGATATCTGTACGGCCTGATGTTTGGAGGAACACTTCCTGGAATCAAATGAATAGCATGATCATGATCACGAATAGGTGGGAGACCTTTGGGAGTCTCAAATACCTTGGAATGATTGTCCAAGACTTTTTGGAGATCTGGAGAAATAGATGATTCCGATGTGGAAACATCTAGCGAACATAATTGTGCAATTACACCTCTTTGTTCCTTTTTAGAAGCTTTGTCATACCGTTAGAGCTGATTATCTTTCTTGGTTTCCCTGCAATACCCCTTAATTCAACTTCCTTTCCTTCCGCCGAAAATTTCATGAAAATTAAAAGCTATTGTACCCAAGGATTGTAGCCATTGGACTCCTAGTACAACATCGACACCTCCCATTTGAATGGAAAGCATTGGGCTAGTCAATACATATTCTCCCATGGATAGCTTGATATTATGGCACTTTCCAGAGAAATTTATTGTTCCTCCATTTGCAACCATCACTTGACACTCTGGTGCTGGATATAGGAAGCAATTCAATTCTTTTGCTACCTTACAATGAATAAAATTGTGGGTGCTTCCTGAATCAATCAACACTATTACCTTTTTCTTCTTGATTGTCCTTCTATCTTGATGGTTTGAGGAGTGGTAATTCCAACCAATGCATTACAAGATATGGTTGGATTCATTTCTTCTTTATCTAGGCTTTTTTCCTGGAGTATATCCTCTTCTTTTGACCTTTCTTGCTCCTTTTCTTCTTCCTCTTCACAATCTATGTAGAATAATTTCTTCTCAGCACACTTATGACCTTTAGTGTTTTTGCTATCACAACTGTAACAAAGCCCTTTTGCTCTTTTTTCTTCCAATTGTTGTGGTGTCAACCTTATAGGTTGTGGAAGGCTAGGGGTAACAACACTTCCATCTTTATAGTTGTGACTGGTATGCTTCCTAGTTGCCATAATTTTGCTTTCCATTTTTCTTGCTAACCTGAATGCCTTTTCTAATGAATCAGGTTCCCAAAGGTGAACATCATGTTGGATATTATCCTTTAAAGTCCCTATGAACACATCAATCCTATGCTCCTCTGGAATATTTTTTACCCTTATGTTCAATTTTTGGAACTCCTCAATGTGCTCCATTATTGAACCCTTTTGTTTGAGACTTATCAATTGGCTAAAAAAAGTGTTGTTTTTGTATCCTCATAATGTGCTGTCAATTATTCCGTAAAAATTGCCCAAGTGATAATTTTTTTACGAGAGAAAAGCCATTGATACCATACAAACTGATTTGGTTCCAAATATAAATTTGCAATACGTACCTTTTGTGTGTTTTGCACATTATTGAGATCGAAAAATTGCTCCATCTATAATATCCATGTTGCGGGATCCTTGCCATCAAACTTCCTCATATCGATTTTTGGAATATGGTGGGTCTTTGATCCAACATTAGAGTCTATGGAATCATGATTAACATTTCTTTTGTTCTCATCATGAGTTTCCTTTACTACCCTTTCACCATTAGTGACCATTTCTTGTAGCAACTTATTCATATTTATCTTCAATTCTTCCATCTTATCATCCATGCTATCAATTTTAGCATCCATGCCATTCATCTTAACTTCCATGCCATCCATCTTAGCTTCTATAACTTTCTTTAAAAAATCCATATTAGCTTCTACACCTTTCTGTAAATCATCCATCTTAGCTTCTACATCTTTCCTTAAACTATCCATCTTAGATTCTGTTGCTTTTTGTGCAAGTGACACTTGTTGCACTTGGTCTCGTAATTTTGATATATCATGTTGCATTTCTTCCTCTTCTTCATGAGTCATGCTAGAGCTTTCAGGTTGCTTAATAGGTGTTTGCATTTTCTTTCCTTGGGGAATCAATTACCGATAATAATGCTTTACTATGCCCTTTGAATTCCTTCAAACTAATTTTTCAAACCAAGCTTATGCAAAAATTTGAAAAAAATTACACACCTTTTTTCACTTTGTAGAAGCTTGATATTGAATTTGATGTATCTCTGCAATTTCGGATCATCCAGTTATGAAATTGTGATTTGTAGTAGCCCTCTATGTCCTCTTTCCAATGCCACCAGTCTGATCCAAATTGGATTCTCCAAGGAAGAGTTATGCACAATCTCCCAAGATGACCTGATTATAGACCGTTCCGGAAGAGCGAACTTGTATGAAGTGCCACGTGTCACCATTTCAACATTTGGCTCTAAAAAATATAGAAAAGAAACTACAGTCCGTCCTCTTTCTGTGCCTTCTTACAAAATTTTAATTCGATGCTCAGAGAGAAAGTTATGACGATTTTCCCTAGGTCACCTGTTTGGAATGTAATTCAGGAGTCTTCAAAAAGACCAACTTCCTCAGAACATATCTCCGCAAATATAGCGCGAAAAGCTCTGAAATTCGGACCCGAGGTTCAGTACGATTTCGTCTTAAATGTTTTTTTTTTCACTTCTAAAATGTCGCAGAAAAAAAGTTATAGCAAAAATTCCACGATGACCTTTTTGGAGCAGCGAAACCCTAGAATCCAAAGCTCTGATACCAAATGTTATGAAACCAGCTCACAAAAAAATAGAAAAGAGAGATCAACGCCTTAGAATTCAGCCTCTTCGAGGGGTAAACCTCCTTTACATTACACAAATGAACAATTCTTGGATGATTCAAATGACAAAACCTCCTTTCTATATATAGGAGTCTAAGGAGTCACAATATAACCCAGCCGACCTAACAATAATAATATAAAGCCACAAAAATAACAATAGAGGGATTCTATGGGGCACAATAATAAAAATATGGGGACAATAGGGCACAACAATATTAATAAGGGATACAACTACAATAGTAATGGGGTAATCACTAGTATTATAGGGACCTAACATTTCTAGAAAATGGAGAAATCAATCTTCCTTTCTTCCTGCTAAACAGTTTAAGAAGGATGGCTTCAAATGTACAAAAGAAAATAGAATTCATAGACACAACCATGTACCATCATGGGTTGGTAAAGATACTGGTTGAGTTTCATTTGAAAAGAATGGGAGATACCTAGGAAAACTTACTGATAAGAAATTATTTCCAAGAGGCATTAGAGTCACCTGAAGAAGGTAATGTCAGAAGGAGTGGGAGAAAGAAGACCGGTATAACCATTCAAAGCAAAACTGAGTCCTCAATGAAGAAAAATGATGAAGAGCTAATCTTTGAAAAACTAATAGAGATCAGGAAGCAAAAAGGGAAGATGAAAAAGAAAGCTGGTGAAACTACTGGAAACAAACCTAAATCTTCATTACAAAAAGATGATGAAAAATTAATCTCTGAAGAATTGACAGAGATTAGGAAACAAATCAAGAGAAAAGAAAAGATAAGAAAGGAGAAAAAGGGTACAAAGGAGGAGAACGTAAGTCCTCTATTACTTAGAAGGAGCTCTAGACTTCGAGGTATGGTAAAGAAGATATCATCAAAGGGGACGTAGTTCATAAATTTAGAAGAAGAAACCCCAGTACCATCTCCTGATAACATTCCATCTGAACAAAGTCCTCAAAATTCTCCTGAACAATATTTCGAAGGCAACCCCAGCAAAAGATCTCAAGGCATAGACCCAATGAAGCAACAAATAATGACTATATAGAATCACTGGAGAAGAAAAGTGCCTCAATGGATCCAGAATCCTCTATCAATCCAGAACCCTCTATCAATCCATAAGAACCTCTAATTGACTCTCTCAAACAGGAAATCTATGAATTAGAGATATTGAACAGACATATCAAGAAAGAAAATGAAACCTTGAGAGAACAAAGTAAATTGGAAAAGGCTATTCATGATAATACAATTCTGCATCTAGGACTGTGGTATAAGAAGAATAGGAAGTTGAAGAGGAAGAATAGAAGCTTGAATAGAATAATCATCAACCTTAAATATTGTTTCTTATGAAGAAACCCAGAATAACAGTCACTTCAAAGAAGAGCAAAAGAAGAAAATTGGATGTACTAGCAGGAGTGTCTAAGCAATTGCAATAGGAAAGAAGAATTCACATTTTTGGCAAATTTCATGAGGACATGCAATGATTTTGCAGTGGGCGTATGTTAAACCTCAGAATTACCCTCTCCTTGACAACTTTTCTCACTTCTTTCCCTTGCTTTTCCAAAAGATTACATATCCCAATCAATGATAAATGATAGGTTTTGTCTTAAGGAAGGAATTAAATGATTGACATGTTATATTTTTACGTTTTTTCTATTTGAATAATTTTTAGCAAATTAGCTACAGAATGCAGCCTATTCTATAGCTAACCATGTATTCCATAACTACTTCCATGGTATGGCAGTTTCCAGGTGTCAAATGAAGAATCTGACCACATGGGCATCTCTAGAATCGTCTCCACATGGATCCTATCCTATTCACTCAACCTAGATCGACAAGAAAACAAGCTCAAGATCGTAGTCAAAGGTGGAGTCAAACATATGATACCCGGAAGCAATAGGACTCTTCATCTGCTCTTTCATGGTTAATCAATAAATCTAACAGTTCTGTTGCAAGCATTAACTCGGATCAACCACCTGCGTTAACGATTCTGTTGCAAACATCTCGCTCGAATTTAAGTCACCTGTAGCTGATCAGACATTTACACAGTTCTGTTGTAATACGTATAAGCCACCTATAGCTAGTTTTCCTCAAAGACAGTTATGATTATTTCCTTTTAAATACTGGTTGTTGAGAAACGAGTGGTGTTCTGAGAATTTTATGTATTAAGTTCAGACTTTCCGCTCTGTATTTTGGGACTTCGTTCTTTTCTATAATATAAGCTATATGTTGACCAACGATCGTTTAAGGGAGCATTTTTAATTAGTTAGCAGGTCAAACCAATTAGTTGTAGAGGGCCCCTGAACTGAAGGAGGTTTTTTTCCACTCTTTTTCTATTTAGTTTTAATTTCATTACTTTTCTTTTAGCAGTGTTTCTAACTTAGGCTGATTTGTTTTAGTTTTGATTAATAGCATGATGTTAAAACTCATTTGTGCAGTCTTGTTCTTCCAACGCATTTCATTAAAGGAAACAATTTCTTTTCTAAACAGAGTAAGGTTGAAGTAATAAGAATGCACTGTTGTCTAGCTTACTCACTGTTTTGTTATTTATTTTCTAGGACAAATTTGTTAATTCACTGTGTTAATGAATGTTTTTGAACATGATTTCAAGTTGATACTCATCCTAAACTAAATGGTTAAATGTTCACTTCACACAATGGTTGAAATCAATCAGTTACCTTCTGCATGTTTCATTTAGTTCTCTAGATCATAAAGTACAGAAAGTTGCTTGTATCCCATCTCAAGAAGGTTTTCTTTCAAAATTGAAGGTTAGAGCAACTAGAAGTACTTCATTTGATTTCATTCTCTATATTTATTTCAACATACATTACAACTTCACCCTTAATCTTAAGAAATAGATTCATGACTTAGGATTAATGACGAGATAGGATAGATGTTCTGTTTTTCCTTTCTTTAAGTTATATTTTGACTAGCTTCAGCTCTTGGTTCACCTTTAGGAAGTTTATATTCACTTAGGTTTCTCATAGTTCAGATTGTACATCATTAGGAATCAAAGAACATAAACCCCCAACACAATATAAAAATACAAAACAACGAAGTAAGAGGGGTTAACTAAGCACATATAGTGCACTACACTACATCAGCTTACAAACCTCATTTGATAATTTATGCAAGAAATTTAGGACACTAAATCAATGACTAAACACATATATATAAAATAATGAGTGGTTAGAAGTTTTTGTGCTAATGTATTATAGTTTGAAGGCCAAAATGTTTTATATAATAGATATTATTTTCTGTATTTGTATTCAAAATTAAGAAAAATAAGGTGAACCTTGTTTTCCTCTGCCTACATTTTATTATTTTGAACAAACTATCCTTGTAAAGCCTTCAAAAGACACCTAATACTAAGACGTAATTACAAAACATAGATTAGGAAGAAAAATACTTGTCCAGAGCCACCTGGAGAGTAGGGATTTCATCAAATCCTTGAATTTGAAGCCTAGGTTGAGAAGACACAAACTTTGCTCCATACGTCCTCAGATTCAACTCTGAAGGAAACTCCTATTGAAGTCTAAGGTTGTTAACTTCATCATTTGTCTCCTCCACTGAGTTTGAGCCAGAAGAAATGGTCAAATTTCCCACTTGGCATTCAACAGATTAGTTGCCAACTGCAACCTTACCATCTTAGCTGCCAACAGATTGAGCTTCTAATTGAGCAGAGAAAAATGTGCTCTTGATTAAGTCAATTTCAATTCACCTTGCCTGGATATCAAACTGATGATAAATTCCATGGAGGTTGTGAGATGGGCTATGAAGAAATTACCATTCTTGCTTTCAGCGCCGTGCAGATTTTCCATTAGAAGCACCACGACATTGAATCTCTAATCACGTAAACAATATGAGAACCAATCAATCCACTCTACTACATCAGAATTATGATGCTTCCTCTTATAACCAGGCATTATTGCTCTCTCTAATTCGCCTTTCATTCCAACGGCTTCAATGTCACTGTACTACCCAAGTGGACATTGGGATTTTCTATTATTATTATTATTTTCAGACAAAAAAAAACATATTGTCATTCCAGGAATAGAGAAAGTTACATTTTCATAAGATTATATCAGATCATGTAAATTAGCTCGATTTTCCACATGACATATCCACCACAGAAGAAGTGCAAGAAAGCAAAAAAACAAGGGAGTTTGCAGGGATCCCCACCCAAAAAGATACCGACAAAAAAGGGAGAAAAAAAGTACAACAAAGATGAAAATTAATACTCAAACGATCCCATACCACAACCCCTACTGGCAGAGAACTTTTCAAAGAACATGAATCTTGGGTAGAGGGAGAGACAAACTTTTGAGAGTGCATTAGCCTCCATGTTCTGCTCCTGAAATACATGATGAAAGGAGACAATTAAGAAAGTGGGGAGAATGTTCTGTATCAACTGGATCTAGTTGCAAAGGGCAGGAACCTAAAGAGAGCAATGACCTTGAATCCAGCTGATCAAGACAAGGGAGTCTCCAAAAATAAGAAAGTTATCAATGCCCAACCAAGAAGAGCACTAGAGAGCCCCCCACAATGCAATAAGCTTAGCTCGTCAGTTGTCCCCCCTACCACCATGCCAGGAGAAATGATAATGGACAGAAGGGTCCAAATGAAGTGAGACTCCACATCCACAATTCCCTTTAGAGGAGGCACCATCAAAGGAACAGATAGGGAAAATGATAGACAAATCAACATATGAGATAGTCTGAAGAGAGTACTTTGGAGTCCAAGGACCAATTTCCTTGAAAAAAGTCGCAATGTCCAGAGCAATAGTCATAGTCACAGGCAAATTGCCTTCGAAAATCAAAGCATTCCTGGTGCGCCAAATCCCCCAAAGGACATAGAGGGGAAGGGTTCTATGGGCTTTAGCTATGGAATTCCATAATATGAAACATTCGTGTATGGAGGACGCATCATTGATCTGAGGGACACCCAAAATTGTGGCCACCCTTGCCCAAATCTCAATAGCAAAGGGGCAGGGAATAAAGAGATGGACGTAGTCCTCAAAATCCTGTCTACATAGGAAACACCAGCCAGGACCAAAGAAGCCTCTTCTAAGTAGATTGTCCCATGTTATAATATGGTTGTGAATGGCTAACCATGAGAAACACTTTATCTTCAAGGGGGCTTCCAACTTCCAAAGTATATAGGTAATGTCAGAGAAGGAAAACGCTTGGGATGTGGACGTAATGTGATCATAAGCTTCCTTAACCAAAATCTAGTCATTCCTAATGTGTTGCCCCACATAAGCACATCAGACCTATGTGAGATATTAAAGCCCGCCATGAAAAGCATGCTGTGGTACCTTTCCCATTTAGCCACCATTTCTTTTGATAGTCCGATCTGTTAGGCATGTGGCCAGGAATGAGAAACCACACGCTTCCTGGACCACTCTCACAAGTTAGCAAGAGTATCTAACCCTTGTGAGTTAAGGTCATTGATGACTGAAATGGGGAGGAGGTGGCTGCCATTGAGGCCTTTGATGGCATCCAGACCTAGTTTTATTCTCAGTCCATTACCCACCCTCCAACATAGATTGCTCCAAAGCCAAGGGATTGCGAGCCTGAGATTTCTACAGATCTTTGAAGGACTACCAGTCGAAGGAACCCCCGCTGCAATCCACTCCTCCATGATTTACTGCTTTATATATTTCCCAAACATGATCTTTTTCCATGGCCCCTTCATGAAGAATAGCCTCCAAATGCTTGCAACTAGGAGGACCAAATTAAAACTACGAGATTCAATGATACCCCATCCACCTTTCTATACAGATCTGGAAATGTTCTTGAATGATATAAGATGAAACTTCCGCACAACACCAACCCCAAAGCAAAGGAACTTGGCGGTGATGGAGTTTATTTTGTTAATAATATCTTATGGTATGGAAGAGGTGCATCCAGTAAACCGAAATGCAAGTGGACATTGGGATTTATAACCATGATTTCCTTCCTACAATTGATACCAAAATCCTTTAAAGCTATCAAGCTCGAATGTGTTTCCTGTACATGAAATGTAAGCCTATTAATTCCTTGCCTTTGATCAAATTTATTATCGCTCAAAATTTCACATACATCTATCCACTAACAGATCATGAGATACGTGGGTAATCCATAGGATAATGTCAAACATACTCCTTGTAAATGAGATGGGTCACTGATCTACATTAGGGAAGTAAAGGAATGAAATAATGCTCATGTTGTTGCATTGATAGACAGATAGGAGGTGTCACATCCCATTACTCGAGATATGACTTGACTAACTAACTTTGCCTTCATACTTGTCATGGAAGTGGATGATGAGTAGGATTCCTCTCATTCAAAACTGATTCTTCTTAATCTAATGTGCCAACTATGTTTTCTAACGAATTTACCATTGGGTTAAGGTTCCTTTTGATGTGATAAAATTCCACATTGTCGAAATTAGCAATTTTAAGATTGATCCTGTGCAGAATGGGGATTGAAGCTACTTTAAATTCTCATTGATCTTGTTCACTTGCTGAATTACTATCATAGAATCACTAAATATAGAGAGATGACAAATTGATTACTAGCTCTAAATTTTTCCACAATGCTAAGTATTCAGCTTGGTTGTTGGTTGATGTTCCTAGACCCCAAGCATATTGAATCACTCTTTCTTCATTGAGGTTAAAAATAACCCCTCCGACTCCAACCTCCCCAAAAAAATATCATACTTAATATAAATAATAATAATATTATTATTAATAAATATTTAAATGTTAATTTTTATGATGAAATGTTTGAGGTAACCTATGTGATTGGCTTGAAGATATAAGTTATCGTTCCATTATAATATTTTTTAATATTTTTGAACCAAAACATTATTGCAATAAATAATGAGATTTTTTTATCACTTTTAAATGAATATGTGTCAACCAATTTACCAAGAGGGATCACATTTCTTTTCACTTTAAAAGAACTTTGCATCTTATAGATCCAGAGTTAAATATTTTTTAATAAAAAGAGAATTAGGGGGTGAGAAATCTTGGATAAAATATAATATTACAATATTATATGTTACCTAATATTTATTACCACTCCAGCCAATAAAAGTCATTTTAAAAGAGGTTTGCATTTCAAGAAATTTGAGCACTCTCGACGCTTAGTAGATCTAGAGTTAAATTGGATCTAGGTTGGTTTAATTATTAATTATAAATATAGTTATTAATTTTATGTTTTTTATTTTATTTTTACCAAGTCAAAATGTTAAAGATTACAACATCAAATGTCTACATAGCAGTTAAGTTTACTTATGACCCTCAAATATAAAGTATTAAAAAAAAAGTGAATTGAATGAGGGGAAATCTTGGATAAAATGTAATATTACAATATTTATTACCACCCCTACCCAATAAAAAGTGGCCATGGGTGGGGGGAAATACTAGTTAAAATGTAATATTATTAAATTTTACCTAATATTTCCTGCCACACCTCATTTTACTCTATATTTCCCCTCACGCCTGAGTTTGTTTAATTTCAAAATTCAAATATAAAGAAAAATTACAATAAGAAATGGACCAATTGAGAGGAAATATTAGGTAAAATGTAATATTATAATATTATATTTTACCCAATATAACCTAGTAAAAAGTGGATGGAGGTAGGAAAAAATATTAGATAAAATGTCATAATTACATTTTTGCTAATATTTCCCCCACCTCTAGACATATCTAGACAAATTCTTAGGATGAACATATCAATAAAAATACTTTACCTTTACAGGCTACATCGATTCAACACCATCATTATTTATAGCTAATTATGTATCTAAATATAACATCAAACTAAGATGGATCTAGGCTAGTTTAATTCCCCCCTGAAATAGGTTATATTCCACACGAATACCATGGGTCAATACCATGGATTCTTAAAACCATGAGTCAATACCATGGGTATTTTTATTTTTCTATTATTTAGTTTTTATAGGGTTATTTTTATTTTATTTTCACCAAGTTAAAATGTTTACATTACATTACGTTACACATTTCTAGCATACTATAAGCATTAGATCTTAGCTCAATGAATGAATTACATATAACTAAAATGAAATTATTTTCTAAATTTCAATTACATTATCTCACTATATAAAGTCTCACCTAAAATAAAAGTGAAATTGAAGTATTTTTTTTATGGCCGACATTAACTTTTAAATTAATGTTATTTTTTTAAGTAACGTTACACACAACAGCCCTCGCATATACATATATTAGCCAACACACACAAAATAAAAGTGAAAATTGAAGTATTTTATTATGGCCGACATTCATTTTTAAACTAATGTTATTTTTTTTAAGTAATGTTACACACAACATCCCTCGCATATACATATATTATCCAACGCACACAAAATAAAAGTAAAACATTTTTTTGTGTGAAGTGGTGCGATTTCATTAGAGATTTAAGTTGTCAAAATCACACCTAGGGATAACACCCGCCCTTGGCCATGCCAACCCTTAATATCACTGGATTTTTGCTCACTTTGGAACGAGCAACCTTCACATCACGTCGTGACTTAACAGTACACCCAACGCCATCTACCACGACGAAGAGTGTACAAAAATTATTAAATAATTTAATAATTTATATTTATTATATTTTAAAATAAAATATGTAAATATTTTCATTACATATTTTATTTAAAAAATAATTGAAAAAATTAACACTAATACAAATTATTTATTAAACTAAATACCTTAAATAATTGATTAACTAAATATCTTATTGTAAAAATCATTTAGTTTTTAATTTCAACTTTCCTAAACATCTTATCTATAAATTTCCCCAAAAACATATAATTCAAATATTTAAATCAATATGTTTTAAAAAGAGGGGAATGCAGTTTACCTTTTAAAAATAATATATATATATATATATATATATATATATAAAAAGTGTCAACCAATATCTACACAAATATCCACACAAGTCAAATATACTTTAAAAAAAATCATTAGAAACAACTTTTGTAAGAAAATAAAATAATTATATAAATAATATATATAATAATTATTTAAAAGAATTTATATATAGGTATAAAAGTATGTGGAAATTTTTTTAAGGAGTTCTTTTTAGTGGATTTTTTGGAATTTTCAGTGTCAAAATCTAGGTGGAAAAAATTGAGGTGAAATCTTGTTTTGTGTTATTTAAACTGGTTTTTTGACTATATATATGGATTCACCACGTTGAAAAACCCCTCGGGTTCTTCGATTGTGCAGGGGCTATCAGTGATTTTGATAAAATAATTCGTGTCGGATTTGAGATAAATTAGACTGGGAAAACCCACCGTAAAAGCTTACAAAGTCTTTCATTCCAACGGCTTCAATGTCACTGTACTACCCAAGTGGACATTGGGATTTTCTATTATTATTATTATTTTCAGACAAAAAAAACATATTGTCATTCCAGGAATAGAGAAAGTTACATTTTCATAAGATTATATCAGATCATGTAAATTAGGTCGATTTTCCACATGACCTATCCACCATAGAAGAAGTGCAAGAAAGCAGAAAAACAAGGGTGTTTGCAGGGATCCCCACCCAAAAAGATACCGACAAAAAAGGGAGAAAAAAAGTACAACAAAGATGAAAATTAATACTCAAACGATCCCATACCACAACCCCTACTGGCAGAGAACTTTTCAAAGAACATGAATCCTGGGTAGAGGGAGAGACAAACTTTTGAGAGTGCATTAGCCTCCATGTTCTGCTCCTGAAATACATGATGAAAGGAGACAATTAAGAAAGTGGGGAGAATGTTCTGTATCAACTGGATCTAGTTGCATAGAGCAGGAACCTAAAGAGAGCAATGACCTTGAATCCAGTTGATCAAGACAAGGGAGTCTCCAAAAATAAGAAAGTTATCAATGCCCAACCAAGAAGAGCACTAGAGAGCCCCCCACAATGCAATCAGCTTAGCTCTACAGTTGTCCCCCCTACCACCATGCCAGGAGAAATGATAATGGACAGAAGGGTCCAAATGAAGTGAGACTCCACATCCACAATTCCCTTTAGAGGAGGCACCATCAAAGGAACAGATAGGGAAAATGTTAGGCAAATCAACATATGAGATAGTCTGAAGAGAGTACTTTGGAGTCCAAGGACCAATTTCCTTGAAAAAAGTCGCAATTTCCAGAGCAATAGTCATAGTCATAGGCAAATTGCCTTCGAAAATAAAAGCATTCCTAGTTCGCTAAATCCCCCAAAGGACATAGAGGGGGAGGGTTCTATGGGCTTTAGCTATCGAATTCCATAATATGAAACATTCGTGTATGGAGGACGCATCATTGATCTAAGGGACACCCAAAATTGTGGCCACCCTTGCCCAAATCTCAATAGCAAAGGGGCAGGGAATAAAGAGATGGACGTAGTCCTCAAAATCCTGTCTACATAGGAAACACCAGCCAGGACCAAAGAAGCCTCTTCTATGTAGATTGTCCCATGTTATAATATGGTTGTGAATGGCTAACCATGAGAAACACTTGATCTTCAAGGGGGCTTCCCACTTCCAAAGTATAGAGGTAATGTCAGAGAAGGACAACGCTTGGGATGTGGAGGTAATGTGATCATAAGCTTCCTTGACCAAAATCCAGTCATTCCTAATGTGTTGCCCCACATAAGCACATCAGACCTCTGTGAGATATTAATGCCCGCCATGCAAAGCATGTTGTGATACCTTTCCCATTTAGCCACCATTTCCTTTGATAGTCTGATCTGTTAGGCATGTGGCCAGGAATGAGAAACCACACGCTTCCTGGACCACTCCCACAAGTTAGCAAGAGTATCTAGCCCTTGTGAGTTAAGGTCATTGATGATTGAAATAGGGAGGAGGTGGCTGCCATTGAGGCCTTTGATGGCATCCAGACCCACTTTTATTCTCAGCCCATTACCCACCCTCCAACATAGATTGCTGCAAAGCCAAGGGATTGCGAGCCTGAGATTTCTACAGATTTTTGAAGGACTACCAGTCGAAGGAACCCCCGCTGCAATCCACTCCTCCATGCTTTCCTGCTTGATATATTTCCCAAACATGATCTTTTTCCATGGCCCCTTCATGAAGAATAGCCTCCAAATGCTTGCAACCAGGAGGGCCAAATTAAAACTACGAGATTCAATGATACCCCATCCACCTTTCTATACAGATCTGGAAATGTTCTTGAATGCTGTAAGATGAAACTTCCGCACAACACCAACCCCAAACCAAAGGAACTTGGCGGTGATGGAGTTTATTTTGTTAATAATATCTTATGGTATGGAAGAGGTGCATCCAGTAAACCGAAATGCAAGTGGACATTGGGATTTATAACCATGATTTCCTTCCTACAATTGATACCAGAATCCTTTAAAGCTATCAAGCTCGAATGTGTTTCCTGTACATGAAATGTAAGCCTATTAATTCCTTGCCTTTGATCAAATTTATTATCACTCAAAATTTCACATACATCTATCCACTAACAGATCATGAGATACGTGGGTAATCCATAGGATAATGTCAAACATACTCCTTGTAAATGAGATGGGTCACTGATCTACATTAGGGAAGTAAAGGAATGAAATAATGCTCATGTTGTTGCATTGATAGACAGATAGGAGGTGTCACATCCCATTACTCGAGATATGACTTGACTAAGTAACTTTGCCTTCATACTTGTCATGGAAGTGGATGATGAGTAGGATTCCTCTCATTCAAAACTGATTCTTCTTAATCTAATGTGCCAACTATGTTTTCTAACGAATTTACCATTGGGTTAAGGTTCCTTTTGATTTGATAAAATTCCACATTGTCGAAATTAGCAATTTTAAGATTGATCCTGTGCAGAATGGGGATTGAAGCTACTTTAAATTCTCATTGATCTTGTTCACTTGCTGAATTACTATCTTAGAATCACTAAATATAGAGAGATGACAAATTGATTACTAGCTCTAAATTTTTCCACAATGCTAAGTATTCAGCTTGGTTGTTGGTTGATGTTCCTAGACCCCAAGCATATTGAATCACTCTTTCTTCATTGAGGTTAAAAATAACCCCTCCGACTCCAACCTCCCCAAAAAAATATCATACTTAATATAAATAATAATAATATTATTATTAATAAATATTTAAATGTTAATTTTTATGATGAAATGTTTGAGGTAACCTATGTGATTGGCTTGAAGATATAAGTTATCGTTCCATTATAATATTTTTTAATATTTTTGAACCAAAACATTATTGCAATACATAGTGAGATTTTTTTATCACTTTTAAATGAATATGTGTCAGCCAATTTACCAAGAGGGATCACGTTTCTTTTCACTTTAAAAGAACTTTGCATCTTATAGATCTAGAGTTAAATATTTTTTAATAAAAAGAGAATTAGGGGGTGAGAAATCTTGGATAAAATATAATATTACAATATTATATGTTACCTAATATTTATTACCGCTCCAACCAATAAAAGTCATTTTAAAAGAGGTTTGCATTTCAAGAAATTTGAGCACTCTCGACGCTTAGTAGATCTAGAGTTAAATTGGATCTAGGTTGGTTTAATTATTAATTATAAATATAGTTATTAATTTTATGTTTTTTATTTTATTTTTACCAAGTCAAAATGTTAAAGATTACAACATCAAATGTCTACATAGCAGTTAAGTTTACCTATGACCCTCAAATATAAAGTATTAAAAAAAAAGTGAATTGAATGAGGGGAAATCTTGGATAAAATGTAATATTACAATATTTATTACCACCCCTACCCAATAAAAAGTGGCCATGGGTGGGGGGAAATACTAGTTAAAATGTAATATTATTAAATTTTACCTAATATTTCCTGCCACATCTCATTTTACTCTATATTTCCCCTCACGCCTGAGTTTGTTTAATTTCAAACTTCAAATATAAAGAAAAATTACAATAAGAAATGGACCAATTGAGAGGAAATATTAGGTAAAATGTAATATTATAATATTATAATTTACCCAATATAACCTAGTAAAAAGTGGATGGAGGTAGGAAAAAATATTAGATAAAATGTCATAATTACATTTTAGCTAATATTTCCCCCACCTCTAGACATATCTAGACAAATTCTTAGGATGAACATATCAATAAAAATACTTTACCTTTACAGGCTACATCGATTCAACACCATCATTCTTTATAGCTAATTATGTATCTAAATATAACATCAAACTAAGATGGATCTAGGCTAGTTTAATTCCCCCTGAAATAGGTTATATTCCACACGGATACCATGGGTCAATACCATAGATTCTTAAAACCATGAGTCAATGTTTACATTACATTACGTTACACATTTCTAGCATACTATAAGCATTAGATCTTAGCTCAATGAATGAATTACATATAACTAAAATGAAATTATTTTCTAAATTTCAATTACTTTATCTCACTATATAAAGTCTCACCTAAAATAAAAGTGAAATTGAAGTATTTTTTTTATGGCCGACATTAACTTTTAAATTAATGTTATTTTTTTAAGTAACGTTACACACAACAGCCCTCGCATATACATATATTAGCCAACACACACAAAATAAAAGTGAAAATTGAAGTATTTTATTTATGGCCGACATTAATTTTTAAACTAATGTTATTTTTTTTAAGTAATGTTACACACAACATCCCTCGCATATACATATATTAGCCAACACACACAAAATAAAAGTAAAACATTTTTTTTTGTGAAGTGGTGCGATTTCATTAGAGATTTAAGTTGTCAAAATCACACCTAGGGATAACACCCACCCTTGGCCATGCCAACCCTTAATATCACTGGATTTTTGCTCACTTTGGAATGAGCAACCTTCACATCACGAAGTAACTTAATAGTACACCCAACACCATCTACCATGACGAAGAGTGTACAAAAATTATTAAATAATTAAATAATTTATATTTATTATATTTTAAAATAAAATATGTAAATATTTTCATTACATATTTTATTTAAAAAATAATTGAAAAAATTAACACTAATACAAATTATTTATTAAACTAAATACCTTAAATAATTGATTAACTAAATATCTTATTGTAAAAATCATTTAGTTTTTAATTTCAACTTTCCTAAACATCTTATCTATAAATTTCCCCCAAAAACATATAATTCAAATATTTAAATCAATATGTTTTAAAAAGAGGGGAATGCAGTTTACCTTTTAAAAATAATATATATATATATATATAAAAAGTGTCAACCAATATCTACACAAATATCTACACAAGTCAAATATACTTTAAAAAAAATCATTAGAAACAACTTTTGTAAGAAAATAAAATAATTATATAAATAATATATATAATAATTATTTAAAAGAATTTATATATAGGTATAAAAGTATGTGGAATTTTTTTGAAGGAGTTTTTTTTAGTGGATTTTTTGGAATTTTCAGTGTCAAAATCTAGGTGGAAAAAATTGAGGTGAAATTCTTGTTTTGTGTTATTTAAACTGGTTTTTTGACTATATATATGGATTCACCACGTTGAAAAACCCCTCGGGTTCTTCGATTGTGCAGGGGCTATCAGTGATATTGATAAAATAATTCGTGTCGGATTTGAGATAAATTAGACTGGGAAAACCCACCGTAAAAGCTTACAAAGTCTTGTTTGAAATGAAATGAAATGATATTTTAAGGTCCACGAGACTAAAAATAATCTATGAGACCATTAGTTCCCTGTTTTTAGCTCTTTACAATTCAGTACTTTTCCAATTCAAATTGATGATGAGTTGATCCAACCTTCCAACAATCTCCTCGCTAAAAAGACAATGCCAAGAAACTAATGCTAATATGTTCTCATAACTTTCTGATGTCTTTGAATGCATCACATTCCAAAATGAAATGTTTGTCGGATTCGTGGTTGTTGCAAGCCTTGTTGCAAGCCTTGGAAGTGATGATTGACACTATGTTTCAATCTCACTTCTTCACTACCTCTCATGGAAATGGTCATAGATGATATCTAATATAATGCACTGTGAAAACACCTCAACTTAAAATCAATAATAATGTTATCTATTATAATGGTAAATTTTTTGTTGATGATAATGTTATCCATTATAAGGTTACTTAAAAAGTAATAAAATAATACTTACATTAACCAATTAAAAAAAATATCAATCATAAATAAAGATAAAGTAATTGAAAATAAAAAATAATAATTTACTTTTTAGGAGAGAGATATGTACTTTCTTCACTACTTAATATAGATTTGACAAATGCCATGTAAAAATAATATTATTGATATGACATGATGTGTAATTCATTCTATATTTAGTTCACATGTAATATATATATATATATATATATATATATATATTAAACGATATATTTTTTTTATCATCATTATATAGGAAAAAAAGGTAATTTAAATTAAAAAAATTCTTATATTTTCATTCTTAATATGAAATTGATATGTAAAAGAGAAGGTGCTTTGTAATTCAAGCTATAAATATTGTGTGTGTGTGGAGAGAGAGATTGTATCCTATGGATATATGTTTTATGTTTCCAAGCATGACGGACCATGTACTGTAGTACATTTCAATGTGCAAAATGTGAACCATAAATAAACTAGCAATTGCCCCAAAAGGTGCAAAAGAGGCCGATAGGTTTGTTAATTTGGAAAAGTTGTATGAGAGAGACACATTTTGGAAAGTATCAAAGTCAATCTTTGAAGATGAAAAGACATACATTAGATCATACATTACTAACTATTACCCACACCCTAATTGAAAACTATAAAATTATATCTATGTATATACATTTTAATTTGAAATAAAGCTATTGTTTGGTGGTGTTATAAATTATTTTATTTTATGTAAAATAGTGTACCCTCTTCATGGGCAATTTTTTTCTTTTCACCTTCTAATTTTCATATAAAATCATTTTTAAAATAAATATAAAATATATTTTTAAAAAATCATTTAAATATTATTCTTCTAAAAAATTTACCGAACCTTACCAATTTTATTATTATTATAATAATTAGCTAAGCTAATTAACCTAATTTATAGTTATTATTTAAGTTGTATATCAATACTATTTTTAAATAAGTTTCTGTTATCATTTAATCTATATGAATAAAATTTGGACTATAAAGTAACTATTTTTTTTTAATTAAATTTGATTAACACACGCAACTCTCCTCCATCCCATATTACTTCATGCTTATTGTGATTGATTGATTAATTGAAATTCACTATTATAATTTTAAGAGAGCATGTATGACATGTTAGTCCTTTGGAGCAATAAAATAAAGTATTTATCTCGCAAAATAAATAATTTATTGCTTACAATTAAAAAACTTGAATGCATAAAGTTAACTACCTAACTACCTTAATATAGATAACTACCTTAATGTGCTCAAAAGGTAAAAGATATGTAAATCATGATTATAATTATAAAAAACTAAAAGTTTCTTTTATATATGTGTGTGTGTGTGCGCACAAATTTAAAAGATAATTGTCTACATTTATATAGATTTTAGTAAATCATTGCGTTAAAACAGAGTAGATCACTATGTTAACAACTTCCGGCATTCATATATGAATTATTAGCCAGACAATCAACATTGTAACCAACAACGAACATTGTAATCACCCTGAATTATTTCGAGGAGTTTCTTAATCGAGAAGTTGCTCAACCTGCTCTTCTCTAAAATCCTTGTGAACCAATCTCACTATAACCGACAATGTAATCACCCTTGATTATTTCGAGGAGTTGATTAGCGTCCTTGTGAAAAATGAGACTCACATGCTCATTGTAGTGGCAGAAAGCTTCGATTATAAGGTTATTTATCCCTAAACACAAAAGATCCCACTTCGAGGATAAGCTTCTTTCTCCAGCTCAATTTTAATTATTAAAATTGATTAAACTCTAAAGTTTAACTATTTTCAATTTATTTTAAAAAATAATTCTGTTGAATAGATACGACACTCATATATTAAGGTTTTTTAATTTTCGATGAAGTTACACATTATTTAATTAGTTTTTTAAGTTTTTATGAGTTTATACATTATTTATTTTTGTTTGAGATTAAATAACTGTTCAAGGCCACTCATAAAATGAATGTTCAAGGTCACTCAAATTGTAGATCAATTGTGTTCAAGACCACTCAAATTGTACATAGAAAGAAGGAAATATTAATTGTTCACTTGATCCTCTTCAATTTTGTAAAGCATATTTGGATTACTCTACTCTTCAGGGATTTTAAACTTGACATAAGCTTCTAGAATCCTGGTTGGTACAAAACTATACATAAGACATGTACCTATGTTGGGACTTTCTTACACATAAATACTCTCCTTCTAGTTCTGTGTATGAATGTTGAGTGTGCTGTAAAAAATCACACGTTCTGGGTATGAATGTTGGATGTGTTGTAAATAACCACACATGTAGAATAATTGTGAAAGATTATGACATATCATCCCAAAGAAACTTTATGACTCGCAACAGCTCCATGAGATATTTGTATAAAGAGATGTAGTAAGAGCTAGGGTAGAAACTAACTTTATGACTCACAAAGTATTGCAGCTCCATGAGATATTTGTATAAAGAGATGTAGCACAAGTGAGAGTTAGGGTAGAAAGATAACTGACTGAAGCAAATTTTTATAATTAAAATATGGATATCTCAGTGCTTCAACTCACAAAAAATCTCACATTCTGATTTTTAACATTTATCTCTATCTTGAATTTTTCCAAAAGGGTTTGAGCTCTAGATTTGAAGTTTCTTGTACAATGCCACGAGGTAAGAAATTTTATTTTATTTCATTTTATTTTTATTTTTTATTTTTCAGTAATAAAAAGTCGTTAATAACAAGGAATAACATATTGAAGGTCCTTTCATTAGAGGACAACTACTATTGAATTTTCAAAAATTCTATTTACCACTATCCACAAGGTACAATACAATAAGTAGAATCCTTAGAGTTGTTCGCCAGTTTTTTTAGAGATATTTCCAAT
Organism: Pinus tabuliformis; assembly: GCA_031772625.1. Taxonomy (NCBI): domain Eukaryota; kingdom Viridiplantae; phylum Streptophyta; class Pinopsida; order Pinales; family Pinaceae; genus Pinus; species Pinus tabuliformis. Next base: position 706,714,541 of record CM062811.1, read on the forward strand.
GATTGGAGGCATTAAGATTCAACATCCTCACTAAATCAAAGGGTCAAAGTTCTCACTGAATCAAAGGGTTTCCATCTTCCCTCAACCTGAAAATAATTTAAAGACTCCTAAATTTCAAATAGACACCATACCCTTTCAAAATCTGCATATAGTTTAAAGACTCCTAAATTTCAAATAGACATCATACCCTTTCAGAATCTGTATATAAAATGTTTAATGAAAATTAACAAAATAAACAATACCATTGTCTTTTCTTATTTTTTCATTGTCATGGCAATAAGAAACAACAGAAGCACTCTAAAAATTCCCAAGAAAGATATCGTTTTTATTGTGAGCTCCGTCTCCCTGCATTTAAGAATAAAAATATGTGCTTTTGTAAAATCCTTCGAGAGAAGAAAGATCGCACATGAAAATAACGTGCCAAAATCCACAATCCAAATAGCAGGAAGAAAATAAATATTAAAAGGCTTTTCAATGACATTTTTCTTCTTTCATGGAAGTAGTTAATGGCAACATCTATACCCTAGAAATGGATCCAATGAAATATTTCAGACAGATTTGCAGTTTGCCAAAAAAAAAATAAAGAAATAAAAAAGGTCGTTGAATCCTTTGTTACTTTCAAAAAAAAGTTTCGAAGTAATTGAAACACTGGGTTTACAATGGTCAATTTTTAATTTGAAAGAAATTATTGTTGCCAACTCAACATTAATTTTTAATTTGAAAAAAGGATTGTTTCCAACCAAGCATCAATTTTCAATTTGAACGAAAGATCGTTTCCATCCGAGCATCAATTTTTGATTTGAATGAAAGATCGTTTCTGTCCGAGCTTGAAGATTAAAAAAAAAAGTGGTATATGTTCACATGAAAAGTTCCACAACAAAAATTGATATTTTAAATAAAAATTTAGTTTTAATGAATACCAGTTAACACTTGTTTTTCGAAAGTATTATACGATGTGCTGGCAGCTTGTTTTTCGAAAGTAGTATACGATGTGCTGGCAGCTTCATGAGCAAGAAATCTAGAACTTAAAAAAACACACTAAGCATGTTTTTTAAACACTAAATCCAATGGAGTAATAAAGTTGAGTTGAAATCATAGTTACCAAGTTTGAATTCCAATTTGGATTCTGATTCTAAAAAAATTCAAATGTTTAAAATATGGTAAAAAACATTTTGTTTTTTTACAAATACTTAAATATATTGTTTTACCAATATTTTAAAATTATTAAATTTACAATATAATATTGAAAATCTTAGCTCCAAGGGTTAGCTCAGTTGGTCAAAATCAATGCCTTGCCATCGGGAGGTCACAAGGTCCAATCTCCCATAAGCCCTTGGGCGGAGATTCCCTTTGGGGTCGATCAACCCAGATTTTTCCGTGGTCATAGATCCCTTTGGGGTCGATCAACCCAGATTTTTCCGTGGTCATAGAGCCACCCGATTTTTCCGTTCCGTGGTCATAGAGCCACCCGATTTTTCCGTGGTCATAGAGCCACCCGTTTAACATTTTTCCGTGGTCATAGAGCCACCCGATTTTTCCGTGGTCATAGAGCCGTGGTCATAGAGCCACCCGTTTAACAGGGTGTTCGTGAACCACAACCTAAAAAAAAATATTGAAAATCTCAAAAACATCTATTATCAATTATTCATTTATCCAATCAAATCAAATTCTAAATGGTAACAATTAACACCATTTATTACCTATTATCCTATATTTTAGAAACTATAAAATTTAATATTTACTCAAATTTTCAATAAATTTATCTATTTTTATCAAAATTTTCTTTCAATAATTTTATATTTTTATTTAAATTTTATGAATATATCACCTAATGAATATATTTATTTTATATTTAATTTTTTTTTTCTAAGAACTAATAATCCATTCTATGACTTCTACTAACCATCCGATTTTATTAACAAAATTCAATTTGCAAATCCTAAGCCTTAAGTCTTTATGGATTTTATTAACAGCCTTCCTAAGAAATTTAGGATGAAAAAATCCATTGTATAAAAAGTCAATCAGCCTTATACAACCAGCTTTACCATACATTAAGAGGTAAGCTGGCATCCATCGATCCAAAAGGAATTTTGAAGAGCACCTGATGGTATGATAAATCTGTAGTTTTGATTGGAAACCGACTCCGTTGTGCCTCTAAATAGAATATGATAAATCCAAATTCCTCTAATGGAAAGTTTTATACAATTTTAACATTTAACCGTATCCAATTTCATGGATGCTAAAGGGTTTATGAACAACGAATGGGCATGCGGAAAACTGCTGCTCTTTCCTGTAAACTAAATATTCTGTATCGAACCTCCATATTTTCGAATTTTTTTTCTCCAATTTGACTGAATTTGGTAACTATGGTTGAAACCATCTAGAGGTCAAATATGAATGCATCTAGAGGTCCAATATGAATGATTAAGGAAAATACTTGGAAACACCAACATATATTCAATGAAAGTTTTCTGTCAAATTATTAGAAGCAATGAAAATGCATGTCCAGATAAAGTGAATCAGCTTAACCACAAACAGTTTGCCAAGAGGCTTAGCGGATTGGCTGGATAATTGATAGAAAGTTCACGAAGGACTTATTTGTGTAACGTCTATAGCTGTCTCGCAACAATGTATTTTTTCTCTGAATTTGTTTCGAAATGTTTTAGGACGGGCTTGGTTTCATTTGACACAACAACCTTCTGGAAAGACATACCAGAATCCAAAGACTCAAAAACACCCAAAAAAGGTGTACGATAAGACAACAAAGTGGGAAATTGCTTAAAACGATGGCAGATGGAAACAGAGGTTTCATATGTGGAGCAAAAAACATAACCGCCAAAAGCAAGGCGGAAGCCTTCAGTGACATGTAATACATAATTCTTGACATTCCAGTTTTCAAAATGGATTGAGACAACAGATTTATCTGGATTCGAGTTACCAAAAATCACACCCGAAAGACTGACACAAAATTCATTTTGCCATAAATTTAAAGGTTTCCTGAACAGAAAAACTAAGCTTCTGAGCCATAGAGAGGAAACATTTGTGAACTTGCATATCAACAAATCTTTTCTTTAAATAAAATCATGAATCACATTACTGCAACTAAGCAACAAAGAAAACTAAAAGAGATAATGGATCATTTCTCATGTGATTTTCGCCGAAAAATATATCATAATGGATCATTGCAAAAACGTGATCTTCACTCTTTGAATCACATTGACAAAGAGTTATTTCCATAAATTACACGTGTAAATATTTCACAAAAGTTTTGAAATCACAATTAAACGGAAAATTGATCGAGTCCTTTTGAGCTGCAAGGTTGCAGAAAATTGTATATCAGAGAGAATCCAAAACTATACAAATCGAAAAAGTAAATAATCACTGGGGACTTACAATTATTTCTGCAATGATGCGAGGTTGCCTTAATGGCCTGAGCAGAAAAGCTAGCGTCTTGGTTATGAGCAACACAATAAAGAGCAACAAAATTTACAGGATTATCACCCTGTCATGCTCCATTGGACGTCGCTCATCAATACTACACAAACTGGCGGTATTATCGCCCTGCCATGCTCCATTGGACGTCGTCTTCCTCAATAATACATAACTGGTGGCATTAGCCACCGCGGATGCTCTAATCACAACATACTCCATGGTTATTCCCTGCACGGTACCTGTGAACCTTTGCTAAAACAATGAGTCGGGCACAGTAACTCAGAACTCCATGAAAAAAAAACACTAGCCGCCATTATCTTTGATGTGAAAGAAATCAGGGAAAAGTTCTACAGAGATGCCATCTTTTCACTGGTTTTATATGCCACATCTACATCACCATGCCTTTTTCGCCCCTCCACCCGCTTAAAAAGGCCACCGTTAAGAAGATCACTCATCAACCACACCTAAACATTTGCGGTTTGAGACCTGGCGTCGGGTATATCATATTTTTTTTGTCGATATGAGAGCAGAAAGAGCTGGACATGCAATTGAAGCCTCCTGGAATTGTCAGTTCCTTCCCAGAGTTAAACACGTGACAACATTTTTGAGAAAGTTTCAACGGTCCTCGATTCGGCGCAGCAGATCCAACTTCCACATGCACAAGGCCTAACAAAGGGAGTGCGAAATATCTACAACACTATTGGGATCTTGGAATCAACCTCCCGCCAACATAACACAAGGCCTAACAGAGGGAGTGTGAAATATCTGAAACAGTTATTGAATAGAACAGATGTCATAGTCATATGGTTCCAAAGGTCATGGTTTTTTGTACAGATGTCATGGTTAAATAGGAAAGGTAGACGAAAATCCAAGGTCGACTGATTCAAAAAGAAGGCCTAACAACCTAAATATCTCAGTGTCAACTATGTACATGATACACAAAACAAGTGAAAAAAAAACTTCTTATAGTTAAAATATTGTTTTAGTGTGTTGGTCAAAACCAACATAGATCCATCTTAATTTCAGATCTACCAAAAGCAGAGAGGAATCAAATCTCTCAAGGTACAAACCTTTCCTCAAGTTTTGCAGTAAAAAAAAAGTTTGCATATTGAGAAATTTGATCTATCGACACTCGATAGATCTAAAGTTAAGAGGGATTTATGCTGATGTAATAAGAAACCAGTTTCTAAAATGAATTGTTTAATAATATTGTGGAAATAACATTTGAAAAAGTTTTTGAAAAAGTTGTTAGAGAAGTTATCTGGTAGAATGTGGTTGATAATATGTTATTTGTTTTATGCATTATACATTGTAGATTGTGTTCATATGAATATGATGTTTCACGAGAACGTTTTGTTCAACATAACTTTGTTATCTATTGAAAACTCTATTGTTATAACAAATTGTTTACATTCATTGTAGAATGGCTTGAATGGAGTAAAAAAACATTACTTGCCTTGAGCACTCTAGTGACTTGTAATGATTTTATTTTTTGGGTCATAGGATTTTGTTAGTATATGTTAAAAATCTTAAAAAGTAAATTTGTTTCAATATCAAGCATGTGATTGAAAACTTTCCTGAATAAGTATGGTTATTTTTCCTTTGTCTATGATTGACTGCATAATATGTTATTTGTTTTGTGCATTATACATTACAGAGTGTGTTCATATGAATATGATGTTTCACAAGAACTTTTTGTTCAACATAACTTGTCATCTATTGAAAACTCTATTGTTATAACAAATTGTTTACATTTTTTTGGAGAATGGCTTGAATGGAGTAAAAAAACATTACTTGCCTTGAGTATTCTAGTGACTTGTAATGATTTTATTGTTTGGGTCATAGGATTTTGTTAGTCTATGTTGAAAATATTAAAAAGTAAATTTGTTTCAATACTAAGCATGTGATTGAAAACTTTCCTGAATAAGTATGGTTATTTTTCCTTATCTATGATTGACTGCATTTCAAAGTATGTTGTTTCTGATGGCCATGTAGTAAATAATTTTAAGTATGTTGTTTCTGATGGCCATGTAGTAAATAGTAAATAATTTTTTGTTTGTCTGTCAAATTATCTGTGTTCCTTTAGGTTTGATATGTGGCTTGAGAAACCATGACCCAGGGGCATCTAAGCCCCCAAAATCACCTGGAGATTGCACTTAACGTTGGCCACACCAACCCTAAGCGGACTGGGTTTTAGCTTGTCTCCTTCCCCCAAAATCACCTGGAGATTGCACTTAACGTTGGCCACACCAACCCTAAGCGGACTGGGTTTTAGCTTGTCTCCTTCCCCCAAAATCACCTGGAGATTGCACTTAACGTTGGCCACACCAACCCTAAGCGGACTGGGTTTTAGCTTGTCTCCTTCCCCTAGCACTGACAAAACTTCACGTTGGCCACACCAACCCTAAGCGGACTGGGTTTTAGCTTGTCTCCTTCCCCTAGCACTGACAAAACTTCCACCGTGAGGTTTGATCATAGGTTGCCTTGCTAACAAGGCTCATAATCAACCAGTTGTGCTAGTGGGACTTAACTATATATGTATGAGAAATCTAAATATTTATATTCAATAAACATACAAATATGAAATATGAAAAAAATAGAAAAAACAACATGTACTTAGCAAACTAATAAAAATGATGTTTGGATTACATTGTTTATTCTAGTAATGTCATGAGTTGTTTGACCATCTTTCACATAATTATTTCTTTGATGACGCCATGAAACAATTGCTACAAAACTATTGAGTGATCGTTTATTTGTTTACAAAGTGCATTAATTGTAGTATCTAGAGTGAGTATATTTAACAAAAACTAATGTTATCCTTTCAACTATAGAGATTGAAGTGGATGTGATGCAATGGCTATCATATCCCTTTTCATATTTATTTTATGATTTCTAATTTTAGTATACAAACATTGTTACCAAGAGAAAAATGAGATAGAAATTATGATATGAGTTTGTGATGCAGACCATTAGAGTTTCTAAACCATCAAGCCTTTGGAGGACAAATTTCCAAAGAGGGATTTTGACATTTCGAGAAGAACTCATATTCTTCTATGTAAATATTATATTTAGTTGATTTATTCTAGGAAATCTAAATGAATGAGTAATGAATCTAGAAATTGTTTGGATAGGTAAGATTTTGTTGATAAGTTAAAAGAATATATTCTTTGTAAAGCATGAGAGTTGTAAGCATGATTTATGGAAAGATTCTAGGGATAAATAGAGTGATTTTAGGATTTAGAAAAATATGTGATGTTTCTAAATTCTATCTATTGTAAGCCTATGGGCAACAATAAAAGGGTGTAAGGAAGATGAGGATGGCCAAATGAATGTGAAATCAAGTCATAGAGAGAAACACATGTTTGTGAGTGTTTTGTGTGTACATATTTTGTTAATGAAATGAAGTTTCATATCTTCCATGTATGAAGTGTCTATGTGCATGATCATTAGAGAATTCTTGAAATCTATAATTGGTAGAATTAAGTGCCTATGTGCGTGAATTGGGTAGAGAAATATTATTGAATATTTAGTGAAACTAAATTCATAGCATGCGTTGAATAGTGGAGACTAAGAATCATTGGTTTATTTATGATGGGATATGTTGTGTTTAGGTACAAAACACTCAACTAGAGGAAATCGTTTTTGTGTGTGTAGCGTTGGCACAAGAAGAGTGACATTTTCCATGAATGGTTGATCAAAGAAGAAGCATGCATTCTTGATTGTAGAGTTGGATGACTCGTTTGAGGAATTGTAGTTTAAGCATTGAAGAGAAGAAATTACTGTTTATACGCTGAAGGATTTTGAGGTCGTGATTGTTTAGAACTAAAGATAACAATTGTGTTGAAATCTTTTGCTTCTAAAGGTTCAAATCACCATCATAGCTTGTAGATGTGCAGAAGACTATCGCAAAATATTTCAATTGGGTTTAGACTATAATGTGAAAAGATTTGTTGATAAGATGTTATCAAATGAAGGAGTGCTTAGTAATTACTCATGCAAGTGCGACAAGAACTTTAATAGAGAAGTTCAAGATGCAGTAAAAATAGGATTTTAATGCATTAAGTGATATCAGAGCTAGTAATCTCTTTGGGAAAATAAATCAGAGCAGGTTCACTCTTTGGAGGATAAATTTCGATATTGAAACATCAAAAGTTTGACAAATCTAATTAAGGTAAATTGTTTTGTTTGCAACTTATATTGATAACAATATGAATTAACCTTCCATGGAGAAAAAAAAAGAAGTTCTTTGGAAGGCAATATACTTGGATGAAAGTAGAACATATTGGCCTTGACAAGAAAACTTAAGAGAATAATATTCTGAATATGTGAAAGGACATTGGAATAAATTGTAGCAACATTGCACATGTTCACATGAAGTTGATCACGTAGGTAGAATTTGTCATTTTATGTTTTCAACTAAATTGAGAAAGAATTTATTCACTATAGGTAGCAATAATGGAAATGGTTAACAGGGAAGAATTGTAATTGAAATTAAAGGAAGTTCTTAGAGACTATGGCAAAGAACTTTTACAAGTTCTAGCTGAGCTTGGAAGTAGGAGGACAAGTTGATGTTCTTGGAGGAACTGAATATCTACAAAGGCTGAAAAGGAGCAGAGAATCTCAAGATTTTCTAAAGGAGAAAACCAATGATACCAAAAGGTCAAGCTCAAAAATAGCTTGGTGAGACATTGTAACAGGTTAAGGAGTAACTTTTTATTACAAAGGCTTGGATGCAGTCTACAAGTGGACAATTTAAAGTTCACAAAGGAAAGACGAATATAACGATTGATGGCAATAACAAATTTTTTTAGGGAATCCATAGGAAATCAAGTCATGATAAACTTGATAGAGAAATAGTTTTCATGAAATTAGAACTAGATGTGGTGATGGAACTACTACAGGAGGGTGAGAGAGAGAAAAGGTAAATATGAACTCTATATATTAGTGTTAAGTAGATTTTTTTAATCTAAGGCAAAGGACAAATACTCAGTTGAGAGATGAAAAGATGAGAGGAGTTGAGCTGAAGTAAAGATTAACTATTAAAGGAGAAGTTCACTACTATGAACTTGAACAAGGACCCATCATTGGAGAGAGTGATGATTTTGTTGATAGGAGACCGATTTAGAGTCTCATAGAGTGTTTGGAGAGTGAAGAACAACATGAGGAATTGATTTCTGAAACATCAAATGAGCCCAATGAGCCTTATTATTTTAAATATGAGAAATTGTGTATGATTGCAAGTATTGTTGCAGATAAGGAACAATCTTATGAAGTTGTCATGAAGATGGAAGAAGATGAAGAAGGACAAAACCCCAATTGTGTTCTAAGCAAGAATGAAAAGGAGCACTTAGATGCAATGCTCGTGAAAGGAGATGAAAAACCACAATTGTTAAAAGAACCAAAGGTAGAAGAAGAGATTGCAACCAATGATAGGAAATGCTTACGAGAACTAAATAGAGAAGAGATGCTTACAACATCTAAAGAGACAAAGATTATTTTTTTCTATCAAACTAATTATGTGTTTGTACGTATTGATGATGGAGAGTTGTATCATGAAGGAAATACCATAGCAATTCCAATCAATGGATTGAAAAATTAAATTATATTTCCAGGAGAAAATAATGTGGACTTCAAGGAAGAAGTAAGGCTCTTGGAGGAATGACAAAGGACGCTAGTAATGAATATGGCATGGAGTTACAAATAAGGTAATTTTACTGATTTGTGTGAAGAATTGAACATTAGTAGATCAAAGGATTCATATTTAGTATGTAAAATGGGAGTTAGAAGAAGAGGAAAATGTCTTGAAAGATAATAATGAGGAGATGCAATAGTCAAATTATAGGCACCAATCAACAAAATGATGAAGTCAGAATTGAGATTTTGAAGAGGACACAAATAATCATAATGTAGAGAAGTTATGGAGAAGGAATTCAAATATATATATCATATCTATGAGAAGATGTATGTTGAGGAGGAGCAAGATAAGAATTTGGAAACTCTTATGCAAGAGGAAAAAAAACACTTAATTTTAGTAAAAAGCTAGTTTAGATGTTGAAATTGAGAAGTTGAGGAAACTAATGATGAAAATGCCTAGGAATAGGTATATTGCTATAAGAAGTGAAATCAACAACAAGAGGAAAATTAATGTACAATAGAGCATCAATAAATTCAATGGGAAGTTGTAAGATCAATTGTGGAAACTAAGAGAGTTGAATGTTACAATAGCTAAAGCAATTGAACAACAACCTAAAAAACAAATAATCAACTGCAACATAAGGTTTGGGATCCAGGAGGATTGTTGCATTAAATGCGTATGACCAGGAGGTCATAAATTTTTCTATTGTGGGAGTCTGATGCAAGATCATTAGAGCTTCTAAACCATCAATCCTTTGGAGGAAAAATTTCCAAAGAAGGATTTTGACATTTCGAGAAGAAATCATATTCTCTTATGTATATATTATATTGCGCTGATTTATTTTAGGAAATCTAAATGATTGAGTCATCGGTCTAGAATTTGTTTGGATATGTAATATTTTGTTGATATGTTAAAAGAAAATATTCTTTGCAAAGCATGAGAGATGTAAGGGTGATTTATGGAAATATTTTAGGATTTAGAAAAATCCATGATGTTTACAAATTCTATCCATTTTAAGCCTATGGTAAATAAAAAAGAGAGAGGATACGTGTGGAAGTGGAAGATGGGTAACTGAATGCGAAATCAAGCCCTAGAGAGAAAATATTGTCTTTGAGTATTTTGTATGTACAGGTTTTGTTAATGAATTCAAGTTTCATGTCTTCTATCTATGAAGTGTCTATGTGCACAACCATTGAAAATTCATGAAATATGGAATTTGTAGAATTCAGTGCATATGTGCATGAATTGGGCAAAGAAATCTTATTGAAGGTTTAGTGAAATTAAATTCACTACATGTGTTCAAAGGTGGAGACTAAGAATCATCGGTCTATTTCTGATGGGATATGGTTGCATTGAGGTAAAAAATGCTCAGTTAGAGGAAACCATGTTTGTGTGTGTAGTGTTGGTACACGAAGATTTACAACATAGCCCATGAATGCTTAATCAAAGAAGAAGCATGCATTATTGATTGTAGATTTGGAAGACTCATTGGAGGAGCTATGGTTCAAGCATTGAAGAGAATACACTATTGGTTACACAATGAAGGATTTTGAGCTTGTGATTGTTTCACATTAGAGATAACAATTGTGTTAAAATCTTTTGATTCTAAAGGAAGAAATCGTCATTAGAGCTTGTAGTCGTGCGGAAGACTGGCACAAAGGATTTGAGTTGGGGTTAGACTACAATGTGTAGAGATTTGTTGACTCATGATATGTAAGCGGATGAAGGTGTGCTTAATAATTTCTCATGCAAACACTACAAAAACTTTAATGGAGAAGTTGAAGACGTACGAAAAATAAGATTTTCCTATATTAGTTTGTCACTAATGTTCATAGTTAATGTGATTTGGCCCTACATGTCAACAAGATCAACATGAAAAACTTGAGATTTTAGTGATGAATTAAAGGTTCTCATAGAAGCGAGACCATATAACACTAGAAATATAGGTTGAGTTCCCTATGCATATATATAGTATGGAAGATGATGCTAAGTTATCATAAAATCTATACTATACATTTGAAACTTAGATCTTTAAAACATCTTTGCATTTAGAGAAGTGGAGTACACTCCACATCCTAAGTAAAGATGGGTTATTCTATGAACTCTTCATATGCTCATGCTTGTATAATGTAACACTACACTAAATATATACATTTAGATAAAACCATATGTTCATATGTTTGATATGCATCTTGACTTCAAGTGCACCTAGTACATATAAACCAATGTTTTTTCATCTGAAAAAAAATACAACTTAAACTCAAAGATGCATATTTCGACTTCATAAAATGATTAAATCCTATCAATTTTTTAAAATTGAAAGATAATTAAAAGATAAATTAATTCAAATCAATTCATGGTTTTAGATTTTTGACATTTATATCACCAATTTCTAAATTTCAAAAGCTAATCACTAAAATATTGTGACGGAAAAAATTAAATACTCATCTGGGGAGATCACCTAGTCTATTTTTAGTGAAAAAAGCACATGCCAACCCCCCATTTGACAATGTGGTTTTTGGTCCTTTCTTTCTATTATTCCAAAAATAAAATTTTCTAATTACTTCAGTTAAACAAGGTGATCTATGCCCCTATACTACTAGTGTAACCCCTTATTGTTATTAGTACAACCCCCTTATTATATTGTTGTACCCATGTAGTCCCCATATTGTTATTATAGTGCCCCATAGAAGCCCACTATTGTTATTATTGTGCCCTTACATTATTATTGTTATGTCGGCTCTGACTATATTATGACCCCTTAGACTCCTATATATAGAAAGGAGGTCTTGTCATTTGTATCATCCAAGAATTGTTCATTTGTGTAATGTAAAGGAGGTTGCCCCCTCGAAGAGGCTTATTTCTAAGGCGTTCATCTATCTCTTCTATCTTTTTGTGAGCTGGTTTCATAACATTTGGTATCAGAGCTTTGGATTCTAGGGTTTTGCTGCTCCAAACAGGTCATCGTGGAATTTGCGCTATAACTTTTTTTTTGCGACATTTCAGATGCTACAAAAAAAACCCATTTGGGCCAAAATCCTTCTGAACCTCTGGTCCAAATTTCAGAGCTTTTTGTGCTATATTTGTAGAGATATGATCTAAGGAAGTTTGCCATTTTGTAGACTCCTAAATTACATTCTAAACAGGTGACCTGTAGAAAATCGTCATAATAGTCTCTTTGAGCATCAGATTGAAATTTCGTAAGAGGTTACAGAAAGAGGAGAGACTGTAGTTTCCTGTGTATATTTTATAGATCCGAAGGTCAAAACAGTGACATGTGACACGTCATACATTTTTGCTATTTTGAAAAGATGTATAATTAGGTCATCTTGGGAGATTGTGCATAACTCGTTCTTGGAGAATCCAATTTCGATCAGACTAGTGGCATTGGAAAGAGGACCCAGAGGACTACTGCAGGTCTTGATTGCAGAACTGGAAGATCCAAAATTACAGAGTTACAGTCGTTTCAAGATCGAGCTCCTAAAATCAAGAAAAAGCAAGATGAGGAAGTTTGATGGCAAGGATTTGGTAAATTGGATACTACAGATGGAGAAATATTTTGATCTAAATGGTGTACCACTGATACAAAAGGTATGTATTGCATCTTCATATTTAGAACATGATCAATTTTTATGGTATAAAGGGCTTTGTTATCGTAAACCACTTGTTACATGGTCAATTTTCACGGAGGAAATGATAGCACATTATCAGGATACAAAGAGAAACACCTTCTTTAGCCAATTGATAAATCTCAAACAAAAGTGTTCAATGGCAGAGCACATTGAGGACTTTCAAAAATTGAATATAAGGGTAAATGATATTCTAGAGAAGCAAATGATCGATGTCTTCATAGGTACTTTAAAGGATAATATTCAACATGAGGTTCGTCTTTGGGAACTTGATACATTGGAGAAGGCATTCAAGTGGGCAAGAAAAATTGAAAGTGAAATTATGGAAACAAGGACCACTCACGACTATAATTATGGAAGTGTTTTTTCTCCTACCCTTCCACAACCTACAAGGATTACACCACAACAATTGGAAGAAAAAAGAGAAAAAGGGCTTTGTTACAATTGTGATAGCAAATGTACTAAAGGTCATAAGTGTGCTAAGAAGAAATTATTTTACATAGACTATAAAGAGGAGGAAGAAAAGGATCAAGAAACATCAAAAGAAGAGGATATACACCAAGAACCAACCCCAAAGAAAAAACAAATGAATTTGACCATATCTTGTAAAGCATTGGAAATAATTACCACTCCTCAAACTCTCAAGATAGAAGGACATATCAAGAATAAAAAGGTTCAAGAAGTGAAAGATCACACCGAGAAGGAAGAAATGAATCCAATCATTTCTTGTAATGCATTGGCCAAAATTACCACTCAAACTATCAAGATAGAAGGACATATCAAGAAGAAAAATGTTCAAGAAGTGAAAGATCACATCGAGCATCAAGAAATGAATCCGACCATATCTTGTAAAGCATTGGAAGAAATTACCACTCCTCAAACTCTCAAGATAGAAGGACATTATCAAGAAGAAAAAGGTTCAAGCAGTGAAAGATCACATCGAGCATCAGCAACAAGTTCTCCAACTTTTAAAGGATAACGCCACTTTGGTGCAAAATCGAATGAAACAACAGGTAGATCAACATCGTAGTGAAAAAAGTTTTGATGTAGGTGATTGGGTATTTTTACAACTACATCTCAAGCAAGCTATTTGTGAGAAGGAAATGTTGGCAATACTACATACACTTAAGAAATGACGACCTTACCCAATGGGAAGACACTTCAAGTTAAAAATGGATCATGATAGTCTTAAATACTTTTTAGAACAAATATTATCTTTAGAAGAAAAAAACTTAATACATTTATTTACATTATTGATAGTTGAATTATTTGGTAGATGTCCATATTATTGATAGCCGAATTATTTAGTAGAGAAGGAAAAAATACCTCATAAATAATTTCAAAGCCTTCCACCTGAAAAATGGTCTTAAAATGTTCAATATAACATTACTAAAATCTTGAAAAGATAAAATATAATAGATAAAAATGTGATTATTAACCTAAAAAATATTAATAAATTTTAATTTATAAAAATAAAAAGTTTATTATAAATAAATTTATTTAATTGAAAATAAATACTAAAATAAATTTGTGAAAGTAATATATTGAATTTAAAGAATTTTTCTTTGGTTTTTTAACAACTAATTTGTTGAATGCATAAAAGTCACAAGCCATTTTACTATTCTATGAATCCTCTTCCTAAAAATAAACAATAATAAGTTTAAAAATGAAGTTTTAACTAAAATATGGTAGGTAGGGTACTCCTTCACTTGGTACAATAAGGAGATAAAAATGCAATCCCGTTTCACTTTGATGTGTAAAGGTTGTTATGAGTTCCACATTGCGTATGTATGGCATGTCTGTCCTTATGATTGATTTTATGGAAAGTTGAAAATTAATGTGCCACTCTTTCAAATCGAAATTTCATATTTGTACAACAAAGTGTTTTAGACAAACACTACTTTAAAGGTTTCAGAGTCTTTAAAGGTTTCAGGTTGCTTATTATTGACTTTATGCTAAGAACCTCTTATATTGACTATTAAATGTTCAAAAAGAATTTGAATGGCCAAACAATCCGTTGTTTGCAAAGTCATATTGAAATGATTTACCTCAAGCTCATACGATACTACGATGTATGAATTACAATCCTTGGCATTTGATAACATGTTTGATCAAGAGTAATACATTGTTTGATTATGTGATAACAACTCTTAGAATGATACAACACACGTAGCACAAATTGATACATGTTACAAAGGTGGTCAAGCCTTATTCAACGCAGGGCAAGTTGCGATGTGATAATTTGGTAACATGAGTCCTTAAGTCTTATAATTAGTCTTTATAACCCATAATATGCATATAACATTAACGCTCACAGTGCTTTGTAAAGGTTTCATAACAAGCGTCGAACCTTAGGTCGCCAAAGAGTAGTTAGCAATCTTTGTTGCAATCCTGTAGCAAGGGTGTGTAATTTTACTATTTATAGGAACTTGGATCATCAGTGAAAACCCTGGCTTGGTGATGGACCTCTAAATTAGACTAAATTAAAACTTGTTTGACCATCCTTTAGTACATTAAACATCTTTTTTTACATTAGATAATGTATTTTTAACTTTAATATGTTCATTATGAAGGTTTATGAATAATTGCATATAAGTGCCTAATCTTATTTATTTTTGTGGAATATTATGAGAATATTGTACAGATTATGAATATTTGGAGGATGATATAATTTAGGGACTTGCTCCTTACTACATGGGGGTCAATATTAAATAATAAATCAAGAAAATATTATGAAATTATTGCACAGATTCTGGAGCTCCAATGATTGAGAAAATCTAGGAATGTGTTCCTTGTCATTTAATGCAGATTCATAGTATTGGGAACAAGATCCACTATATGAGGGATTTTGGTGGGGAAATCTTCCTCCTTTCATGGGGAATGCTTCTTAATCATTTTTTATAAGTACCAAGTCAAATTTGCCTCTAGGGGTAGATTTTTCTTAGTCTTTTTGTGGAGAGAGCTCGTATTTTTGCAACTTCACTTTCATTTCTTGCAGGGATGTAATTGTATTAATGGAAATAATGAAGATTGGTGCCATGTTAAGCTTCTAAATCTTGGTCTCCTTTATAGGACTCTAAGATTCTTTGGGCTTGACCATCCCATGATCCTCAGAGCCCTTTTGTATTATTTATTTTTCTTCTTTTCACTCATTATTCACATGCATATCTTATTCTTGTCTTTTTTCTATTTCTGCATTTAGTATTAATGGTTTCTTGTTGTAGGATTGGGTTAAATGGTTGAAGTAAGTTATTTTGCAGGATCATAAGAATCATTTCACCATTGGAAAAACTTTGGAAGGCCATAGTAATCATTGAGCTACTTGGATTAGTTTGCTTATTCTCAAATCTAGATTCCTGGCAGTCCCTTGTGGCAAATAACAGTGAATTTATGCTATTTTTTAGAGCATGCTAATGAGATTCAATCGAGTTGATTCCACTTGCATTAGATCAAAAAAATCTACCCCATTTCATTTTCACTTGATTAGGTTAGGCATTTGATAGATTTACTAGCTCATTAGTTCTCTAATTTCTAGATTTTAGACTATTAAATTTTTGCTATTTTGTAGCATGGGTTAAAAGAGGTATTTTTGAGTGATTCCACTTGGAATGGAGACCTAATACATCATAGTCAATACAAAAATTTGTCCCATCCAATTTGGATTTGATTTTCTTGGTCATTTGATGAATTATAACTTCCTGTAGTAAATTTGTAGCGTCATGTAGTTTCTTGTAGTACTCTTCTAGGGTGTATATACTTGCCCCGATTTTCTAAAAAAGATTGGTTTTGGTCCCTTAGGATTGAATCATGACCCCTAGGCTCTAAATCAACGGTCGAAGAAGAATAAACACCAATTAGGACATGACTTTTTACAATGTAGATTAGGCCTATTTATTTGAATTCATGCTCTTAGGATTTCAATTACAATTGTTCTTCTTGCTTATGATTAATTTCTTTTTCAAAGTAAAATTTCCATTTATGAAATTAGTTTAGGATTTGATTTCTTTACATCCACTCTAGTACATCATGACATCAAAGGAAGGACACATTGTATGCTGTACATATAATGTTGATATCTCTTAAGTTTTTATGAACCTCGGGTTGATAATTAAAGTTGGTAGCCTTGGGAGTTGCAACATTCTTGTTGCAATACCGAGGCTCATCACTTTTTGGCGCCATTGTCTGGAAGCTGTAAAAGTATGCATTATTTTCTTCCCTAGTTGATTCATTTCCTTTACTTTCAGCATAAACTAAAAATTTGCGTTAGGCATATTTCATTTCAAAACAGAAAATTGCATTGCATTAGCATTCTTATACAAAAAAAAACTTCTCCAACACCAACCCCCCCATTTGATCACATGGTGCAGTAAGAGCCACATCAACATTCTTTTTTGTAGGTAGAATAAGAAGAGGTGGCTGAGAAGGAAGAATAAATGGATGTAAATGATGACAATGAAGAAGATCTTCTTTGACTTCCCATTCAATATACTGATGTTAGTGTGCATATGAAGAACATCCCTCCATCTTTTCTTCAAACATTTCATTGTCTAAGGTCAGAGGATCCATAAACCTTTCTCTTTGAATTTGAGATCCTTTGTAGATCTTATGGTTACTTATTAAACACTCAAAAATTGAGATTATTTCTGGAAACATTGAAGGATA
The DNA here is from genome assembly GCA_031772625.1 of Pinus tabuliformis. NCBI lineage: Eukaryota > Viridiplantae > Streptophyta > Pinopsida > Pinales > Pinaceae > Pinus > Pinus tabuliformis. The sequence goes on from CM062811.1 coordinate 706,731,902, forward strand.
GATCTCCTAAATGGTTCATGAGTTTAATGACTAATTCAGTAAGATCATGGAATGATATGAAAAGCATATTTATAGAAAAATATAAAGATCATGATCTTAAGGAGGAAATATTTAGAAAGAATCAAAAAGATAATGAGAGCCTTGGGGATCTAATAGAGAGGTTCATGTATAACATTAAGAGGGAAAAACTACATCATTTAGGATTTGACACACTAAAAGCCCTCTTACTTAGAACAATTAGGGATGAGTGGATTGATATTCTTGATCTCACGAGTAGAGGTGATGTATACCAATTATCATTTGAATAAATTTGTGAAACGTGCAAACAAATATCAAGAGAAAGGGCAAGAGTAAGTAAATCAACACCAAGATCGGTAAGTCAAGCTAAACTTGGAAATTCGTTTGACGACTTTAAAACAAAAATTCTTAGCAATCTAACTAAACAAGTAGAAATGTTAAGAATGCAAGATGAAGAAAAAGAAGATGTTGATATTTGTGTTGTCCATGTAGAATTACATGCTATTAAATATTTCTCCTCATTACCAAGGTTGAAGGAAGTTTACCAAGACGACAATGGAGCAAGTCAATTGCCAATTAAACTATGTTATCTAGCTTCAAGAGGACCATGACAACCTATTTAACTTGATATGCTGCGAGAGCCTAATTCACAATTTCAAGCTTATGCACATCCATCTCAAAGTAATTGTAACACACCCTTTCCTTGGCAACCTTGGCCATATCAACCCCAAAACCAATCTTGGCAACAAGGTTGGCAAGGAAATTATGGGAGCCATCCACAATATCCTCAATATTTTCCTCAACATTCTCCATATCCAACTCCATGTTATCCACACCATTCACCTCCACCATAGCCACAACTCCAACCACATCCATCTCAAATATCCACTCCCACTCAACTACCTATACCACCATTTCCGAACTCACACAATGAAGTAGTTCAACCCACTTACAATGTTGAGGTACAACACTTCCAAATATCTCTTCTTGATCTAAAAGTTATTCATATTAGCCCAGGAAGAGTATATCAAAAAAATCTCTTGATATCATTGAATGACAACATGTATAAAAATAAGATTCAAATGAGAAGACTAAAGAATCATGGGCTTCACTTAACGAAGAGCATACATTAGAATCATAGATTGGGAAATTTCCCTCATGTTTACCATCAAATCCTCTATGTGTTCAAGAGAATAATCAGCAAAAAGAAGAAGATCTGAATTTCATGGAAGAATAAGACATCCAAGATGATCGAAATCAACAAGTGGACTAGGGGCATCACAACTATATTGAAATATGGTTCCAGAAGATCACTAAGTTGCAACAATACTCTCTTCTTCAACTGTGCTTGATATCATCAAAGTCAAATCATTTGGTCTCTTACATTCAGGTACATGTCAAAGAATATGTTTTGAGCCTACACGATTTAAACTGTCATCCAATTATGCAAGTGGAAACATTAGAAGTATTCCTACACTTAAATGATTCTTTTTTTTCAAGTAGAGTAGGATAGGAAAAGAAATAAAAAATGAAAAATAAGAGAAAAACATAAAATTTCAGGTGAAAACCTTCTTTGAGGTATCTGAGATTGGCTCATTGATTGAAAACCTCCATGAGGTAGTCAATGGGTTGGAAGAAGAGAGAAAAGAGAGAGAGAAAAAAAAGATCCTAGGTGAAATCCTCCTTTGAGGCGCTTAGGCAGACCTACTAGTTGAAAACCTCATTGAGGCGGCTAGTAGGCCTAAAAGAAAAAAGAAGAAAAAATAAAAATATTTGTTCCATGTATCTCTCTCTCAAGAATGTAGGTGTTCTCCAATATCTACAAGCAACAAAAATAAGTTAGCCACCAAAAGAAAAGTTGATCAAAATCTTAGTGAAAGGAAGTCAAACTTGAACTTTCTCCTCCTTTACTCAGATGCTCCAGAAGGAGCCATGTCAATCCATCACCTTCATTTATTTCCACCATCCACTCATCATTCCCAAGTTTTTACCACTCATTTTCCTTTCTGTCCTAAAATTCTACAAGAAGATCCTGTAGTTACTACACGAAAGAAAAATACATAGAGCATAAAATTAATTGTCATATCTTGAAAAACATGCATCTGTTTGCCAATATGTTTCACGATGAGATGCATATGGATGATAGTAACATATTCAAGCAATTTCAACAAATTTCGGTGCACACTTTTCGAGAAATTGACCTCCATCACCTACGACTATTTTTGAATTTTCTCAATATTAGTTCATCCATTTGCAAAGTTGTTTCATGGGGAGATGCATATGGATGATGGTAACATGCCCAAGAAATTTCAGCAAATTCTAGTGCACAATTTTCGAGAAATCAACCTCTATCACATACAACCATTTTTTTTTCTCAAGATTTGTGCACCCATTGGCCAAGATTTTTTATGGGGAGGTGCATAAGGATGATTTCAACATGCTTAGAAAAATTCAGGTAAATCTAGTCTACCATTGGAGAGATATGCATAAAACAAGATATCTATAGGAAGATCTTGTAGTACTACAGGATGTCCTGAAATCCTACAAGAAAAGAGTTCTGATTGGAAAACAATGATGTAGGCCTATTCTAGGTTGAAAAATAGGACCCTACACCTCACCATATCTCACCCACATCCACTCATGTCCGTACCTACCCCTGTGTCCATCAATAGAAAAAAACACAGGAAAATATGAAAAAATACAAAAAAAAGGGAGAATCCAGAGGACATGTCATCATGGGCCTCATCCATCCATCACTCCATCTCCTTCATCACCATTTCTCAACTCCTACACCTCCACCCAACCTCCCTCCAAGTGAAAAAGAAAAAAAAATAATGAAGGACAAGCAGTTACAAGGTTTCTTGTAGCAGCTACAGGATCCCTTGTAGCAGCCTATGTTATAACAACAACAAACCATTTCTGCATTCTCCTTGACCACCCATACAAAAAGAGAGCTCCAATATCCCTGCACGAATTGTGACACCTGTCCAGAGCTCCAGCGACAACAGATTGGGCACTGGAAATAAAATTGCACAAAACAATCTTATCAGTCAAAGAATCAACAAGCTATGAAGACATGTGCAGAAGCAAGCATATAAAATTAACACCTTTAGGGAAGCATGGATCTATCATCAAGTGATCTGAAAATCACCCTTGAGTGTTCTCAGTTAGTTAATTAATGAATGAAGGTATTACAGACTCATGTGCTGGTGTGTGTCTATGTTATTTTAGGCCACGGATCGATCAGATTGCAAAATACACAAACACTGGAAAATGGAAAACAACAGAGAAACACAGTAAGAAAATACAAGAACACAACAATTAATAAGGAGTTCACCAATTCCTCTAGGGATACGTCTCTGGTCCAACTGTCAGTGGTGGCCTTATTTTATTGTGTCTTCAAAGCAGAGAATTACAATGAGGAGCTCAATCTGAGTCTCCTGAAACAGAATTGCTTGGCAGGGTGGTTCTTGGATTCCCCAAGCCACTAGAGTGCACAGACTCTTTTCCTTACCAGCTCTTGACCTTTCTGGTCTTTAAGGGGAGGAGCCCAATATGGTACTTGATTCCTGACAGATCCCCTTAGGGGTGGCTTGAACCTCTCAAGCTCTCTGGTGCTCGACGCTGCCTGTGGTCAGCTCGGCCCTCTGTCTTTCTGCTTTTGCTTCACTGTCTTTTCTTCGTTTTCTTTGTCTTCTTCCTTTTCTTCTCTTCTCTATCTTCGGTGTCTTTTGCTTTTTCTGTTCATGGCTTAAAGCTAATTGATCTCATGATTGTTCGATTCCCCTTCTTCCTCTGTCGGATCGCCTGCTGCTGTTCGCTTGGAATTCCTTGTCTCTGCGTCATGGTCATCGGCTCAGAGGGAGTGGCCATTTTTCCTCTTGCGAACTGTGCCAGATTTTCCTCGTCGGTTCGGTTCTTTGGTTACGTCGGGAAATGACTCATCCACCACCTCAACGGTCAAATCAGACCTCAAATCCTTGTAGATCTCGGTTTAATCCCCTGTCAAATCCAGTTCTTTCATTGGACGCATTCTCAGTCGTTAGATCTGGAGCCTCCCGATCCAACATCATTCGCTCATTTCACGCGGTTGACTTTCTCGACCATTAGCGTGCGATGAGCGGTGGTTTTCTCTCTCCTCCACCTGCCATGCGTTGGGCACTGAATGGAATCGCTAGGTTTTAGACAAATGCGCTTACCGCCCAAGGGTGCCCTCGATAAATACCACCGGTTTCTGGAGCGCAGGTCTCGCCTTTAGCCTTTTGTGCTTTTTCCCAGCTTCCATGCAACCGAGCGCTGCGGGGCCTTTCCATTTTGAGGGGTTTTGCTTAGCGATGCGCAATTAGCGCTAAGCACTAATCGCGCATCAGAAACTGCCTCCTTTTCCCAATTCGGGCTTCCCAGGTGTCAGTTTCGCTTCTTGCACAATCTCCATGGGCCTCGGTCAGTGTGCTTTGACCGAGGTCCTCGTCATTCCACGCTGGCTGCCAACTGCCACTGTTCAGAGGTTTTCCTGATTGCTTTGTGCTCTTGAATTCAAAGTTTGTCATGATTTGATACAATCATGGTACTTTGATTATTCTTCATGGATCCAATTCGGATCACGGCCTTCCCATTGAAAAAGCTTTTGGACCACCAAAAGTTGGTTTTCAAGCATCGACTAAGTGAGGGTACTGTTGTCTCACTTGTCCAATCTCAATCCACTTCACACTGCTCAGCTTTGAACCCTTGAGTCCTATTCTGAGGTACTCAACATATCCTCTGCACGTCGTCCTCACCTTCCTGTCCAGAATTGTGTATTCCTGCAATTCATTAAGATATTCAGGTAGCAGGTCATCAATAGAAGGTAATTGACTCTGCTCTTCATGATCCTCAATTAGTGAAGGTTCGAAAAATCTCAAGCAATATGCATTTACAACTGAGTAGATGTGCATGTAAGCTGGTAGATCAAGGCGAAAAGCATTTTCACCAATCTTCTCAAGTATTTGGAAAGGTCCATACCTGATGGGCTTTAGCTTTTTACCTTCACCTTGCATCCTGTCCTTGCTAATATATAGCCAGACTTTGTCACCAACTTGGAAACTATGCTCCATCCGATGCTTGTCATACCTAGCCTTGTATTTGGCTTGGCTATTTTCCAACTATTCTTGTACTACCTGGTGGATCTCCTAGATTTGTTCAATGAACCTAGTTTCCCTATCCACATCACTGTGTCCCTCAACTGTGGTATCTTTACCAAAGACAAAATCCAAAGGAGACCCTGGTGTGAAACCAAAATAGGTCTCAAAAGGAGATTTATGTGTAGAAGAATGTTTTGCTCTGTTGTAAGCATGCTGCACATAACACAAATGTTCATCCCAAATCTTAGGATGTTTGCTGCAATATCCTCTGAGTAATTGGATCACTGTCCTGTTAACTACTTCTGTCTGGCCATCAATTTGTGGATGAAAAGGTGTGCTTTTCTTCAGTTTGGTGTCCATAAGTTCCCACAGACTTGACCAAAACTTCTCCACAAATCGGGTGTATCGATCAAATACAATGGAAGCGGGTAATCCAAAATGAACCCATACATGTTCAAAGAACAGTTTTGCAGTTTGTTCAACTGTAATCTGTTTATTGCAAGGTATCAAAATACACATTTTGCTGAACCTATCCACAACAACATATAGATAATCATGACCTTTCCTAGATTTAGGCAGTCCTCCAACAAAATCCATGGAAACACTTTCCCAAGGGTGAGAAGGTACTGGTAAGGGAGTGTACAAGCCTAGTTTTCTGTTGCTGGGCTTGCTTTTAGCACACATAGTACACCCTCTTACATATCTAGAAACTGTCTCATTCATTTTTGGCCAATAACAAAATCTTTGCAGCTATGCAACTATTTTACTTACCCCAAAGTGACCTGATATCAGAGAAGTGTGTGCTTCTCTAATTATCTTTACTCTCTCAATTTGTGGAATTTAGAGTTTCTCACAATGGTATAAGAGCCGGTCCTTTACATGATAATCCAATTCTTCTACCCGTTTGCCTTGACTCAAAGTTGCATATACATCTTTGAAATCTATATCTTGAGCATATTGTTCAATGTAGCTTTCATGTAGCACAGAATTATGCTTAAGTATAGTAGATGCATTTATAATGGGTCTAGATAACATGTCTGCAACTTTATTGTGTATGCCCTTTTTATATCTGATGACTAAATGAAACTGTTGTAGAAAATCCATCCACCTATAATGTCTTGATTGCTGCAACTTAGTTTGGGAGTGTAGATATTGAAGTGGTTGATGATCAGTATGTATTACTGTCTCTTTTCCCATTAAGTAATGTTTCCACTTTTTCACACTCTGAACTAATGCATACAATTCTTTATCATATGTAGGATAGTTAACTACTACCGGATTAAAAGTCTCATAATGATAACATATGGGTTTACCATGCTGTGTCAACACTGCTCTCATGGCATAGTCACTGGCATCTGTTTGGATCTCAAATGGTCTTTGTAGATCAGGCAGTGCTAGTACATGTGCTGTACTAATCTTTTCTTTCAAGGTGTCGAAGGCGTTCTGATGTTTACCTCCCCATTGAAACACCTTGTTCAATCCTGTTAAAGCATGTAAGGGAGCTGCAATTGAGGAAAAGTTAGAAATGAACTTCCTCCAGTATTATGCTTCCCCTAAGAAGCTTCTCACTTTTGTAGCAGACTTGGGTTTAGGCCAGTTTATAATGACTGCCACTTTAGAGGGATCTATCTTCAATTCACCACCCCCTACTATATGACCCAAATAATTTAGAGATGTTTTTCCAAATTCACATTTTGAGAGTTTAACATGAAGTTTTTCTCTTTTCAAAACATCTAGTGTCTGCTTAACATGCTTTAAGTGTTCTTCCCACGTTTTACTAAAAATCAGAATGTCATCCAGATACAAAATAACAAAATCATCAAGAAAAGGTCTGAGTACATCATTCATTAATCTCATGAAAGTAGCAGGAGCATTAGTTAAGCCTAAAGGCATAACCAAAAATTCATACAATCCCTGCTTTGATTTGAAAGCAGTCTTCCATGCATCTTGTTCTGCCACTCTGACCTGATGGTATCCACTGTGCAAGTCTAGCTTGGTGAAATAAAAAGCTTCCTTTAATTGATCTAAAAGATCATCTATGCAAGGAAGGGGATAGTGATTTTTGATTGTTATCTTATTCAGTGCTCAGTAATCAATGCACATTCTCCACGAGCCATCTTTCTTTCTCACCAAAACAATTGGTGACCCACATGATGATGTGCTAGGCCTGATGAACCCCTTCTCGAGCAACTCCTGCACCTGCTTCTTGATTTCAACATTCTTTAAAGTAGACAACTTGTACATTCCAATGTTAGGTAATGGAGCATCTTGCTGCAAAATAATATCATGTACTATTTCCTTTTTGGGTGGAAGACCTTTAGGTTATTGAAACAAGATATCATACTCTGAAACAACCTTTTCTAAATCAGCTTGCTGTTTAGCATTACAACCCTCAAATACATTGGTTTTCTTAGGTTTCTTTTCCTTTACAACCATCAATAAGAATTGTTTGCATGACTTTATCATTCTTTTCATCTGCCCTAAGTTTATGAGAGTATAATTATTCTTGAGCTGATGAGCTCTTACAAAGTATTTGATTCCATATTTAACAAGTAGATTATTGTTCTCAACTCTGTAGAAAATAGCTTTCCTATCATACACGTAAGGACTTCCTAAAACAATTCCACATATATCCAAAGGAATTATGTCTAACTCAACCTCATCTACAAATGTTGACCCAAAAGAAAACTTGAGTTTGCAGTGTCTAGTCACTTGTAGTTGTGCTTTATCATTCAACCATCCTAATGGGTATGGTTTCTTATGAGGTGTAGTTACTAATTCCAATTTCTTTATAATTGATTTAGAAATTAAATTACTTGTGAGCCACTATCAAACAAAGTATCAATCTTTTGATGTTTTGAAATAACTCGAATATGGAAAAGATCATGTCTTTTTCTCTCATTTTCTTCATCAATAACAGATTGTGCAGAATTACTAGTAGATGCTTCAGAATTCTTACCTTTTTATACTTGTGGCTGCAATGATTGTTTCATCTCCCAAGTCTGACCCCAAATATTTTTGAATAGCTGCAACAGTCTTCTTCTTCTTGCCCTCGAACTTCTTAGGTCTCAGCTCTGGATGCAGAATCCAACAATGCTCATCATCATGCCCATCCTTTTTACAGTGAGTGCATGAAGCCTTGCTTTTTTTGTGCAATGTTAGCCTTCCTTGCTTTCCACTTCTGCTTTTTTTTCTCCTTGCTCTTGCTTGCAGTGGGTTGGGATGGTCGCCCAACTTCTGGATTTCCATTATTTCCTCTAGCTTCTAGATGAGTAGCTTGTACAGATACCTCATCTATACTAGTGGGATTAAACATGAGAATGGTATGCATCATGTAGCTGTGTAGACCACCAATGTACTTCAACAAAGTCTCTGGTGAGTCTAACGAGATTCCTAGAATCAATGCTCTCTTTCTAAATTCTTGAGTGTACCCTTGCACACTTTTCCCTTTCAACTGCCGAGGAGTTTGCCAACTCATCATGGCTTGTTGCGTGTAGGCCAATGGATAGAACTGCTTTTTGATTGAAGAAAGAAATTCATTCCAGACATAGATAGTCTTACCATGTCTTTTCATGTCAGCTTGGGTTCTGCCTTCCCACAAAACCAAGGCAGTGCCTCCTAGGTGTAGGCTTGCCAGCTAAATCTTACTCTTGTTCGAGTCGATGTTATGTACTTTTCAATACACATCAATTTGTCTAATCCAATTGTCCAACTTTTCTGCATTTAGCTCTCCATCATATATAGGCAAATCAAATTTAACATCTAGCTTGATCAAAGATGCTTTCTTGTTATGTACATGGCTATTAGGAGGTGTGAGAAAGTGTTCCTCTTTCCCTTTTCGTTTTGAGTGGTCGTGGAAATGTGATTCATCTTCTCCTTCGTCTTGTTTAAAGCCTAATGCATCTTCATCCTTGTGTTTTCTAAAGTCCTTATACATTTCTTCTACCATGGACTTTATGGCTAGGAAACTTTCTATGAATTGAGGGTCTGGACCCATAGGACCTTCCTCTGACATTGTCTTCCGAGGATAGACTCTCCCAATTTCAGGATTAGTTTCGACCAACTCTCCTTCTCCTAATTTGAGCTTTGATCTAGTGAGCATTCACAGCTAAACCAACACAAGCTTGTCTAACCTTAATAGCCTAAAGCTTTGATACCACTTGATCTGAAAATCATCCTTGAGTGACCTTAGTTAGTTAATTAATGAATGAAGGTATTACAGACTCATGTGCTGGTGTGTGTCTATGTTATTTTAGGCAACGGATCGATCAGATTGCAAAATACATAGACACTGGAAAATGGAAAATAGCAGAGAAACATAGTAAGAAAATACAAGAACACAACAATTAATAAGGAGTTCACCCTATCCTCCAGGGCTACGTCTCCGGTCCAGCTCTCAGTGGTGGCCTTCTTTTATTGTGTCTTCAAAGTAGAAAATTACAATGAGGAGCTCTATCTGAGTCTCCTGAAACAGAATTTCTTGGCAGGGTGGTTCTTGGATTCCCTAAGCCACTAGAGTGCACAGACTCTTTTCCTTACCAGCTCTTGACCTTTCTGGTCTTTAAGGGGAGGAGCCTAATATGGTACTTGATTCCCGACAGATCCCCTCAGGGGTGGATTAAACCTCTCAAGCTCTCTGGTGCTCGACGCTGCCTCTGGTCAACTCGGCTCTCTATATTTCTGCTTTTAATTCACTGTCTTTTCTTCGTTTTCTCTGTCTTCTTCCTTTTCTTCTCTTCTCCGTCTTTGATGTCTTCTGATTAGTCTGTTCTGTTAGCCTCCTGCTGCAGCAGGTTAATCATCTTTTATGATTGACATTTTTTACATGCCAAATATGTCGTACTATGCATGCTGCAATGCTCCATATTTGCTACAGATGACCAGAGAGGTATCCATGAAGGTGTGCCAGTTTTAATGCTACTGCTTTGTTCCAGTTTTGATAAGTAATCCATTTTGATCAGTTTTCAGTTATGGGTAGGCCAAACATCTTAATCTTGGCCTCCCTAGGTTTCAATTTCTTGTTGTAGAATATAGAGAATAAATATCTGTCCAAACAGCTTAATCTTGGCAGATTTGTAGATAGGTAGAGAAACAAGGGTGCTCAACAGGTTAATCTGAGCCCCTAGATGCAATAAGTGTAGTTGTAGATAGGAGGACAGCAAGAAGAAAAGAACAAAAAGCTGGGTATGCTAGTTCAAGTGCACCCAAACCAAAAAGAAAAGAAAATGCTAGGTGAATACGCCAGGTAGGTAGCTTTGTGGTTGCAGAATCATGGCTTGTGATCCATTTCATATTATCAAGTGTTATATATATCATATCACAAGTTGAAGGTGATTTTTCAGTTGGAGGACTTCAAGAAATGCATGTTTAACTTCCCCTTCTCCCTCTTTCCCAAATCACTCACTAACTTCCCCTAAAGAGGTCAAGATCTGCTTCATACCTCTTAGATTCATCATTCTCCATATCATCTGCCTTGGTGAAGATATGCTTCACTCAAGGAATGTTCACACTCCTTCTATCAGTCATCTTTCCCATTGACAGCCTAAGACATCATTCTTAGCGCTTTTTCTCATCATTATCATATTAACTACTAACTTTATTATGTAACTCCCTATCTATTTCCCCTTCCCCTACTAAAACTATGTATATAACTCCCCTGTATACTTATCCCTTCCCCCTGGTTGAAAAATAACCATATACATCCTTGGGAATTGCTAAGTTTATTAGAAACTCAGCAAGAACCCTCATTGACCCCTCTGACCATCTTCCAAATGCATAAGGACTCATTCCTTTGCATAGTTTCCCTTCATATGTATAAAAATCATCTCTTTGGCCTTGGTTTGCCTTTATAAGGCATGAAACCCTCTTTGGCCACTAAACCCCTCTCAAAACCACATCACTTTCCCCCTAAGTGCCTTTGGACTCCTTCCAAGGCATAAGAATACAAAAACCATGAAAAACCTTCAAAAAAGGATAAAATCCTTCCTTTTTTGGCTATCGGACCCCTTCTGATGCCTTAGAATCCATGCCAAACTATAAAGGAACCCTTCCGATTTCCCAAAAGGCTTGGCAGTTCACAAAAACATGGGTCCGATATAATAAAGTTTCATTTGGACCCCCTCCGATGCGATATCGCTATCGGGAGGGGGCAATCATATGTTTAAAACATCATATATAACCCCTCCGAATTCATTTGCCTTGCCTTTTCATAAAAAGCGTGCTCCGATGAGATAAAGATTTGTTTGATCCCCCTCCGATGCGATATCACTGTCGGGAGGGGGCAGTGGCATATATATAAGCGAAAATGGCTAAGTCTCAAGGCATGGGGCATAGTGCTGATGGGCCGGACCCGAAAACATATAAAGTGGACCGGTAATAGTATATCGGGTCCGCGCAGTTCGGCGATCACATATATGTCAACCCTCTGCCCCGCCGATTGCCAAAGTCCCAATATAATCGCAGCCATCCATTTTTGGGCCCCAGATCTGACGGTCCAGATCTTGTCGCGCGGCCCCCCACTTCGCATCGCCCCATATACTGCTCCGATTTGGCGAAGCCGATGAGTTATCAAAAGCAGTGTTAAGGGTTTTCGGGTCCGCGGACCCATTCCACTGTTAAAACCGCCGATTTGGGTTCTGCCGATGGGTCGGACCCGAAATAAAATAAAGAGGGCCTATATAACTTATCAGGTCCGATGGGTTTCGGCGTTTCTATGTGGCAACCCCATGACCCCGCCGATAGCGAATTGCCGAGTTAATCTCAGCCGCCCATTCAGGCCCAGAGATCAACGGCCCATATTTAATCGCAGCACTCCCCATGTATCGCTCCGATCTGGCAGAGCTGAAATAACAATAAAGCATGGTATATTAGCATTTCGGGTCCGCAAACCAAATTCTTGTAAGTCCGCCGATATGACATCGCCGATGGGCCAGACGCGATTCCAAATAAAAGGAAGGGCCTATAGCATATCGGGTCCGCGCATTTCGGCAATGGTTTATGTGCCACCCCCTGGTCCGCCTCGATGCGATATAGCAAAATGATCTGGGCCGTTGGATCGGCCTGCGCCGGATCCAATGACCACGATTTAAAGAAATGAATAGTGCTGCGGCAGAGCCAAAAATTCATTAATTTTGCAGTTTTTAAGGCTTTTCCGGCTGTTTAATGAAATAGGCCTTTTTCAAAGATTTAATCATGTGGTGCCTGCGCCCACCCAATTACAAAGGAATGATGCTTTCCTCAGCCATTTTCCAATCACTCCAGGCCCAAAATACTTCTAAATGCAGGGTTTTCACATCGGCGGTCCTCCAATGATCCTCTACTCATCCATATTGCAATTTTTTACCATTTTTGAGGCATTCGTTGATCGGCAAGGGCTGATAACGACTCCAAAGGTGGCACAAGGCTGAGCAGCGGCCATAAATGGGTGATTGGACAGTTCAAAGGCATTCAGAGGTCAAGAAGGGACCATGTGCGTGTCAAAGAGTATCAGGGAAGTGGTGGAGTGTGTCAGTAAAGATCTTCCAAGGCAGATGAAGCAAAAGGGACCCCAGCAGATTCAGCAAGGCATCATTGAGCTGTAATGGCTCACCAACTCACAGATTTTGGCCATTTAAGGCAGCAAGACCACTTGAAGGCACATATAAAGGTTTTCAAAGCAGATATTGGCAAACACATGAACCCAGTTATGTTTTTGGAGCAGCGCTGCTTCCTTAAAAGCACAGTTATCGCACAGAGGACAACGCGTGGCTCAAGGCACTCCTTGAGTCCATTTTTTGAAGCTGCAGGACCATGCGCAGCCCTAAAGAGCCATTTTGATGAGGCTGCTCCCTCATGAACACCTGTTTTAGATATTTTATTGCATTTATTTCCAGCACAACTTGGCATTAGAAGAAGTTATTGCACAGATCTCTTTTGAATCTGTTTTGATAGATATTTTGAGATATTTTCTCCCTTGACACCTGTTCAAGGGATGTTTGTAAATATTTTCTATTTAAACCACCCTCTGCACTGTTTTAAGGGTTGGTTGGTCGATAACTTCCTCTAGACTTGCATTGTATTTTCTGAGAGTCTCTATAATCAAAGATCGCTGGAATGTTTGGGAGATGAACTGACTGTTGTGTTTTAATGACTGAAGAGTGACTATGGAATCCTAACGCTTCTACATAGCCCAATAAGTGTTTCTTATCTCTGTTTACAGTTTATATGTTTTATGCCATCATTGTTTCACTATCTAAACAGCAGAAAGAAAGAATAGTTCAGAGCTCACTTAGTTGTATTATGTTCTCAATTTCTGTGATTTATCTATGTTTTCCTCTGAATTAGTCCTGAATATGAATACTGATTTGCTCATATTTATGCTAGTTCCTTCATATATGAATGTTTTTTAGGAATCCTTGACTGCTCCTATATAAATGTTCATTCACCTTCCCTTTGTTAGCATAATGAGAGCTACTTAGTTGCCTTTCATTCACTGACCTTCGTTCCATCTTTATTCCAGCTCGATATTGTTTTATGTGTAGCTATCCTGCTTTGTATTCCTCTTGTGACCAAGAAAACGCAACAACAAGCCTAATCCACGACTCCATGCCCAATAGTTTGAACTTCTCACACTATGCATCCCAACTCTGTTTGAAAGAGTCCTCCATCCCACCAAAATCAAAACAAAACCCAAGAAAACCATAACTAGCCTAAAATCAACCCAAAACAAAGCTAAATTATATAGAGAGAGCCCTCTCTGATTGCAGGTAGGCTAGGACCTACAGTCCAAAGATTGGTTTGTGGTTACCTCGACCGTATCCTTTAAGGAGCTTTAAGGACAACTTGAGTGATAACATGTTCATGGCTTTAAAGCCAATTGATCTCATGATTGTTCCATTCCCCTTCTTCCTCCATTGGATCGCCTACTGTTGTTCGCTTGGAATTCCCTGTCTTCGTGTCATGGTCATCAGCTCACAAGAAGTGGCCACTTGTTCTCTTGCGAACTGTGCCAGCTTTTCCTCGTCGGTTTGGTTCTTCAGTTACGTGGGGAAATGACTCATCCGCTACCTCAGTGGTCAAATCAGACCTCAAATCCTTGTATATCTCGGCTTAATCCCCTGTCAAATCCGGTTCTTTCATCGGGCGCATTCTCAGCTGTTAGATCTGGAGCCTCCCGATCCAACGCCATTCACTCATTTCGCGCGGTTGACTTGCTCAACCATTAGCGTGCGATGAGTGGCGTTTTATCTCTCCTCCGCCTGCCATGTGTCGGGCGCTAAATGGAATCGCTAGGTTTTAGCCAAATCCGCGTACTGCCCAAGGGTGCCCCTGATAAATATCGTCGGTTTATGGAGCGTGGGTCCTGCCTTTGGCCTTTTGCGCTTTTTCCCACCGTTTTCCCAGCTTCCATGCGATCGATCACTTCGGGGCCTTTCCATTTCGAGGGGTTTTTCCCAGCGATGCGTGATTAGCGCTAATCGCGCATTAGAAACTGCCTCCTTTTCCCAATCCAGTCTTCCCAGGTGCTAGTTTCACCCCCTGCGCAGTCTCCATGGGCCTCGATCAACGCGCTTTGACCAAGGTCCTCGTCCTATTCAGAGGTTTTCCTAACCTCTCTATGCTCTTGAATTTGAATTTTGTCCCAATCTGATACAGTCACAGTACTTTGATTATTCTTCATGGATCCAATTCAGATCATCAACTCAGCAGCAACATGCATGCCTCTCTAACAACCATCAGGTAGGTACATGTACGCAATGTTATTGACCTCTTCTCTTGAGCATATTATAGTTAGAAATTTGTTGTCAATGCATGAAAGGTGAGGTTTTATAAGCTAAGGATGGGTCAACAGTCTCGACCACCTTCAACTACTTAATTGCAATTAACTCCTTCACTCGTGCAATGTGGAAAAACCAAATTAGGAAGGGTGGTGGTTTTGAGGAATGAGGAAAACATTTAAAAGATGAAATGTGTACGAAGGCCACGTCACCAAATCACTCCAAGCCTTCCATCCACTTCATACCCACTATCTATCCATCATTCATCCATCCCATTTCATAAGAAAAAATTAACATTTTTCAAGAACAAACCCTACACTCTGTCTCACCCTGAAAATTTCTTCAAAAAAACACACAGAGCGCATCGTCTCCATTTTGACAAACATACACTACTCCCTATGAGCCCTAGCATCATCCTCGAAACCCTCTACATCATTTCTCATTACTCCCATACAGTTAGAAGACCCTGAAGAGAAGGAATGACTACTTCAGGAAGGCAAAATGCTGCTACAAGAGGGAAGAAAGGAACAAATTGTGCTAAAAAAAAAATGCCAGTGCCTGAGAGAGACCTAATCAAAACAGAGAACTCCAAAGCCCATTAGGCAATCATCCAGGCCACAAAAGAGAAGAATAAGGAAACAAAAGGCAAGAAGGAATTCACCATCAAAATATAACTCAAACTACAGTGATGAAAAGAGGCTTTCCAAAGGGTCTCTAATCTCTTTCTAACTTTTGTCCAAGGCCTAAAAGATGTTATAGAAGGGGTTTCATGTAGTTATTACAAGAATTACTACAGGATGTCCTAGTTCAATATAAGATCTCATCTAAGGACATTTTGAGGGTTTTAGAGGTGTCCAAATGGTGGAAGAAGGTAGCAGGATATTGCAAAAGGATGTGGAAGACCTTGTCAAACCGAAAAATCTTAAAGAACCCATCTTGCATAAGGGAAAGATGGCAGGAATGTACAAATAAGGGAGGCCACTAGGGCCATCAATGAGGCACAATGAGGTCACTAAGTTTCTCAAAGGACGAGCAACACTTTCAATAGGGAGGTATGATGAGCCTCCAAATTAGACATAAATTAAGGCCCATCTTACCATCCTTCAACACATTAAACCTCTCTTTTTGCATTATATAACGTATTTTTAACTTTAATATGTTCATTATGAAGGTTTATGGATAATTGCATATTTGTGCCTAATATTATTTATTTTTGTGGAATATTGTGAGAATATTGGACAAATTATGAAGATTTATAGGAGGAGATAATTTAGGGACTTGCTTCTTACTACAGGGGAATCAATATTAAATAATAAATCCAAAAGATATTATGAAATTATTGCACAGATTCTGGAGCTACAATAATTGAGAAAATCTAGGAATGTGTTCCATGTCATTTAATGCATATTCCTATTATTGGGAACTAGATCCACTATTTGAGGGATTTTGGTGGGGAAAGCTTCCTCCTTTCATGGAGAATGCTTCCTAATCATTTTGTATAAGTACCAAGTCGAATTTTCCTCTAGGGGTGGATTTTTCTTAGTCTTCTTGTGGAGAGAACTCGTATTTTTGCAGCTCCACTTTCATTTCTTGTAGGGATGTAATTGTATTGATGGAAATAATGAAGATTGGTGCCATGTTCAACTTCTAAATATTGGTCTCATTCATAGGACTCTAAGTTTCCTTGGGCTTGGCCATCCTAAGAGCCTCAAAGCCCTTTTATATCATATATTTTTCTTCTTTTCACTCCTTATTCACATGCATCTCTTGTTCTTGTCTTTTCGCTATTTTTACATTTAGTATTAATGATTTATTTTTGTAGGATTGAGTTATATGGTTGAAGTAAGTTATTTTGTAGGATCGAAAGCGTCATTTCATCATTGGAACAACTTTGGAAGGACATGGTAATCATTGAGCTACTTGGATTAGTTTTCTTATTCCCAAATCTAGATTCACAGAAGTCCCTTGTGGAAAATAACAGTAAATTTCTGCTATTTTTAGAGCATGCTAACAAGCTTCAATCAAGTTGATTGCACTTGCATTAGATCAAAAAAATATTCCAGTTAATAACAAAATTTACCCCATTGCATTTTCACTTGATTAGGTCAGACATTTGATAGATTTACTAGCTCACTAATTCTCAAATTTCTGGATTTTTGATGCCAGCCTAAGCTGACAATACCCACATTATGCATATAAAATGCATGTCATATACATGTCCCAAGATTAATCACCTGATCCATGTTGAAAACCTTCAAAAATAAAGGTTTAGGGCCCCTTAATTAAATGCTTAAGCGAGATCATTTCCTTTGACGAAAACCCTCTTTATCAAAGTTTAAGTCTTAAGCAGAAATATTTCATAAACACACTCAAGTTTAAACTTTAGTAACCCACTGGACGAAACCTGTTGGGTCCCTATAATACTAGTGATTACCCTATTACTATTGTAGTTGTATCCCTTATTAATATTTTTGTGCCCCTATTGTCCCCATATTGTTATTACTGTGCCCCATAGAATCCCTCTATTGTTATTTTTGTGGCTTTATATTATTATTGTTAGGTCGGCTGGGTTATATTGTGACTCTTTAGACTCCTATATATAGAAAGGAGGTTTTGTCATTTGAATAATCTAAGAATTGCTCATTTGTGTAATGTAAAGGAGGTTTCCCCCTCGAAGAGGCTGAATTCTAAGGCGTTGATATCTCTTTTCTATCTTTTTGTGAGCTGGTTTCATAACATTTGGTATCAGAGCTTTGGATTCTAGAGTTTCACTGCTCCAAAAAGTTTACCGTGGCATTTTCGCTATAACTTTTTTTCTGCGACGTTTCAGAAGCTAAAAAAAAACCCATTTGAGAATAAATCACGCTGAATATCGAGTCCGAATTTCAGATATTTTCGCACTATATTTGCGGAGATATGATCTGAGGAAGTTTGTCTTTTTGCAAACACCTGAATTACATTCCAAACAGGTGACCTGGGGAAAATAATCATAACTTTCTCTCTGAGCATCGGATTGAAATTTCATAAGAAGGTATAGAAAGAGGACGGACTGTAGTTTCTTGTATATATTTTTTAGAGCCAAAGGTTGAAACAATGACTCGTGGCATGTCGTACAAGTTCGCTCTACTAAACTAGTCTATAATCAGGTCATCTTGGGAGATTGTGCATAACTCTGCCTTGGAGAATCCAATTTGGATTAGACTAGCGACATTGGAAAGAGGACACAAAGGGCTACTACAGATCGCAATTTTAGAACTGGATGATCTAAAATTGTAGAGATACATCAGATTCAATATCCAGCTTCTACAAAGTGAAAAAAGGTGTGTAGTTTTTTTAAATTTTTTTCATAAGCTTGATTTGAAAAACTAGTTTGAATCGGTAATTGATGCCCCGAGGAAAGAAAATGCAAACACCTAGTAAGCAACTTGAAAGCTCTAACATGACTCATGAAGAAGAGGAAGAAATGCAACATGATCTATCAAAATTACGAGACCAAGTGCAACAAGTGTCACTTGCACAAAAAGCAACATAATCTAAGATGGATGGTTTAAGGAAAGATGTAGAAGCTAAGATAGATGGTTTAAAGAAAGGTGTAGAAGCTAAGATGGATTGTTTAAAGAAAGGTGTAGAAGCTAAGATAGATGGCATGGAAGCTAAGATGAATGGCATGGACACTAAAATTGATGGCATGGATGATAAGATGGAAGAATTGAAGATAAATATGAATAAGTTGCTACAAGAAATGGTAACTAATGGTGAAAGGGTAGTAAAGGAAACTAATGATGAGAACAAAAGAAATGTTAATCATGATTCCATAGACTCTAATTTTGGATCGAAGGCCCACCATATTCCAAAAATCGATATGAGGAAGTTTGATGGGAAGGATCCCGCAACATGGATATTACAGATGGAGCAATTTTTCGATCTCAATAATGTGCAAAACACACAAAAGGTAGATATTGCAACTTTATATTTGGAACCAAATCAGTTTGTATGGTATCAATGGCTTTGCTTTCGTAAACAAATTATCACTTGGGCAATTTTTACGGAAGAATTGACAGCACATTATGAGGATACAAAAAGCAACACTTTTTTTAGCCAATTGATAAGTCTCAAACAAAAGGGTTCAATAATGGAGCACATTGAGGAGTTCCAAAAATTGAACATAAGGGTAAGAAATATTCCAGAGGAGCATAGGATTGATGTGTTCATAGGGACTTTAAAGGATAATATCCAACATGATGTTCACCTTTGGGAACCTGATTCATTAGAGAAGGCATTCAGGTTAGCAAGAAAAATGGAAAGCAAAATTATGGCAACCAGGAAGCATACCACTCACAACTATAAAGATGGAAGTGTTGTTGTCCCTAGTCTTCCACAACCTATAAGGTTGACACCACAAAAATTGGAAGAAAAAAGAGAAAAATGGCTTTTTTACAGTTGTGATAGAAAATACACTAAAGGTCATAAGTGTGCTGAGAAGAAATTATTCTACATAGATTGTGAAGAGGAAGAAGAAAAGGAGCAAGAAAGGTCAAAAGAAGAGGATATACTCCAGGAACAAAGCTTAGATAAAGAAGAAATGAATCTGACCATATCTTGTAATGCATTAGCGGGAATTACCACTCCTCAAACCATCAAGATAGAAGGACAAATCAAGAAGAAAAAGGTAATAGTGTTGATTGATTTAGGAAGTACCCACAATTTTATTCATTGTAAGGTAGCAAAAAAATTGAATTGCTTCTTATATCCAACACCAGAGTGTCAAGTGATGGTTGCAAATGGAGGAACAATAAATTGCTCTGGAAGGTGCCTTAATATCAAGCTATCCATGGGAGAATATGTATTGACTAGCCCAATGCTTTCCATTCCAATGGAAGGTGCAAATGTTGTACTAGGAGTCCAATGGCTACAATCCTTGGGTACAATAGCTTTTAATTTTCAAGAACTTTTCATGAAATTTTCTGTGGAAGGAAAGGAAGTTGAATTAAGGGGTATTTCAGGGAAACCAGGAAAGATAATCAGCTCTAACAGTATGACAAAGCTTCTAAAAAAGGAACAAAGAGGTGTAATTGCACAATTATGTTCGCTAGATGTTTCCACATTGTAATCATCTATTTCTCCAGATCTCCAAAAAGTCTTGGACAATCATTCCAAGGTATTTGAGACTCCCAAAGGTCTCCCACCTATTCGTGATCATGATCATGCTATTCATCTGATTCCAGGAAGTGTTCCTCCAAACATCAGGCCGTACAGATATCCCTATGCCCAAAAGAGTGAAATTGAATGTATGGTTGCAGAAATGCTAGAGGCTGGTATAATTCAACCGAGTCAAAGTTCTTTCTCTGCTCCAGTAGTATTGGTGCACAAGAAGGATGGATCATGGCGCATGTGTCCGAATTATAGGGAGCTCAACAAGCTCACTATTAAAGATAAGTTTCCCATTCCTGTCATTGATGAATTACTGGATGAATTGCATGGATCAATTTACTTCACCAAGTTGGATCTTCGTTCAGGATATCATCAAATCAGAATGAAGACTGAAGACATTCTGAAAATAACATTTAGAACTCATGAGGGTCATTATGAATTTTTGGTCATGCCTTTTGGCCTTACCAATGCACCTTCAACATTTCAAGGTTTGATGAATTCCATTTTCAAACCATTCCTTAGAAAATTTGTGTTAGTATTTTTTGATGATATACTAATCTACAACAAGTCTTGGAAAAATCATGTTGAACATGTTGACAGGGTGCTACAACTATTGGAGGAGAAACAATTATATGCAAAAAGATCCAAATGTTTCTTTGGAGTACAAGAGGTGGAATATCTGGGTCATATTGTTTCTCATGAAGGAGTTAAGGTAGACCCTAGCAAAATTAAAGCCATTAAGGAATGGAAAATCCCCACATCCATAAAGCATCTGCGAGGATTTCTCGGGTTGACAGGGTATTATCGCAAGTTTGTTAAGAATTATGGGAGAATAGCAGCACCTCTAACAACATTATTGAAGAAAGATGCATTTTCATGGACTCCAAAAGCAACAAAGGCCTTTGAACATCTTAAAGAGGCAATGTGCCAAGCACCGATCTTAGCTACACCAGACTTCACAAAAACCTTTATTGTGGAATGTGATGCTTCAGGAAATGGAATTGGTGCTGTTTTAATGCAAGATGAAAGACCCATTGCTTTTGAAAGTCGTCCAATCAAGGGAAAGTTTTTACACAAAGCTATTTATGAGAAGGAAATGTTGGCAATACTCCATGCACTTAAGAAATGGCGACCCTACCTAATGGGAAGACACTTCAAGGTAAAAACGGATCATGATAGCCTTAAATACTTTTTAGAACAAAGATTATCCTCTGAAGAGCAACAAAAGTGGGTCACAAAGATGTTGGGTTATGACTTTGAAATCATCTACAAAAAAGGGAAGCAAAATGTGGTGGCAGATGCACTCTCAAGAAAGGATGAGGATGTGGAAGCATTGTTGTGCGCCATTTCTATTATCCAACCAGATTGGATAAACGAAGCAAGGGAGGAATGGAAGAATGACGAAGAAGTGTGGGCACTTATTCGAAAGTTACAACAAGATTCCAGTACGTCTGATACATTTAGCTGGAAAAATGATTCGTTATGGTACAAAGATCGCTTATACCTCTGTAAGAATTCCCAACTAAAACAAAAGATTCTTATGGAATTGCACACTTCTCCCTTAGGAGGGCACTCAGGATTTTTAAAAACTTACCACAGGGTTAAGAAGGAATTTTTTTGGGATGGCCTTAAATCAGATATTCAAAAGTTTGTGGCGGAATGTTTGGTTTGCCAAAAAAATAAAGTTGAAACAATTAAGACACCGGGTCTATTACAACCTTTATCCATTCCAAGCCAACGTTGGGAGGAGGTTTCAATGGATTTTATCACAGGTTTACCCAAGTCTGAGGGAAAGAGTGTCATCATGGTGGTAGTTGACAGACTTACCAAGTATGCACACTTTTGTGCATTATCACATCCATTTAAAGCCAGTACAGTTTCTACTGCATTTATGGAAACAATTCAAAAGCTACATGGAAACCCAAAGATTATTGTAAGTGACAGAGATCCCATTTTCACTGGAAATTTTTGGGAGAATTATTTTCTTGTCTTGGTACTCAGTTAGCTCATAGCTCATCTTATCATCCTCAATCTGATGGGCAAACTGAGATAGTAAACAAATGTTTGGAAGGATATCTTCGTTGCTTTGTATCTGATAAACAGACACAATGGGTCAAATGGTTGCCTCTGGCTGAATGGTGGTATAAAACTTCCTTCCATACGACAACAAAAATGACCCCATTTATGGCACTTTATGGATATCAGCCACCATCCATCACATCATATTTAAGAGAAAATTCTAAGGTTCAAGTAGTGGAACATCACATCGAACATCAACAAGTCCTCCAACTCTTAAAGGATAACCTCGTGTTGGCACAAAATAGAATGAAACAACAGGCAGATCAACATCGCAGCGAAAGAAGTTTTGATGTAGGTGATTGGGTATTCCTACGGCTACAACCATATAAGCAAATGTCCCTCAAGCAAGCTAAGAAGGATAATAAATTATCACCAAAGTATTATGGTCTGTACAAGGTGTTGCAAAAGATTGGTACTATGGCATACAAATTGGAGCTTCCTGCAACTTCTCGATTGCACCCAGTTTTCCATGTTTCATGTTTAAAGAAGGTTATAGGCGACAAGCTCCCAGTTCAAACAATATTGCCAGAACTTGACGAGGAAGGAAAAATTATATTGGAACCAGAAGCAGTCACAGAAACAAGAACTCGACAGCTACGAAATCGATCAATTTCGGAGTATCTTATCAAGTGGAAGAACTTATCCGCTGAAGATTCCACATGGGAGGATGAGAATTTTATACAGAAGCATCCAAAACTACTCAAGCGTTGAGGACAACACTTTTTTGAAGGAGGGGGGCATGTTGGGTCCCTATAATACTAGTGATTACCCCATTACTATTGTAGTTGTATCCCTTATTAATATTGTTGTGCCCCTATTGTCCCCATATTGTTATTACTGTGCCCCATAGAATCCGTCTATTGTTATTTTTGTGGCTTTATATTATTATTGTTAGGTCGGCTGGGTTATATTGTGTCTCTTTAGACTCCTATATATAGAAAGGAGGTTTTGTCATTTGAATCATCCAAGAATTTCTCATTTGTGTAATGTAAAGGAGGTTTCCCCCTCGAATTCTAAGGCGTTGATCTCTCTTTTATATCTTTTTGTGAGCTGGTTTCATAACAGAACCTTATACAATCCTTCATAGTATTTAAGGTAATTCTTATTACACGCACGTATTAACCATACCCCTTTAAGTCTAGGCTCAATTTAACCCAACATTAACCATAACATAATTATTCTGCTTATTTCTATTATAACTCTTGTATAATAGAAATACTTCATATAACACTTAAACCTTACCTTTTCACCATTCCACAACCTTAGCACATATACCGATGCTCAACCTCAGCATGTTAAATCCCCGTCATCGATCTCATTCCTATAGATCCGATGGTTATCGCGTTGTCCGCTCACTTCTTCAGACTGACTCTTTAGTGCATTAGATCTCCACCGTTTATTTTTCCGATCTCGATCCAATGGTGATCGCGTAATCTCGTGCAGATTAAATGCACGACCAATATTAGCCCGAGAGCACGTGAGAAAAGTGGTTTTATCTTTCCTCTGCGTGCTACGTGTCAACCCATAAGGCTAATCACGTGAAATTTCAAAATACTGGTTACTGCTTGGAGGGCGCGCGAGAAACTACTTATCGCCTATGAATACCGCTCCACTATTATTCACGTGGTTTAAATCTCCATCGTTCATCTGCTTAACTTTATTTTACGTGACTTAATCCTGGCCATCTATCTCCATCACTCCTGTTCGTTAATCTATCTGATCCAACGACTGCACTTTGCTGCTATTCTCTTCTATTCTTTACTGTGTAATAGTCCATTTGTTCGGGTTTTCACCTGTGTCTTTATTCTCGCCTTCTGATCTTCAATTATTTTGATCTGATCTTCATCTTTGTTCTTTGTTCCTTCTCTCCTTTACGCTTCCGCTGTGTAACTCCTTAGGCTTTAAGACCCCTTACAATATACCTTCACTGTAACATTAAGGTTTCTCTAATACTGCCTGTGTATAAACTCGTAACACACTTCTCTGCACTTTGTCTCTGGTTATGCACACTTGCAAACCTATGTTATGCATTATTACTTCTAATTCACACACAGTTCATTCAATTTCTCCATTCACACCACACAAACTCAGAAATTGAGTTATTTGTATTAATAAACCTTTAATTACAAAAGGATTCCTTTCTAGCCTGATCTTCACTATTAGTGGCCTTTTCCTTTCCTGCCCGTAGGGTTACAATCAACCCTATCTAACTAACTCACTCTCTAACTCCTAGCTAGATAACCCTCTTCTGTGCCTTTTAGGCTTACATTTATACAAAAGGATTCTATAACGAATTCCTGGTTTAGATCCATAATCTTCTCAACAAAATCCTAAAATCTCTTCTTTATCTCTAAGGATCCTATATAATCCACAAAATCATCAACTAATTCCTAATCTAAGCTTTTAAAATTAATTTCCAAACCTATCAATCCCTATGAACTCTCAACTGTCCTAATTCTCTCATGTTCCCCAACATTCGAGAACATTTACAAATATTCCTCACAATAGTTAATTAAATCCTATTCTTAATATCTCTCATTAAAATCACTCAAAACCTTAATAGTTACATTAATTTGATACATAGGAAACCAACTTCCTTGAAAACACAAGACCCCCTATGTCTACTAAAACATAATGATATTTATGAGTTGAATGCTCCTGCATCAGACTCCCAAGGTTGAAAACATTCATGATCTCTTGATCATGTGTTCCTATATGTTGATAGAAAACCTCTAGGGTACCAAACTTTAGTTTGTAGTCTGTCTTTGGTTGCTGCTGTTGTTTGTTTTTGTTCTCCAGGTCTCCACACTTTATGCTGCATTGCCCCACTAGCTTTGCTATCACAGTCTGCTGCCATCTTTTTCTTGTTGCTGCTTTGCTTTCTTACTGTTGTCTTCTCCCTTTGAGACACTTTTCTCATCAATTCCATCATCAATTCAATTTCTATGTCCAACTCATTTCTTTGCTGGACTTTTTCCTCTTCCTCTCTTACATATCCTTTGAAATCTTCATTAGGTTCTTTCTTCCCTATTGGTTCTTTCAGCCATTTCTCTAGTAGCTCCAATTCTTTCTCCCATTCACTGATCCTTTGATGAGAGTTTAGTCCTTCTTCTTTATTGACTGCCTCAACAACTTCCCTGGTTATCTCCACTTTGCCTATCATCATGATGGAATGATGATCCTTTAATATGTTTTCAGCTTACATAGTCTCTTCTTCAAGTTTGCCTTTAATCTTTTGTTAGTTACCTTCAATTTGTAGTTGTTGGATCCTTACTATCATCCTTACATCCTTACCCTCTTGTTGCTTCCGAACTTCCATCTCATCTACAAATAACCTATTTTCAATTTCTTTGATCACAACATCGCACTCATTCATTCTATTCATTGTTCCTACAAACAAACTATTGGTTTTTGAATTAAAACACTCTTTTGTCTCCATGTCTTTTAGAGACTCTCTACTACTGTCAAGTACTGCTGTAACCATTTCTTTTCTATTGCCATTTCCTCCTAGCAACTTCTCCAGCAATTCAATTTCCTCTTTACATTTAGCAAGTGTTTTATCACAATGCTATACATTTCCACCTTCATCCTTTACATGGTCACTATTGCTCAATGATTCAATAAGATTGTCTTCCATAGACAACTCTGTCTTATTCATCTTCACAGAAATAAGTTCCTGTCCTCTCCTTACATTTTCAAAAATCAATACTTCATTGACTCCATGCTGTGTAATAATATTTGAGAACCGTCCTCCTTCAACGCTTATAATCCCTGTATTCATACAACAATTGTTAGTTTGAAAAATGTAAGGCTCAACAGCCTCAACTAATGTTTCACATATCAGCTCTTCAAGCTGAACTTCATCTCCTTCTTCCACAAGGAATTGTCCTTGTTTTCTAACAACTCCAAATATCAATTCATCAATAATTTTATTCTACTACAGTAATTCAATATTTTCCTCATTCAAGAGGCATTCTCCATCATACTCTGCTCTAGAATACTTATTTTCTGAGAAGTACTCTTCATCCTCTATCAGCACATCAATATGCTGATCCAAGTTCTCCTCTGAACTGTGGTGACTTTTATCAATTTTTATGACAACTTCATAAGGCTACCAATCCTCTATAGAACTTACAAACACACTAAAACTATTAGATTCAAAAATATAAGGCCTGATATCCTCTTCTGCTACCTTTTTCCACATTTATTCATTCTTCCTTGAACTATCACGATAGTTCATGAGATCTTCCACAAATCTCCATTCTTCATTTTCACCCAGAACTTCACTCTGTTCTGCTTCACAATTGGAAACTTCCATTTCCAACTCAGCTGCTCTGAGTTTTTCCACTAGCCACTTCACTTGCCTCTGTTGTAGCCTTTTCTGTAACTTAGACCACTTCACTGCCTTTTTCCTCAAGACCCAACCTTGTCTTTGGCTTTCCTCCAATAGCATCCTTAATGCATCGAGTTGTTCTTTTAACTCTGCAATCTCCTTGTCACACTCCTGTTGACTCATTCTCTTGCTGTTTTCCTTGGAATCCTCCTTTTTCACTTTTCTTCTGTTGTGGTCTTCCTCAGAACCTTTACTATGACTATCAATAATCATTTTCTCCTCTATCTTCATGATCTCCTCACTCACTTACTATGAGTTGTACTAAAGCCTCTGCAACAACAAGTCCTCCCTGCTTCCACTTACCTCACCAAGCTTTCCTCTGTACTTGGTCTTTTGGCAAGCACTTGGTTCTCTATCTCTGGAACCTCTTTGAGCACTTCTCTCTGCTCCTTCTAGGCTTCAACTCATCTACACCTTTTAAGAACACAACTTTCCTCTTTATCCAACCTCTATTAGAATTCTTCAAGGTTCTGCCACATTCTGCTTTCATTTAGGAACTCTTACTAGCTTCCTTCATCCCTCAACAATTCTAGTGATATCCTCTATGGAATTTCCTTTATGATCTTTCTATGAGCTACAACAATACCTCTACAGTAACAAGTCTCCTTCTTGCTACACATGCCTCAGTAAGCTTCTCTCTTCTAACCTCAGTCTTTTGGCATTTCTCTGGTTCTTTTCTTTGGAACCAATTGAGGACTCCTTGCTCTAGGTTGCTGCAATCTTCTCACATTCTTCTGTCACTACCTGTGTGACAATATAAAGACCACAAACTCTCCAATATTCAAACTAAATTAAAAAAAAAAAACATATCATCTCACCTCTAAGATCTCTGCATGATCTTGTTCTACCATTCACCTGCACTTTGAGTGGATTGTTCTTTGTTTCCTTTGCATCTGCAAATTCAACTACACTTTATCTCTGTGTGCCTACTGTTTGTCAGATTTAAAATCTGATCTCCTCTTGCTTGCTTTCATCACCACTCACCTATATACACACCTTCAAAACATAATTCTGTTCTAAATTTTCTCAAAGAAATTTTCACGTAGAATTTCTTTGTTCTGCTCTGATGCCAAATGATGCCAGCCTAAGCTGACAATACCCACATTATGCATATAAAATGCATGCCATTTACATGTCCCAACATTAATCACTTGATCCATGGTGAAAACCTTCACAAATAAAGGTTTAGGGTCCCCTAATTAAATGCTTAAGCGAGATTGTTTCATCTGAGGAAAAACCACTTTATCAAAGTTTAAGTCTTAAGCGAAAATATTTCATAAACTCAAGTTTAGACTTTAATAACCCATTGGGCAGAACCTTATACAATCCTTCATAACCTTTAAGGTAATTCTTATTACCCGCACATATTAACCATACCCCTTTAACTCTGGGTTCAGTTTAACACAACATTAACCATAACACAATCAATCCGCTTATTTCTATTATAACTCTTGTATAATAGAAATACTTCATATAACACTTAAACCTTACCTTTTCACCATTCCACAACCTTAGCACATATACTGATGCTCAACCTTAGCGCGTTAAATCCCCGCCGTCGATCTCATTCCTGCAGATCCGACAGTTATCACGTCATTCGCTCACTTCTTTAGACTGACTCTTTAGCGCATTAAATCTCCACCATTTATTTCTCCGATCTCAATCCAATGGTGATCACGTAATCTCACACAGATTACATGCACGACCGGTATTAGCCCAAGAGCACGCAGGAAAAGTGGTTTTCTCTTTCCTTCGTGTGCTACGTGTCAACCCCTAAGGCTAATCGCGTGAAATTTCAAAATACTGGTTACTTCTTGGAGGGCACGCGAGAAACAACTTACCTCCTATGAAGACCACTCCACTATTTTTCACGTGGTTTAAATCTCCACCGTTCATCTACTTAACTTTATTTTGTGCAACTTAATCCTGGCCATCTATCTCCATCACTCCCGTTCGTTGATCTGTCTGATCCAACGACTGCGCTTTGCTGCTACGCTCTTCTGTTCTTTACTGTGTAATAGTCCATTTGTTCGGGTTTTCGCCTATGTATTTGTTCTTGCCTTCCGGTCTTAAATTATTATGATCTGATCTTTAGCTTCGTTCTTTGTTCCTTTGCTTCTTTACGCTTCTGCTATCCTTAGGCTTTAAGAACCCTTACAATATACCTTCACTGTAACATTAAGGTTTCTCCAATACTGCCTATGTATAATCTCGTAACACACTTCTCTGCACTTTGTCTCTGGTTTTGCACACCTGCAAACCTATGTTATGCATAATTACTTCTAATTCACACACAATTCATTCAATTTCTCCATTCACACCACACAAACTCAGAAATCGAGTTATCTGTATTAATAAACAAATAATTACAAAAGGATTCCTTTCTGGCTTGATCTTCACTATCAGTGGCCTTTTCCTTTCCTGCCCATAGGCTTACAATCAACCCTATCTAACTAACTTACTCTCTAACTGTTGGCTTATATGGGCCTGACCCAGGTTCGGAAGAATTGTTTAGCCAAGCAAATCCCGTAGCTACCGGCCCTTTCGGCAACAGCCCGCAGAGCGTAGACTAAGGTCTCACCCGTGGTAGCAGGGGAGGGTGCTGGAACCAGGTTTCCGCACCCTTGGGATGTCTTGATGTGGTCTGGAGGGTTCACGCGCTGTTCTGTGGCCCTGCACCACTCAGTTTTTGCGTAGATCCGGATCAGATCTGTTTGTTGTGGTATTTAAACAAAAAGTTAATAGAGATAACTAGTGTGCGCACTCAGAAAGATTTTCATACATTCACAATGTAGCATAAGCGTACAGATCAAAAAGATATATCAACCATAAATTAACCAGATCCACAATATCTCAGATTCAACACAGTATTTCAGAACCAACTTATCTTTATTCAACCTTTTTCCCATAAATTCAGATTTGTCCTGCACACTTAGCTACAGGGGTCCGTGCACATAACTGCAGACTCTACCAAACTTCTGCGCACACAGCTGCAGAGCCTCTGTCTACCCACCAACACCCTTGACTCGAACTCATAGACGCTCCAACACTTCTTGCCTCATAAACCCATTACAATTCAGATCAAAGAAACATATCAAAACTTAACTGTCTTCTAACCATAGAGCCTCGCTCTATTTATACATTTCCATGGTTTGTGGACCATGGGTAGGCCAACTCACTTCCTTTTATTTTACACTATCTTTAAGCGGACAACCCTTTGACTTGACTTGTTACAATTCGCGCTCCACGCACTTCGCGGAGCCCTTACCATACCTTTCCCCAAAATTGTGGGCTTTGAGCCCCAAAAACCATTACACGGGCCCTCTGCTACCCAACAGTCCCCCAACACAATCTTCGTGACTCGTCCCGAGTCACTCGGTTGGTGTGGTAATCTTCGCGTGGAGGTTGGTTAGCAATTTTTGTGTGTTGCTTGTGCTTTCAACAAATTTTGTCGCTATCCTATGTACGTATTCTAGAGGAGCCGCTGATGCATTCGTATCACTTGCATTTTCCTGTCCAAGATCAAATATTTCCTGCATGTGTACTAACTTTCCTTCGATGGTTGTAGAGACTGTGAATGCTTCATCAAGCCAGGGCTAGATGCGTTGTTTAAGCACTGCCTCCTTTTGCCACGCGGCATCAACTTGTGCCTTGAGAGCCTGGGCCTCCTTCATTTTAGCCAACCTCTGCGTCATAGCGATTGTCTGTGCAGCCCCTCAGACTGAGTCATAAGCCCACTGTAACTCCCGTGCTTCGGCTTCGACTTGCTAGATAGTTGGGTCTTCCTGGAGGGAGGTGAGCGTAAGGAGGGACTGATCTAACAGTCCCGAGCAATCTTGGACAACGCGCTTTATCATTTCCAGTCTGGCTTGAATTTTGCCGCGTCACCATTCTCGAACTTCTGGAGGTGTGGGCGGTTGTGCCTTTAGTTTTAGCTCTGCAATTTGTAAATTTAACTCCCACTGAGCCTTCGTGGCCTCCTCCTGGGCCGTACAGAATCTTGCGGCCATGTGATGAATCTTGGTAGTTGTTGGGAGGTTCGTAGGGATAGCTAGCTCTAGTACCTTGCTGCAAGCCTCTGTTACAGCCTGTTCCACTTCCTGGTAGTGTGCGACCAAGTCATCGTGCTAGAGAGTGACCTGTTCCAAATTTTCCTTGTGCTCCATCAAGGTTTTGAGGGCGTGACTTTCCCTGGTACGAAGCTCATTCGTGACCCCATCCTATAGTTGGTATAGTGTTTCTCTTGGAAGGGCGGCCAGATTCAATCCCCAACTATGCTCTTCACCTGCGACTTCTTCTAGGACCACGCCTACTAGCAATGCTAAGGTGTTCATTGTGTGAGTGTGCCCCATCGGCTCGGCTGTGGCTGTGTCCTCTGCTAGGTTGAGGATGACCCCGCTCGGGGGTTGCATCTGTAATGCCTGCAACTACGCTTGGATCTCCCCCAACACAGTTGTCTATTCTGTAATTAGTTCTGCTAATGCATCGGTAGGGACATTGCTCGCTGGCTGCTGCCAATAAACTCTTTCTCCAAAGCCTTCATTGTTTTGGACTTTTTGCGTGTGTGCGGCAATTCCTTACCACGCGATCACTTGACTTGGGTTGATTCTGTAAGATGGTCCGTGTGTTCCTGTGTCTCTGTTTCCCTTTGCGTGTCCTGTTCCAAGTCCATTTCCTGATTTTCCGAGGTCTCTTTGGCTATCGGTTTCTTGGTTGCCTCCTGCTGCAAAGCGGCCTTTTGTCCCTAGCGTGTCTTTTCTGCTAGTTGAGTGAGTCGCTGCTGGTGTTCCTTTTTCTACAGTTGTGCTACCATATTTTCTAGAACGGCCTTGTCTGGGGCATGCCACTCTGGAGGCCATGTTGCTAATACCTCGTAAATGGCATCGTTTGTTGCAATGAACGACAGGGCGACCCATAATTCCTTTGGATCCTTCCGTGCCCGAATATATAAGTGATGCATGTCTGCTTTGAACTCGGCCGAGCTTTGGAGATTGTTGTATATTATTGGAGACATCCGAGGTCTGCGAGTGATCCATGTCCGGATACTCCCTTCCATGAAGGTCCAAAAAAACCTGATTTCAGAAACCCTTGCTGCGTCCTTTGTAGCCCAGCACGAAGTATACCGCACCGCTTCAGGTAGGCTGTCCTTAATACTGGGAAATTGGCTACCCTACGATAGTTCTCTTGTAACTAGAAGGATTGATAGTAGCAACCATGAATAATGAAATATCTTACCTTTGTCCTGTGCTTCCTGGCTATTTGTCAAAAATTCGTCGCATAAAAATTGTGCCCAGTTGAACTGAACCTCTTCTGCACACTGTGCTGCAAGCGCAATGATAGGAGCTGACACCTCATCTACGTGACACTTCCTCATGAGTTCATTGGCTAGTAGCTGAGTGGTGACTCGTACTGCGCTATCATTGATGCTTGCTATTACATACCCACACTTTCCTTTTTCCAACTGATATTTAGTCTTCATTGTTTCTGCAAGGCCCACCTCGCTACTTGTTCCTGCTATGTCTGTGGGGTCGTTCCCTTTAACCGATAGGTGCGTAATTCGGTGGACTAAGTTAGCTATGATCGTAATCGGTTCTTCCAACCAGAGATACCCATCATGTATCAGATAGAGCAACTGTTGGATCACAAATATGGTGATGGTCGTGCAATGATACTGAGGTATCCACCTTAGATTAAGTAATCCTGCCTTCTCCACACCTAGTAATCGCTTCCGCGACAGTAATTTGTCTTCGGCCAATTTAGGGAACTTGTCGCTGTCTGAAAGGTCCCAATCTTCGAACTTGATGCTCGGAATGCGCCCCAGTGGCAACCCATCGAACCTTATCTCGTCTGGAAGAAGCGTGGTCTGGAGTGTAGTCTTTGCAACGTCCAATTATTTCAGTGTCTTGGTTGTCCTGGTCCATGGGGAGATATATGGGGGTCGTGAAGGGATTTGGAAAGCATCCTCTTCATCCTCATCTTGGGCGTCAATTTGAGCGATCAAATCTTGCAAATCTTCGTCATCCTCTTTAGGTTCGGTGGTGATTGCTTTTCCCTTTTCAGCGCCTGATAACTTATTGAACCTCGGCAATATCCTAACTGGCCCCATCGTCTGCCTGTTTTTCTGAGGCCACAGTGTGGGTGGGGATTTTGAAACTTCGGGGACCCCATCTGCTACATTTACCTCCTAGGTTGAGTATTGTTCTTCTATGAACCGTGCTCGGGTTCTCGCCATGATACTCATGGGATTCTTGGTAGCCGCGTGTTTACTGGTTGTTACTGGTTCAATTCTCAAATATCTCGGTGCCGTCCACGGGTTGGTAGAGGAACATGTAATTTTGAATGGATCCCTTCCCTCCACTTCTAGTTTATTAACAATGTCTAGACGTCAAATCTTTTCATATCTAGCTCGAAACTTTCACCTTAATGTCTCGCTGCCCGCTCCTCCCTAACGTAACCCGACTTTCTTGTCAGGAATAATGGTGCTAATGGTCACCTATCGACCTTTCCATGCGGTAGCACAGTCCTTCAGCCGCAGCTGCGATCTTGTGGACCGCATGAATCTGTACAAAACCTTTTTGCTGCATCGGCTTCCCACAAACTTGTTTATAGTCTCGCACCTTCTTTCAACTGCTTGGGGTGCTAAGAATATATTTTCTATAGCTAATCAGGTGGTCGCACCTCCGGTGAAATTTCTCAACTTCCCTGCTAGCCCGGGCTACGAGCACCTTTCGAGTGCCCCTGTAGCCGTTATCTCTTCATGCACTATTGTGTGGGGTGTATCCTTCTGTAGGTGTAGGCGCAACCATGATAGCAAGGTCGTGGCTCATTCTCATTCTGTGGGATACCTGACTGAGCTAGATTTCCTTATGTGCAGACTTGCGCAGCCTCCATGCGCGTTGCTACTTGCCATCCTTCGGATTCCCTCCCCTATTAGCGCACTTTTCTTTCTTAGTCGTGCCCACAGTTTTTTGATTTTGCAGGGTTTTTTGCTACCCCTCTTTTTTTGGGCTTCCTTCTGCCTTCTATTACAGGCCCATCGAACTCGTGGTATTCACAACTTCCCATTGGGTCGCTTTATCGGGCGGTCACTATGCGTGCTCCCCCCTAGTTCCCTCCTGACTTTGTCGTAGGCTACTGGAGAATTGGAGTGTTGGGGTGACTTCGAGTTGCTAATTCTAATCTGGTTGGGTGTTTGCACAACATACATTTGCAACCTATGCTAGTGATGGATGCTTACCCCATTTTGCCTTCTAACCCAGGTGCACACCTGTCTTCAACCTCCGTGCCACTTCCTTCACATCTTTGGGGATGTACCCTTTCCTAAAGCAAGGGTCACACGCGGTGCTTCCACGGATACTTCCGGCAGATTTGGTCTTGACTTTGACGATTCGCACTGGTTGACTTGTTCCTTTTCTTTCATGGCAACCTCACCAGCTGGCTGCTCCTTTCCCCCGATTTTTACACGACGTAGTGATCTAACCATCCTATTACAATTTAGTGTCGTTACCTCATGTAGTCGGTTCTGCCATCGCTCAATCTCTTCATCTGAGTCCAACGTGCAGGAACTATCACGGTCCCATGAGATTCTTCTGTCTGCGATCGGATTCACCTGGTCCTAATCTTGTGCTATGATCTGGTAGATACAGTCCAAGTCACCATCACTGTCCTCATCATGCACTGGCTCAGTATAGCGCGCCCCTTCGGCTGGGTCCAATGGAACCACTACACGGAGAGATTTCTTTTCGAATATCATTTTTCATTTCTTTAGGTTGATGACTCCATTCATATCCGTTGCCCAATCTATCCCTAACAATGCAGGATATGGGTTACTGTCATCCACAATTTCTATGACCTCAAAATCGGTTTGTGCATTGGCGCCGTCGATGTCTACTGTAACTCCTTGCAGTCTTCCCATGGGTAGGATCTTGTTTTGGTTTTCCATCCACAATTGGATGGGGGACCATTGCAGGGCGGGCTTACCCATGTGCTCCTAGGTCTGTTTAGGTAGGACATTCGCGTCGGACCCCAAATCCAGAACGACCTGATCCATCTCATAGTCCCAAATCTCGACAGTCAGTCGCATTTCCTGTCTGATGCATAATGCATGCTTGCCTAGCTTCTGAACCATTCAAGGTTCATCTGATATTGTGCATCTAGTTATCAATTCCTGTAGTCCCTTCACCACTTTAGTATCCCTGAGTAACTTCATGCATGTCTCTAAGAAGGTAGTTAACATAGAAGTATCCTTCTCCGGCTTTGGTTGTTCCTTGCTGCCTGAAGTAGAAGCTTCCGCAAATATCTTCTTAGCTTCCATAATGGTTTCCTTCGCACACTCCAAATCAAATTCTAGTTGTTTTGAGGGGGCCTTACGAACCCATGCATCCTCCTCTGTCTTCTTCCCCTTATCTTCCCCCATAGTTGGGCCACTTCTGAGCATCATATTCTCATTAGGGTCTTCCTCGCGTAGTTCAGCCTTCATCATTTGGATGTTCTGAGTGGGGTTAGCCAAAAGCACCCGCTTTTCCTGCATCTTGTTATGCTCCTATACCAATAGGTGTCATATTTCATGATTGACTGTTGAAATGCCAAATATGTTCATCCTTTCCATGCTGCAAAGGTTCCATATTTTGAAAGAATCAAAAAAAATTTAAAAATGAAAAGAGGGTATGCCCTAAAAGAAAGATCAAAGGGAAAAAAGAATGAATTGGTCAAAAAGAAAGAAAATGAACCCCAAAGAAAGGACCAAGAGAGTGGGCTAGTCCAAAATGCCACTACTATCCTATGTTTTGCAAAGAATTTCAATGTGTGCACTTAGGTGACTTCTGTCACAATTGATGGATAGCCAAGCAACTCAATCTTGGCTAGTCCATGTTTAAATTTCCTGTTTAAAGAGATAGAGAATAAAATCTCTCAAATAGTTCAAGCTTGGCAGATCAGTAGTTAGATAGAGAAACAAAGGTGCTCAACAGCCAAATCTGAGCCCCTAGAAGAAATAAGGGCAAACTTAGATAGGATTGCAGCTAAAAGAAAAGAAGAGAGTAAGGGTTTGCTAGTTCAAATGCACCCAAAGAAAAGGAAGAAAAAAATGCTAGGTGTAATAGGCTGGGTAGGAAGTTTTGATGTTGCCAAAGCAGGTTTGTGAGCAATTTTGTCTTTTAAAGGTGATGTATCTCATGGATATCATAAAGCATCATGTTAACTATGTGGTCACAAAGCAGATGAAGCATGACTAATTTCCCTCCTCATTTCTCCAAGAACATTTACTAACATCCCCACAAGGACATTGGGATCTGCTCAGTGCTCCTAGTTCACCTCATTTCATGTAAAAGACTAAGTGAAACTCTATTTTTCTTAGGGTAATTAAGCCACATTTCTTGTGTAAGAGTGCTTTTCTTCCATTTATGCTGAGTCTTCCAAGTTCATAGCTTGGATCCCTTTTTATTTTCCTAAGCCTAAGTTTCATTCGTTAACTTAGTGCTTTGGGGTAAGAAGCATGTCTCCCATATTAACACATTAACTTTACATTATATAATTCCTACATAAAACCCCCCTCGTATTATATAAAATGCGTAAAAACCCCAAAAGTTTAAATATCCCGACCCCCGGCAATTATAGCCATAAATCATTGTATTTCGGGAATTATGGGTTCTCTTGGAGCCATGTAATAACCCTCCGCGCATAAAAAACATTGGAATTCATTTAACATTTGGTTAAATGAATAGCCGGACCCGCAAACCCCGATAACCAAAGTTTAAATACACCGCAAAACATATAAATTCGTTGATTTATGTGGTGGGTCCCCGCGCCGTAGCCTCTGTCGTTTCCTGTTCATTGCCCACCGTCGGATCACAGCCCACAGATCCGACGGCCCACATGAATATCGCAAGCCCTTTTGTGCCGATGATTAGCGCTCGAGGAACAACGGTTTTGTTGCCGTACCTTGGGACAGGTGGCAGGCTCTCGCTATGCTCGCTGCACCCCTGCCCCCCCCCCCCCTTCAATACCACTTCTGCCCAAAAGCGGTGCGGGGGCCAAACCGCTTACTGCCCATGCTCCCTCCCCGCTGATGTCACCCTCACGTCATCTGCTGACGTCACAACCACATCATCCCTACGTCAGCGCCACATCACCCCGCTACATGACAAGGCACTCCGTCATGCTGACGTCACCTGACCGAAATGTGCCAAAACCTACCAAAATCAAATTTTTTGTCAAAAAAGCGTGAAAAGGTCATTTTTGTTCATTTCTATTTGTTTGCTCTGTGCGACCTGTGCATGCCAATTTACGTTCGAAAGCAGTCATTTGATCACACAGTCCGCTTCCAAGCAAAAATACTCCACAGTTCGGCCTTCCAGCTCAGTCCGCCACCTACAAATCGCACAGTCCACGGGTTAAAATAGGTATTTACCTACATTTTGTTCCCGAACCCCGTGTTTTTTCAATTTCTCTACAAAATTGCCCAAAGAACCCAAATTTCAGTTAAATTCATCAAACCACCTGCAAAGAGGCGCACTGTAACCACTATTCTTGCCCATTTTACCAAGAAATCCCACGAACTTCATTTTTCTCCGCAAAATTCACCCAGAAAGCTAAAAATCGAACTCACTGTGGTCTGCAATTCCCGGAAAAGACCCCCACAGTTGTCATTTTACCTATTTTATTGAAAAAACCCAAATTTCAAGTGAAAAACCACAGACAAGTAAAAAATCATAGAGAAGTAACCAATGGAAGCTCCAGTGGCCCTGAATATTGCTCCCCTTAATGCACCTCACAAAGATTTGGAGGGGTTGCCCCTAGCTGATAGGGATTTTCAAATACAAGACTTAATTGGTGACAAAAACCACCTCCAAGCATATTGTGAAATCAGGAACAGTCACCTAAACAAAGCTAATCTCTTTGGGATATGGGAATCCAATCTGCCCAGATACTATCTCCCCTCAGTAAATGTATTCCCAGATGTCATTCGCCTGTGCTGTGCCAATTATGAACCTACTGAGAGAGCAGTCATGTCTCCAACTGGAACTGTCCTTTTCCATATAACTCCTGACTCAATCAATGAAATGCTACACTTCAAACCCACTCAGCCTCTGGCTCCTCTGTCCATGAAATATTTGTTGGACCAAGGCTCTAAATTATCCACTACAGAAATAGGCCAAATAGCCAAGTTATTCATGAGACCAGATTGCTAGCCTAGAGAGTCACCTCCTTTTTTCCAGGTCTGGTTTAATGAAGCTGGAAAATTCATTACTGACATGATATCCTATGTCTTGGGATTCAAAACAAGTGAATATATTGATGAAACCATTCTGGCTTTGATGTCCATGTTTATTCCAGGACATCTTCCTGCTGCCAAATTTGACTTTGCTACCTTCATTAGCAATAAAATCCATGAAGAATTCATAAAGCTGGATAAAGAGGGAGTCTTCAAATATACCTCTTATATCTACCATCTGTTTTTGTACTATCAAACAGACAGTTTTCAGTTTCCTATCAGAAAGTTGGATACTAAAGGAGAAAGAAGATTTGTGATATTTTGGACCTCAGTCTTCCATGAAGTCCATAACTCTCCCTACACTTACTGTGAGTTCATTGATCTATTTATACATCCAGTCTCTTCTCTGCTAATGAGAAATCCTCCTCCCAGACTCTCTGGTGACATGCAGAAAATCTTATAGCTCTCCAAAAACTACAAAATAGGTGACTGGTACTTCTACCAAAATCACACTGAGATCAGGATATATGGCTGTGAGCTGCGCCCCTACAAACTACCAAAATATGTGCCTATGAGACTCTTTGCTCTTGAATACTTCAGGCAATTTATCAGCTCAGATTTGACTCATTTTTATGCTGCCAAGAAAAAGGCTCAGCTAAAATTAAGAAACCAATTAGGCCCCTTCGTCATTAACAAAAAGGAAGGATGGCAAGATGCTGAAAAGATATTGGGTGAACAACTCAAATTAAAAAGAAGTTTTTGGTGGGTACCCTATGACCCAAATGGATTCATCTATGATAGAAAGGTAAAAAATAGGCTATCAGCCTATAATCATTGTAGGATCCTTGAAATAGAGCAGTATGCTAATCAAGATGAGTGGGTAGAGGGCACATTGATAGAAGAACTCACTGAGGAAGAAAGAATGGAACAAGCAATGAAAAATCTTGAAAAGACTCTTGACCTGGACTCTTTTGGACAGGTCTCTTTCAAATTCCCTCAACAAACCGGAGTGGGCACATCAACTGCTGCAACTTCACAGCAACCAGCCCAAGAAAGCACTACACCAGCTGCAGGGACATCTAAAGGCAAAGAAGTGTTGCATACAGAGCAACACGAAATGACAGACCAACCAACATCATCAAAGCAGCAAGGCCAAGGGCAAGTTCCTCCTGCCCAGACCAAAGCACCAGAGGTACCAACATTGCAGACTCCTCTAAATGAGGAAAAGGGCAGAAAAAGGGACCGAGAAGAGACCACACCTGTAAGTGGGCCAGCAGAACAGCCAGGGGCAAAAAGGCAAAGAATAGATCCTCTACCTGAAGAGGAAATCAGTGAGGAGATCATAGAAAGTCCAAGGGGTGAGAGGGCAACCAGCCCACAGACATCTCCAGTGGTAGAAACATCCACCAGTTCTCATAGGTAGCAATTGGAGAAACAACATAGTGTGGAAGTTTCCTCCTCAAGGCCGCAAAGCAAGCAAGGTGCTGATATCAAAAGAACATTCACAGACATCAAGGCCCAGAATGAGCCAATAAGACTGCAGCTTTATGATCAATTTCTCAAGATGACCCCCACCAAACAACAAAGGTTAATGTTTGCATATGACATTAAGGAAGGAAAGATGATCTTGAATCATTTCAAGCCTAAAGTGTAGCAGCCACAGTCAACTGTTGATTATATTAGAACAAATCTGGAAGCTCTTGCCAAAGACATTCACCCTATGGACCAGATTGAGTTGCACAAGCAAACCAGAGAGATGGTCTATTCCACATTGGTAGACAAAGCAATGCTAGCTCAACAATTGTAGAATTCATTGAACAACACATCTGCCCAACTGGATTTGGAAAAGGCATCTTCTTTGGCCAAGGACAATAGGATAAAGTCCTTGGAAGAAATTATCATTGAGTTGGGACATGATCCCAAGGATGCCAAGGGAATAAAAGCATTAATGAAGAAAAAGGAGGATGACATAGCTGCCCTCAAGAAGCAATTGAAGCTGCCAATTACTATGCATCCACAAACCACAGAGGTTGTGCAAGAAAAAGCAGAAGAAGACATGATGGACCTGCTAATGAAAATGAATCAAAGGTTAAATGAGACAGAGCAGGAATTGGAGAAGGCATTGCAGGAAAAGCAGGGAGTGTCGACCTCCCAGCCATCTCAAACAGCTCCAACAGTTACAACTGCTCCTCCTACAGCCACAACAGCAGTCCCTCCCACTGGCCCAGCATCAGCAGCAGGTACTTCATCAACAGCAGTAGCAGGCAGCAACACTACCATGACCACTGAAGAATTGATAAAGGCTATGGAGGATTTAAAGCTCCAAGTATCAGAATTAAGAGAAGCTAAAGAGAAATTGGCCAAGTTGGAAGTAAGTTATGACAAATCTAAGATGACTGTAGCAGAAAAAACAAGAGAGGTGAAGGCATTGGAGAATAAAGTCAAGGCATTGGAAAAGGACCTCTCTTTAGACAAACCTCTGGGAGAAATCAGGGGCATTCTATGGGCCAATATCAGTGAATCAATCAGCAATGTGTGGAGATCCATTCAAATTATATATGAACAGATTGATTTGATTGCAGCAGCCCAGGTGGAGATTCAAAGGGCCAGAAATTTATTGGGACATAAGCCCGAACAAGCCAACAGGCTCATCCAATTTTTGAACACTAAAACCAAGGAAGAAATAGTAGCATTGGACATCAGGGACAGGACAGGCACCATCCTAACAATCAAAAGAGTTCTGACCATGAGAACCCTGATGCAGAATTTGGAGAGGAAGAGCCAGGACATATAGGTGGAGGTAGATTCTTTTGTAAAGAAATTTGCAGTTTTGCAAGAAAGGGGCTTGCTAAGCCTGGTGGGAAGTAATCAATGCCTGTTGAGACAAGATGAGTACCAGATCAGATTGAATAAATATGTTGTTGATCAACAAAATGCATCATCAAGTACTCCAGCAGAGAAGACCCTTCCATCTGGCCAATCTCTGTACAACAACTTAGAAAATCTGTTTTATAGTGAGCATGAAATACAACATCTTTTTACAGCCCACCTGAACTTCTACAAGTATACAGACACTGTTGAGACTCTGATAAAGCTTCAAAGACATCAGTTGCCAGAAGAGCAGTGGTGGCAGAGTATGCTGGAAATTTTGTAGGTGGATTTCAAACTTTTGTTTCTTCCAGAACACGACAGGTATCATAAAGTGGAGAAAAAGAGCAGATAAAAATCGTGTTGGGCAGTTGTCAATTAAAGCACAAGTAAAAGCACCCAATGAAGCAACGCCAGCGGCACGAAATATCAGTAAAGCGTCCACCGGCCGACTCGCTGAGCAAACAGTTAATGCACCTTATCAATTGAGCGACCAACACTTACTACTGCATTTATTTCTTCTTGTTCCCAAGATCATTTACTTCTCCTGTAGAGTAGGTAGAAGGAGTTATTGCCAGATATTATCTCATTGAGATATTTTGTAAACAATTTTGTACAAATACCTCCCCAAGCAAAGTATTAGGGGTTGGTGATACAGTTCTGGAACTGCGCTGTAACTTTGAGAACTCTTCTGAATAAAAGGTTGTTGGAATGCGTTGCTGTTGAACTCTTTGGTTGTGGAATTAATGGCAGAGGACTATGTTGCAGAATTCTTGAATTATCTCATGGATCAATAAGTCTTTTTACTCATGTTTTTATAGTTTCTATGGTTTTATATATCATCTATGTTCATGATATGAATAACAGGGAAAAAGAATAACCCAGAACTTGCTTCACTGTACTCTGTGTTCAATCTCTGTTATTGTTTGTGTTTTATTCAGAATTAGCATAAGCAGGAATTCTTAACTTCTCCCATTTCCCCTAGTTCTTATACCTTGAATATAGCTAAGGAATTCTTAATTTCTCCCTGGTAATATTCATCCACTTTCCCTCTACCAGCATGGTGAAGGATTCTTCGTTGCCCTTCACCCCCTGACTCCATCCCACCTGATTCCAGCTTAAAAATTGTTCCATGGTTAAGTACCTTGCTCTATAGTTCCCCCTCTGTCAAAGAAACCATATCCAGCAGTTCATCTTCATATACTCCATTAGCCCAATGGACTGAACTTCTCATATTTACACCCCTGTTCTTTTGAATGTCACCATCCAAAAATCAAACAAACCCCTGTACTTCATAACTAGCCTAATATACCTCAAAAACAAAGCTAAATTATAAAGAGAGAGCCCTCTCTGGATGCAATTTGGCTAGGACCTGCATCTAAAAGATTGTTCTATGGTTACCTCGGCCGTATTCCCTTTTCTCACAACTTTTGGGGAACAACCTGAGTGATAACACATCTGAGCAATTAGCATGGGGCAATCGACTGCTTCGTGGTCAAATTGATAGCAGTACGGGAAACAGGCTCTGGTTGGGTTCGTGCAATCACGTGCGTAGTGCCCCAATCCTCCACAATTATAGCAGATTAATTGTCCCCATCAGCGTTCGGGTCCCATTCCCTCGCGCCCCCATTCGCGTCCTTGGAATTCGCCTCGTGCGATTGTTGTGGCAGGATCCTACCCGCGCGCCTCCATCTGCATCCTGTAAGCAGGTGTTTGATCCATCAACATCTCATAACTGTGACAATTCCTTTCATCGTGGCCCATCATCCTACAAAAATTCCAAAATAACTGTTGAGGGGGGGGGGGGGTTGACTCAGGTTCTGCAGTAGATGAAAATTGTCCATGGCATGCTTCCCTCCCACCTGATAGATTGCGCACCAGAGTGCGGCTGCCGTGCTTGTCCCTTACATTTGATACACCGCACCTCCTCGCGTACTTCAGATCGTTGCGCCTATCCTTGTTTCAAA
The DNA here is from genome assembly GCA_031772625.1 of Pinus tabuliformis. Taxonomy (NCBI): domain Eukaryota; kingdom Viridiplantae; phylum Streptophyta; class Pinopsida; order Pinales; family Pinaceae; genus Pinus; species Pinus tabuliformis. The sequence goes on from CM062811.1 coordinate 706,774,465, forward strand.
CTTCCCATCTCTAAGCATAGGTTTTGTATCTGCATGTGGATTTTCTAAACTCCCAACCCTCGGATCCTGTATTGGAGTTTTGTGCAACCTCATTGCGGCCTCTAATGCTTCAGCTTGGGTTGAGATCTTTTACTGTGAGAGCATCGTCCTCAAATGTGGTGTTAAAGACGCCACAAACCACGTGCAGTGCTGTGCATCAGTCAATGTCATGTTAGCCTCACAGATGGTGCTTTTCAATCTCTGATCCAGATCCCATGGGGTTTCACCAGGCAACATCACAATCTCCTTGAACCCAATAACCAACTGCGCCTTTGTTTAATGCGTCCTGGATCACCACTATTCCTGCATTCGGATAATCGCTTGAATACTTTATATACCATGTCCGCGCGAGGTCCTGTAGCGCGCTAACTAGAGTAACCTTTTTGATGTTATCATCTGTTATGCCTTGGGCTTCCCATACAACCCTTACCACAAACCAGAACTGACTTGGTTCCTCATTTCCTACACCCTTAAATATCGGAAACTTGACTGCGCTCGCCATCCCAACCTTCGGTGGTGGTGGAGGTGGGGGTGGGGTTGGTGTAGATGGATTCAATGTCGGTGAAGCAGGTGGTGGTGTGGACGGAGGTGGTATTAGTGGAAAGCGCCCCTTAATCAATCGGACTGCACTTCTTGGAGAGAACCTCGTGAGCTCCTCCTTGCTCTCCCGTGAAATAGAAATTAGAGGACTGTTCTCTACCCCTTTGGTTCCTTGGTAACCTCTTTCGCTTCACATTACGCCAGACATCAATAAACGCGCATAATCTGTTTTTCACACAATATCATTTAATTCCACGTATTCAATGATTTGATATACTTACCCCGCGGTCCTTGGAGAAAGCACCTTTCCACTTCACTATAACTCACATTTGTGTTTATTGCAAACTCAGTGATAAACCCTCCGATTATCCAATCCAACTAGTGATCTACTGTGCGTGCGATTTTGTCCTCAGATGCCTCTAGCCTGTGTACCAATTCTGGCATCCACCTAATAGGTTGATCTAGTTTACACCTCCCCATGTTGTCAGCTAGCCTCGTGATCCACTCGTACAACTATATTAGGAATGTCGTGAAGAAGATCTCATGGATTTCGGTGTATATGTAATGATCAAACCACTCTTCCTCCGATATCTGCGGGTTTCTGTTTTCCTGAACCACGAACTCGTGAAGCTTCTGATCCAACCACTCTTCAAGCTCTTTCTTTGTAGGGTTCCAGTGTTTTGACATTAGACATCCCTTAGGCAAATCCCGGTCCCGACAATGGAACCATTTGTTGGCTTATATGGGCTTGACCCAAGTTCGACAGAATTGTTTAGCCAAGCAAATCCTGCAGCTACCGACCCTTTCGACAACAGCCCGCGGAGCGCGGACTGAGGTCTCACTCAAGGTAGAAAGGAAGGGTGTTGGAGCCAAGTTTCCACACCCTTGGGATGTCTTGATGTGGTCTGGAGGGTTTGCACGCCGTTCTGTGGCCCTGCACCATTCAGTTTTCGCGTAGATATGGAACAAAGCAATTTATTTAATACTAATTATTAATGAGTTGTTATAGATCAGATCTGTTTGTCGTGGTCTTTAAGAAAATAGTTAATAGAGATAACTAGTGTGTGCACTCAGAAAAGTTATAGATTTTCATACATTCGCAACATAGCATAAGTGTACAGATCAAACAAATATATCAACCATAAATTAACCAGATCTACAATATCTCAGATTCAACACAGTATTTCAGAACCAACTTATCTTTATTCCACCTTTTGCCAATATATTCAGATCTGTCATGTGCACTCAGCTGCAGGGGTCCGCGCACACAGCTGCAGACTCTACCAGGCCTCTACGCACACAGCTACAGAGCCTCTATCTACCGACCAACACCCTTGACTTGAACTCACAGATGCTCCAAAACTTCTTGCCTCATAAACCCATTACAATTCAGATCAAAGAAACATATCAAAACTTAACTGTCTTCTAACCATAGAGCTTCGTTCTATTTATACATTTCCATGGTCCACGGACCATGGGCAGGCCAACTCACTTCCTATTATTTTACACTATCTTTGGGCGGACAACCCTTTGACTTGACTTGTTACAATTCGCGCTCCGCACACTTTGCGGAGCCATTACCATACCCGTCCCCAAAATTGTGGGCTTTGAGCCCAAAAAATCGTTACGTGGGCCCTCTGCTACCCAACACTAACTCCTAGCTAGCTAACCCTCTTCTATGCATTTTAGGATTACATTTATACAAAAGGATTCTATAACCAATTCCTGGTTTAGATCCATAACCTTCTCAACAAAATCCCAAAATCTCTTCTTTATCTCTAAAGATCCTATAATCCACAAAATCATCAACTAATTCTTAATCTAAGTTTTTACAATTAATTTCTAGACCTATCAATCCCTATGAACTCTCAATTGTCCTAATTCTCTCATGTTCCCCAACATTCGAGAACATTTACAAATATGCCTCATAATACATAATTAAATCCTATTCTTAATATCTCTCATTAATATCACTCAAAACCTTAATAATTACATTAATTTGATACACAGGAAACCAAATTCCTTGAAAACACAAGACCCCCTATGTCTACTAAAATACAATGATATTTCTGAGCCGAATGCTCCAGCATCAGACACCCAAGGTTGAAAACATTCATGATCTCCTGATCATGTGTTCCCATATGTTGATAGAAAACCTCTAGGGTCCCAAACTTTAGTTTGTAGTCTGCTTTGGTTGTTGCTGTTGTTTTTTGTTGTTCTCCAGGTCTCCACACTTTATGCTGCATTGGCCCACTAGCTATGCTGTCACAATATGCTGTTGTATTTTTCTTGTTGCTGCTTTGCTTTCTTACTATTGTGTTCTCCCTTTGAGACACTTTTCTCATCAATTTCATCATAAATTCAATTTCTATGTCCAACTCATTTCTTTGCTAGACTTTTTCCTCTTCCTTTCTTACATATCCCTTGAAATCTTCATCAGGTTCTTTCTTCCCTACTGGTGCTTTCAGTCATTTCTCCAGTAGCTCCAATTCTTTCTCCCATTCACTGATCCTTTGATGAGAGTTTAGTCCTTCTTCTTTATTGACTGCCTCAACAGCTTCCATGGTTATCTCCACTGTGCCTATCATCATGATGGAATGATGATCCTTTACTATGTTTTCAGCTAACATAGTCTCTTCTTTAGGTTTTCCTTTAATCTTCTGATGGTTACCTTCACTTTGTAGTTGTTGGATCCTTACTACCACCCTTACATCCTTACCCTCTTGTTGCTTCTGAACTTCCATCTCATCTCCAAATAACCTCTGTTCAATTTCTTCAATCACAACATCACACTCATTCATTCTATTCACTGTTCCTGCAAACAAACTATTGGTTTGTGAATTAAAACACTCTTCTGTCTCCATGTCTTTTAGAGACTCTCTGCTACTGTCAAGTACTGCTGTAACCATTTCTTTTCTATTGCCATTTCCTCCTAGCAACTTCTCCAGCAATTCAATTTCCTCTTTACATTTAGCAGGTGTTTTATCACAATGCTCTTCATTTCCAGCTTCATCCTTTACATGGTCACTATTGCTCAATGATTCAATTAGATTGTCTTCCATAGAAAACTATGTCTTATTCATCTTCATAGAAATAAGTTCATGTCCTCTCCTTATGTTTTCAAAAATCAATACTTCATCAACTCCATACTATGTAACAATATTTGAGAACCATCCTCCTTCAACACTTATAATACAAGAATTGCTAATTTGAAAAATGTAAGGATCAAGAGCCTCAACTAATGTTTCACATATCAGCTCTTCAAGTTGAACTTCATCTCCTTCTTCCACAAGGAATTGTCCTTGTTTTGTAACGGCTCCAAATATCAATTCATCAATAATTTTCTTCTGCTGCAACAATTCAATATTTTCCTCATTCAAGAGGCATTCTCCATCATAATCTGCTCTAGAATACTTATCTTCTGAGAAGTACTCTTCATCCTCTATCAGCACATCAGTATGCTAATCCAAGTTCTCCTCTGAACTCCATTGACTTTTATCAATTTTTATGACAGCTTCATAAGGCTGCCAATCCTCTATAGAACCTACAAGCACACTAAAATTATTAGATTCAAAAATATAAGGCTTGATAGCCTCTTCTGATACCTTTGTCCACATTTCTTCATGCTGCCTTGAACTATCACAATAGTTCATGAGATCTTCCACATATTTCCATTCTTCATTTTCACCCAGAACTTCACCATGTTCTACTTCACAAATGGAAACTTCCATTTCTAACTCAGCTTCTCTAAGTTTTTCCACCAGCCACTTCACTTGCCTCTGTTGTAGCCTTTTCTGTAACTTATACCACTTCACTGCCTTTTTCCTCAAGACCCAACCTTTTCTTTGGCTTTCCTCCAGTAGCATCCTTAATGAATCAAGTTGTTCTTTTAACTCTGCGATCTCCTTGTCACGCTCTTGTTGAATCATTCTCTTTCCATTTTCCTTGGAATCCTCCTTATTCAATTTTCTTCTGCTGTCGTCTTCCTCAAAACCTTTATTATGACTATTAGTAGTCATTTTCTCCTCTATCTTCATGAGCTCCTCGCTCACTTACTATGAGCTGTACTAAAGCCTCTGCAACAGCAAGTCCTCCCTGCTTCCACTTACCTCACCAAGCTTTCCTATATACTTGGTATTTTGGCAAGCACTTGGTTCTCTATCTCTGGAACCTCTTTGAGCACTTCTCTCTACTCCTTCTAGGCTTCAACTCATCTACACCTTTTAAGAACACAATTATCCTCTTTATCCAACCTCTGTTATAATTCTTCAAGGTTCTGCCACATTCTTCTTTCATTCAGGAACTCTTACCAGCTTCCTTCATCTCTAAAAAATTCTACCCACATCCTCTGTGGAATTGCCTATATGATATTTCTGTGAGATGCAACAATATCTTTGCAGTAACAAGTCTCCTTCTTGCTACACATGCCTCACTAAGCTTCTCTCCTTTGAGCTCAGTCTTTTGGCATTTCTCTGGTTCTTTCCTTTGGAACCAATTGAGCACTCCTTGTTCTAGGTTGCTGCAATCTTCTTAGCTTCTTCTATCGCTACTTGTGTGACAATATAAAGACCACATAATCTCCAATCTTCAAACCAAATTAAAACAAAAACATATCGTCTCACCTTCAATATCTCTACATGATCTTGTTCTACCATTCACCTGCACTTTGAATGGATTGTTCTTTGTTTCCTTTGCATCTGCAAATTCAACTACACTTTATCTTTGTGAGCCTACTGTTTTTTAGATTTAAAATATGATCTTCTCTTGCCTTCTTTCATCACTATTCACTTGTATACACACCTTCAAAACATAATTCTGTTCTAAATTTTCTCAAAGAAATTTTCACGCAGAATTTCTTTGTTCTGCTCTGATACCAAATGATGCCAGCCTCAGCTGAAAATACCCACATTATGCATATAAAATGCATGTCATATACATGTCCTAAGATTAATCACCTGATCCATGGTGAAAACCTTCACAAATAAAGGTTTAGGGCCCCTTAATTAAATGCTTAAGCGGGATTGTTTCATCTGACGAAAACCCACTTTATCAAAGTTTAAGTCTTAAGCGGAAATATTTCATAAACACACTCAAGTTTAGACTTTAATAACCTGTTGGACGGAACCTTATGCAATCCTTCATAATATTTAAGGTAATTCTTATTACCCACGCATATTAACCATACCCCTTTAACTCTGGGTTAAGTTTAACCCAACATTAACCATAACATAGTTATTCGGCTTATTTCTATTATAACTCTTGTATAATAGAAATACTTCATATAACACTTAAATCTTACCTTTTCACCATTCCACAACCTTAGCACATATACTAATTCTCAACCTCAGCGCGTTAAATCCCCACCGTCGATCTCATTCCTGTAGATCTGACGGTTATTGCGTCGTCCGCTCACTTCTTCAGACTGAATCTTTAGTGCGTTAGATCTCCACTGTTTATTTCTCTTATCTCAATCCAATGGTGATCATGTAATCTCATGCAAATTACAAGCACGATCGATATTAGCCCGAGAGCACGCGAGAAAAGTGGTTTTCTCTTTCCTCCATGTGCTACGTGTCAACCCATAAGGCTGATCATGTGAAATTTCAAAATACTGGTTAATGCTTGGAGGGCGCACGAGAAACTACCACCGATGAAGACCGCTCCACTATTTTGCACGTGGTTTCAATCTTCGTTGTTCATCTTCTTAACTTTATTCTGTGTGACTTAATCCTGGCCCTCTATCTCCATCACTCTCGTTCGTTGATTTGTTTGATCCAATGACTGCGCTTTGCTGTTTCGCTCTTCTGTTCTTTACTGTGTAATAGTCCATTTGTCTGGGTTTTCGCCTGTGTCTTTGTTCTCGCTTTCCAGTCTTCAATTATTCTGATGCGATCTTCAACTTTTTTCTTTGTTCCTTTGCTCCTTTACGTTTTCGCTGCATAACTCCTTAGGCTTTAAGAATCCTTACAATATACCTTCACCGCAACATTAAGGTTTCTCCAATACTTCCTGTGTATAATATCGTAACAAACTTCTATGCACTTCATCTCTGGTTCTGCACACTTGCAAACCTATTTTATGCATAATTACTTCTAATTCACACAGAATTCATTCAATTTTTCCATTCACACCACAAAAAGTCAGAAATCGAGTTATCTGTATTAAAAAACAAATAATTACAAAAGGATTCCTTTCTGGCCTGATATTCACTATTAGTGACCTTTTCCTTTGCTGCCCGTAGGCTTACAATCAACCGTATCTAACTAACTCACTCTGTAACTCCTAGCTAGCTAACCCTCTTCTGTGCCTTTTAGGCTTGAATTTATACAAACGGATTCTATAACCAATTCCTAGTTTAGATCCATAACCTTCTCAACAAAATCATAAAATCTCTTCTTTATCTCTAAGGATCCTCTATAATCCACAAAATCATCAACTAATTCCTAAACTAAGCTTTTACAATTAATTTCTAGACCTATCAATCCTTGTGAACTTTCAACTGTTCTAATTCTCTCATGTTCCCCAACATTCGAGAACATTTACAAATATGCCTCACAATACTTAATTAAATCCTATTCTTAATATCTCTAATTAGAATCACTCAAAACTTTAATAATCACATTAATTTGATACATAAGAAACCAACGTCCTTGAAAACACAAGACCCCTTATGTCTACTAAAATACAATGATATTTCTGAGCTGAATGCTCTTGCATCAATTTTAGACTAGTAATTTTCTGTTATTTTTTAGCATGGGTTAACAGATGTCTTTTTGAGTGATTCCACTTGGAATGGAGACCTAATGCATCATAGTCAATAAAAAAACTTGTCCCATCCAATTTAGATTTGATTTTCTTGGTCATTCGATGAATTATAACTTCCTGTAGTAAATTTTTAACATCTTGTAGTTTCTTGTAGTACTCTTCCAGCGTGTATATACTTGCCTAGATTTGCTCAAAAAGATTGGTTTTGGTCCCTTAGGGTTGAATCATGACCCCTAGGCTATAAATCAATGGTTAAGGAAAAATAAACACCAATTAGGACATGCCTTTTTACAATGTAGACTAGGCCTATTTATTTGAATTCATGCTCTTAGGATTTCAATTACATTTGTCGTTCTTGCTTAGGATTACTTTCTTTTCCAAAGTAAAATTTCCATTTATGAAATTAGTTTAGGATTTGATTTCCTTACATTTCCTCTAGTACATCATGACATTAAAATAAGGGCACACTGTATGATGCACATTTAGTGTTGATACCTCTTAAGTTTGTATAAACCCCGGGTTGATAATTAAAGTTGGTAGCCTTGGGAGTTGCAACATGCTTGTTGCAATACCGAGGCTTATCACTTTTTGGTGCCGTTATCCTTGCTTAGGTTATTATCTAACTATAAATAAATATAGTCAAAAGTGTTTTTCATTTTGTAATATATTATGGGTCATTTGACCATACTTGTGTAATGACTTTTCTCATAAAATATACTATTATCGAGTTATAATTATTGATTTCCAAATAGATTGAAAGCTTTAATTCTCTTGCTATTTGGATATTTCAGTAAAGAATTTTTGTAAACTCCGAAAGCTCATATTTTGTAATGAAAATTGTTGAATATACAATGTAAATTAATGTTTGCACTATTAGATTCTTCCTCTTTTTTTATTATTTAAAGCCATAATGTCATGCTTTTCATGTTAGTTGTGCACTTCACATTTGTATGCTAGGTTTACTTAAATTTACTAATTTAAGAGTTATATTAGTCTTTAATAGTCCATCTATATCCTTTAAGGATTATAATTTTTGACTAGGAACTATAAAATGGATTCTCATTCACTTTTGTCTTAGATTTTTCTCATTCATATATTTAATCTCTTCTTCCATTCAAATTATAGTTATACTTTTGTATAACTAGACTTACACATAAAGGAATAAATATTTTTAACATTTCCTATTCTAACAATACTACACTCAATATTTATCACATAAGTATTTGATTAAATATGCTTTTGATTTAGATTCTAAATTGAATCTTCATCTATGCATTCATAACAAATGTTTGTTCCTAAGATACTAAGGACAATATGTCTACAGTAAACAAAATAATTTTGTTGTTCAACTATTTGTATTACAATTTCACTTTTCTAAATAAATAAAACGTCTGAATGGTATCTAATGTTAAAACAAGGAAACTCTATTCTCTTTCTGTTTAGGTGCATATTTACTCAGAAATTTTCATCTACACAATACTTCAAATATATATATATATATATATATATATATATATATATTTAGAAAACGACATATATTAAAAGAAAAAGATAATAAGGGTACAGACTTGTAATTTTATCCTGGAAAATTAAATTGGAGCTACCTTTCTCCACCCAACCTTGACTCTTTCTCCTAAAAGGGTCCCCTCAAGCTTCAATAGGTTGCAAGTCGATTTTAATCGATTGTTTTGTTTTTTGTCACTATGTTATTTCACCTCCATTCATGAGTTCTTTAAGCTAACATAAATCAGTTGGTAGTTAGTAAATACCTCTACCTTTTCCAGCAGGTGGCAAGTGGTTACTTGGCTCATTAATAAGCCCCACTCTCCCCAACCTCCTAATACAATGCCTTGTCTTACTGCTAGAGTTATTGATTAATAAATTTTCATGACTTAATAATATAATCCTCATATTAGATTCCTAGGTCTTATTCCATTAACGGTAATTAAATTTCATCATTAACTTGCAACCCATAGTTTCTCTTCAACCAATTGTAGCTTCGGAATTATTTTCCAATTTTTTTGTGAACAAAAGAAAAAAATTACATAAAATATTTATCAATGACATAATATTGATAAAACACTCCCAATTCAGTCTTATAATTAGAACATCAATTAACCATGACATATACAAATTTACAAATAAACACTAAGTTAGGAGATATCACACAAAAATACTTTGGATGCAAGTCATAACTCATGGAATGTTTTCTGGTTTATACAACTAACAATAAAGTATTTCCTCCCTTAAAAAACTAACCTCAATATTCACATATAATGAAATGGTCTTGTTCTGACTAGTATAGAATCCTCCCCTGTCGCATGGCAAAAAAAACAACCCCTGTTCTAAGTCGCTCATTAAGACTTTATTTTATATTGTGATTCTTATCATGCTCTGTATATGTGAATGAGTGTTTAACTAAGTCTCTTGGTTGAGATCAAAAGAGATAACTCACCCTCATCAATATCCCACATTTTGTTTATTTTCAAGCTAGTTTTCAATGATTCCTTAGCGTACATTAATTTTCAAAATAAAGATAAGGGGGTCTTTCCCATATTTGAACAAAAAGATAATATCATTCAAAAAGTGAAAGGAGAATAAAATTTTGAATTTCATTTCTTTTGTCGATAAATACCTAACCCTCAATATAGAGTATCTCATGATTTAAGTTCTTGATATGTTTAGCAACACATTCTTTCCAGCTCTAGGTTGAAGCACCTTACGTTTCCCCTGATCATAACTTAGTTTTGCATCTCTCTGTGTGGCACCATTCTTCCACCTCACTACAATTCACAAACCAAACCAATAATATCTCTCAAGAAGTATGAATAGTCTACAGTCAAAGAAAACCCCACATGCGATTGGTGGTATTTCTTGCATTTTATACTACTGCTATAGGGATTAATGCACGAGTGTTTGGTGATGTAGAAATCCTCAAGGATCTTCCTGGGATCCTTGGTAGACTGTAATATTAGCTGCAGTTGTCTCAAAGATGCATGCATATCTATGCTTAACAAACGAATATCAAAGCGAGAAGTACTTATTACCTCAAGTCTTAGTGTGGTGTTGCTAGAGAGCGCAATGTTGCTAGGCGGAAGACCCCTGAGCTAGCTACAGATCAAAACCTACACACAGAAAAGACAAGTGTAATATCACAATATAAAAACTTGATAAACAATGCATGAACATATAAAGATATATAGTTGCATATATCTAAGCCACTCATAATAACGACATTGCATGAACATATAAACATGTTATACTACCAACATCGCGTTGTGAACAACACAATTGCAGTTCTATATTGATGTAGAAAAGAGTGATTACAACCATCGGTTGTATCAGCCTTTCCTTACCCCTCCAACAATTCTCTCTCTCCCTTCTTAACCTCTTCTGATGCCTTAGTCTGAGACTATGCTCGACAGTAAAATAGGCAATCCTTTCAAATGGTTCAACCTCTTCCACAATGGCCCTAGCCTTGCATATATAGCATGTGAGGATAGGGTTTCCAAGTCCTTCATGAGTTCCATTAGGCAAAATCAGTGATGTTTCCATGCCTTTGTGCTCTTTCTCGTTTGTAGACTCCATTAGGAATTAATAATTCCTCCAAACAGGTCTAGTTTTGATGTTTCCCTGCTTTTGTGAGTTGACAAAGGAGAGAATCTTGGGATATTTCTAGGTCAACTTGTTCATTTGACCCATAGAAACTCATTTAGGTTCACTAACTCTCTTCCCAAGGTAACATACAGAGTTACCCTAGGCACTAACGCACCCTTAGCCTTGCTAGGAAGCTTTATAAAGTAGGTTGCTAGTGCCTAGACAGTGTTAGCTTGACAACTGGGCCTGTGAACTTGGTCAGTCCTTCAGTCATCATGTCTTTCTCCTCTGAGCTGGGGAGGTCATTTTCCTGTATAACAACTACTATGTATATGCTAATCGTGCACTCCCACGAGTTGTTTTATTTTGACAAGCCATATTGCAGTGGGTTTTCCTTCATATATATGTATGTATGTATGTATATATATATATCTATATATATATATATATATATATATATATATATATATATATATATATATATATATATATATATATATATATATATATATATATATATATATATATATATATATATATATATATATATATATATATATATATATATATATCTATATATATATATATATATATATATATATATATATATATATTTCAAAATTTCCTAATGACAACACAACCTAGAATCTATGTTGGACCACTCATTTTTCAGAGCCAATTTATCTCTTTTTAAGCCAAAGAAAATGCATAGTTTTGAGTAAATTTTTTTGTCTTAGTTTTTCAAGTAAATTAGATAAAGAAATGGGCTTATGCATATTCCATACTAACACTTTCCATCTTCCTGCACCCATATGGTGTCTCCTATGTTGCATACATGATTTCTATTGCTTTCCATGGTGCACAACAACTCTATGTGGAACATTCTAAAGCATATTTGATCATTTAAAAAAAAATATTAATCATTACACAACCCTATGCAAACTGATTCATTATCCATCCATCATAGCATAATATTATAATACCTCACCACATACATGGATATTCTTTTACTATTATTCATGGAAATTTATAGAAGCAATGAAATTTGTTCCTACTATAGTGCTATGAGCGGACTTTTTGCACAACTTCTTGTATGTGGAAAAACCTTCAATATAAAGATTTTCATGTTTCCTTACCCACATTTCAAATGAACTCAAAGTGCATGAATCTCTTATGAAATTTTGAAAACAATGGTGCATCAGTTTCTCATATGGATGCTTGTCTTACTACCATGAGGTCTTTAGCATGACATGATATATATCACTCTTTTGATAGTTTTATTTTCTTAGCATGCATGAACCCATTCCTTCCCTACATATGATACTTTTCCCATGGATGTATTATCAAACACCCTAGAAATTACATAAACATGATTTTAGATAAGATACACTTTATTGTTTGTCTACACATAATTGGAGGTCCACATTGTATAACAGATAATTCTAGTTTCTGAAATGATTTTTCACAACAGAGGCTCTCGTGATAATAGGAAGGTACATGGAAGAAGGGGGAATATGCCATGGAGAGAAAATAGAAACAAAAGAATCATATTCCCTATTCATTTCGATGCATATTCTGAGTTTAATTAGCTCACTCAGATTGAGCATCTCTATCTTGGAGGTCCTCCACCACTTCCACCTACCCCACAAGCTTCATAAAACATTATGTTGCCACATCCTAGCATAATAGAGATCCTTCAAAAGCCACCACCAAAACAAAAACCTCTTCAGTATGATGGATGGGACCCAAATCCCATTGGACCACCATATGGACATGCACACTGGCCTTCCAATTCACATAATTTATTGCCTCCCCACATCACTAATCACCATGTACATTTAGCTTTCTCATAGGCCATGTATTAGCATCCTAACTAACTTGTTCATTCACCTACTCACATAGTTGTAGGAAAACTCCATCTCGCTACAATGCCTGCATTCTCCTCCTCAGAGGCCACTTCCTCACATTCTCATACTAGTGCTTTAGGGATGAGTGAGAGGAGAGAGGTATCCTTTGAAGACATGCACCTGGAGGTACACAGAGGAGGAAATGAAGAGAAGAGTAAGAGAAAAGAATAAGAAACTAGCTACAATAGATCTCCAAAGTTAACATGATGTTACTGATTTACTTCACTGTCTACTTCATTTCATGCAAACTTCTATTTATGACATATTTTACAACATGTTTTTTAACATACTTTATTTTGAGACAACACTTTATTTTGGACATAATATATATATATATATATATATATATATAACAAGAGGTACAAGGTATTTTTTATGCTATACTTTATGTGATGGATGAAATGGTATATCTACATTTTTATACTTGCATATTATGAAATTATGGATGCACATGTTGATTATGGGAGTCACAAGGGTGGCATTTGATTTGTGAGAGAAATGAGGGGGGTCCCACCTTCCAAAAATAATTAAAAATTGATTATGTCTTCTTTTAAGTACATCTCCCTAAATAATAAGATACATTAGAAGATAACTAATCTAATGAAGAAACGAATTACCAAGATAGTTGGGTCTAACTATCCAAAGGGAGTAAAAAACTTGAGAAGGTAATGAAGGAAGGCATGGAAAAACAATGAGGAGAGGTATGCATGAGATTATAAAGTTGTCATTTTCCCTCTGATTTAGCTTTCTCTTGAGTACAAAGGGTTCATCTGTTTCGTGACAACATAACTTTTCAAAGAGTGACAAGGAGAAGAAAGATCTCGTTCTTTTGCTAATATATGTTTTTAGGTTATCAATTATTTTCTTGCATTTCTTTATGCTAGTATAAGGTCTGATATTTTATATGAGTGCTAATTAGTTAGAATTTTGCAAAATATTTCGTTGATTTTATCATATTAGAGAGGTTCCAGAAGGATTGTTCATAATGTCTTACTTGATTTATGTCGCTTGAGTGTCTGTGTACGAGTCTTTTACATCTTATACAATTCTAAATTGAATTCTGGTCAACAATTCTCATTGGAATTGCTTAAACAAGTTGTACTCAATCTCTATTAATAATATCAACTTCTTACAACCATCTTTCAATGCATATTTTTCCGAAATTTTTACTTATTTTTGACATAGCTCATGAACAACCTATGCCGAAAATTGCAATTGTATTTATGAGTTATTTGTTTGAGTCTATTAGATACTTGTGTAGTAACATATAAGGTGTAGTTTTAGTATTGTCGCCGACAAAATATTTCTTAAATTTCTTTACAAATTTATCATTTATTTCAACTTTGTTTCTATTCATATTTTCAATTTAATGCTGATATCTATATTGTGCTTACTGAACATCCCTCACTTCTATTATTGAATATGTATCATACTATGTGTAATTTTCTTTTGTTGTAAGTAACTTTCTATAAATAAATAGAAAATACTAAGTGCATTAAGCACTGGCCTTGTTCAATTATCTCATGTGCCCTGTGAGATTCAGATAGTTACTCATGAAACATAAAAAATTGCACTTCTTAACACATTCTTTTATGAAACTAACTTAAGTAGCAGATTTTGAATTAGTGTCATAACTTTTATTTATAACATTTGCTAATTGAAAATTTAAAATTAGAAGTTTGGTTCTGTACTTTGTTATTTTAAGAACTATTTTCAAAAAATTAATGTCAATAATATTTAACCATCCAACAATTTAAATTATATATATATATATATATTTGTAAATTATAATAAATGTTTTAAAAATAACTACATAAACTTTTTATATTTTTAAATCAAAATTAACATTAACCAAAAAAAACTTATAAATTAAATTTCATGTTAATACATTAAAAGTTGATTCACGTGTAGCTCACAGATTTTCATTTCCTTTAAGATTCAATGGGTACCATTAAAGCTTTTATATATATATATATATATATATATAAATTTAACTTAGTTTTTTAGGTTTTTTAACACTAAAATGTCTTTCCATTCGTATAGTTTTTCTTGAAATAAAGGTTCTATAAGTCTGGCAGGACACAAGTCTTGTTTATATGTGTTTCTTGATATTAATTAAAATCGTGTCCTTGTTTAAGCTATGAATGAGAAAAACCATTTTCTCATATTTTATATTAAAATTTTAAATATATTTGGTTCTTTTTTATATTATATTTATATATATAATTTATTTATTTATTTATTTTTGAGGTTATATATAAACTTTGCTTACCAAAAAAATATTAGGAAATTGTTACTTATTATTATACAACTTCACATAACAATAAAGATAAATATTAATGTAAAAAGATAATATATTATAATAAATGGAATGCAATCAAGAATTTATATTATTAATTATCATATTTGAGATTATTTAAATTTGCAATATGATAACTTTTCAATTGTAAGTCACATTTAATCCCTTATTATAGGATTGCCTCTATATTTGACTTTGTTATGAATCATTCAAATAATTAGATCATATGGTTGTGTAAGTGACATGTTTACAGTTGTTAGATTTGAAGATTGTTCTACCACAAGAAAATGTATTAGAAATTTCCATGTTTACACCATAACAACAATACTAACACGTGTAAGAGTTAATATTGATAAGTTCAACATTCTTTTTTCAAAAACTTAGCATTGGATTATGTTGAATAAAATATATTCCTTTGAAATTTGCAATTAAAATTATTTGAAAAGAAATTTGCACCAATGCATTGTAAGACAAATAATTAACTAATCAAGAGTAAAAATAATTATTTATGTGTGACAATTGCTTTCTCTTATGCATCCACATGTTTTTCATTTGACAATATAATTATTAATACAAAGGATATTTGACCTCCATAGGGAAAATGTGCTTCCACATAACACTGTTACAATTGAAACCTAAGGCAAAATGCAATTTTGTATAGTCATAAACCAAGTGATGAGGATGCCATTGCAAGTAATTGGGGCTCTTAGTTTGTTACTTGCTGAGTCAAATATTGATGAAGGTGAAAAATACATAGTAGGAATTATGCGGAGAAGTAACAAAGTTATATCCAATCTTATGGATGTGGTACTTGACTTTCCAGTGCTATAAAATGATGACCTTCACTTAAAACTCTGATAGAGTTATGCTCTCAAACCTCATTCACTTCATTGCAATTTTGCTAGAATCCATTTCCACTTCCAAAAAGCTTTGACTAATCTTTTCGGGCCATGAAAATTTGCCCAAAATTATTATAAGAGATGAAATTACATTTTAGTTAACATTATAAGTTTTTTCTCACAATTCTAATTGGTCACACAAAAAGATTAAAAAAAAACATAATTTTCCTATAATATTCACTTAATATAATAATTAATTATAATTTCAAACTTAAGATTTCACCCATAAATATCTTAATTAATCCAATTCAAAACTATTTCTTTTACTAAATTTAAGAAATAAGAAAAGTACATTGATCTATTGGATAGTAAACACCATCAACCCAATATCTTATAGAGTATCTCACTTCTCTAACTTATGATAGTTTTAATTCACTATGTCAAACCACTTGTTTAATAGACAGGTAGTGCTATAGAATCCATGGAGAGAGGAAAGAGAAATTAAAATGCGAAAGAGAAATGGTAAATTGACTTATTCACTTTAAAGTAAAGGCTATGATTATATCTCTATAATTTAACCTATCTCACGAAGGGCATGATGAGATTCTAGGTAGCAACCTTGGCTTCTCAACTTGGGAGAATTTTTTTTTTTAAGTTAAGTGCAAACACAATTTATTATGAACATTTAACTTTAATGTTATATTTATTTTAATAAATATATGTTGAGGTATTTTATTAAAACTATAGGTGATGATAAGATATCATGAAGATCTGCTCACTAATGATATAAATGAGAGCATTGTAAAAGTGTGGATTCTAGAGGTTCGACATCTAGGAATGTTAATGATAAGGGTATCGTCCCAATACCGAAATTATTCGACATGAAATATTAATACATTGGGAGGATGAGAACCTATAGTTACCACTATCCTAAGGTGGTCGTATCATTGGTTGTACAAGTAGATAAGGGGTTAAGCCTATATTTGGATATATAAATTGATAAGTTGTTATAATGATATTTTTTTTTAAGTATATAAAATATAATATTTTTATTTATGAAATAAATTGATAAGTTGATAAAGTGATTTTTTTAAGTATATAAAATACAATATTTCTATTTTAGAATATCTTATAACATTTAGAAAATTATATTAAATATAACAAATTATATTTAAATTTTGATTTTTGTTTTGCAGTAGGAAAAGTTGTGTTTAAGATGGTGTTGACATCTTTTGATGGGGTTTTAAGTCCTCAAGTAAATTTACTATTAAGGAGGTTTAGAAACTCATGGGAGATTTGGAAAACTTCCCCAAAGAGGAGATATGGACTCACATTTCGCAGCAAGGTCTATAGCCCAAGGTAGCTTCCTTCTTTTGGCTTTTCGCTAGGAAGTGCATTGTAACTTGGGGAAAATTAAAAAAAAAGGATTCAAAGCACCATCCAGAAGTGATCTCTGCTATCAGCATCAAGAAACAACAAATCATATTTTTAATGAATGCCCCTTCTTGGAGGACATCTGGACAAAAGAAGCAATTACCTTCATGCAAACATATCACAATTCTCAAGCTGATGTTGTGGATCTCATCATGACTTGGGATTCATTAGCCTTTCGAAGTCCTATTCTCAACAAAGCCTAAACACTCATTCTGGGATTTTTCTTATGGACAATCTGGAAGGAAGGGAACTATAAAATATTTAAGGGATGATCAAGAAGTGAAGTAGTTATTTGGCAAGTAATCCTCAAGAACATTGATGAATCCATTCTTTCTAGCTCCTTGGGGCTTAATGATTGGTAGGATTCCCCACTCAAGTATTCCATTCTCGAGACCCTCTCCATCTCAACTCCCCCCTCTTCATTTGTGAATCCCATCACCCACCTCATCCCCTCCGCTCAATTATTTCAGTCTCCTCCTCCGAGCTTTCTTAAGTTTAACTTTGATGGAATCTCAAAGGGAAATCCATGCAATGTAGGTTTTTGAGGAGTCTTTTGAAATCATCTTGGCCTCCTAACATACATTGTAGCGGGCTCTCTTCCCTTGGTACGAATAATGTTGTAGAGCTTTCTTCCCTTGAAGTAGGTATGCAAACCACTTTGAAAAAAGTCTTCCACAGACTGATTGTTGAGGGTGATTTGAAGATTGTCATAAATATAGTCAAGAAAATTCTAAATGGCTCCAAATCAGAAAGCCTCTCTCATAGTTGACATCTAGAAGCCCTCATATATAGAATCAACAAACTTCTTCCAACTATCTCAACCATCATTCCTATGCATGTAAAAATAGTAGGAAACAAAGTTGTTGATCAGTTAGCTAATCTGGACTGCGAGAACTCCTCCATCAACATTTCCTCAAGCGACAAAAGCTCTGTCAAAATCTCAATGGGTTAAGAAATGCAAAGATCTAGTAAACAAAAATTGACAAATTCTAATGGAAAAACAAAATCCTCTCGATCCTCTTACTGGTCAAGGTGTCTCGGGATCTAAAAGGTTGAAGGTCTAAAGATCATTTTGTTTCTTTTGGCTATTGTTTGGCATCATGCTTCCTTCATGATTAGAAACAACAATGAAGGTCTTGGTGCCCATCATGTTGTTCTGTATAGTCCTTGCTATCATGATTTTTGTATATTCATTAGTCTCATAGTTATTCTAGTATTTTATGATACTTTTCTTGGAGATAAAAACTTTCTTTCTGTCGTTGGTTGCAACAGACTGTAGTAGGAAAAAGCTTTGGATGTACATGCCTTTTTTATTAATTGAAGACTTAGTAGCTTACAAAAAAAAATTAATGTTTTTTTAAATAATATTTTATTCATAAGCAATTATTCTATTATATAATATTATGTTTATATAATATTTTATTATTATATTTATATTTTTTGTATCAATGTATTGGGTAAAATTATTTCGATAAGATATGGTTGATTTATTATTTCTTCCCTATAACTTATGAAAGGGAGAATCCAGATTGGAAATGCAAGTGTAGAATAGAGTATGTCCTTCCATTTTTGCTTCTCTGATTTATATTCCGGAGTCTAAATGCCCTTGTAATTAGGCCCATATTGTATATAAGTAATTCAATTGAACATTAATCAACTTATAATTTGTTAGTTGAAGAAAATTTCAAGTAAAGCAATCTATCATCCTTAACCATTTCCTTTGTTAGTATAATGTTATATACAACCACCCTTGTATAGATAATGTCCTTATGATAAGGTGAGCATCGACTTTAAATGTCTAAATTAACTCAACTCATGTGTTATTTGTTTGTCATTACCGTTTGAAACCTAGTGAGAGGATTTAAACTACAATTACATTGCATGTGTTAATTTTGGGATGGATTTTTCAAAT
This sequence comes from Pinus tabuliformis, assembly GCA_031772625.1. Lineage (NCBI taxonomy): Eukaryota > Viridiplantae > Streptophyta > Pinopsida > Pinales > Pinaceae > Pinus > Pinus tabuliformis. The sequence continues at coordinate 706,793,797 of CM062811.1, forward strand.
TGAGATCTATTTATTATTTAAATAGATGTGAAGCATGTTAACTACATTTTGTTACATATATCACCTTTCATGCAACCATGCATAACTTCAAACTCAATTATGTAGGATTCCATTGATTTCAAACTTGATGGATATGGAAAAGGAGCTTGGTCGAGGGTTAAGGAAGAGGATGAATCACCATGTGATGGGAAAGTATCAATATGTATTGTATCTTATCATGATTTTGATAGGTTTCTTTGCCTTTTACAAAGTTTTAAAATTGCATATGATGGTGCAATTAATCAAGATTTTCACCAGTGCATGCTAAGCACTACGGTTGATGTGGTTCAGGCCTTGTCTTTGTCCTTCTCCTCAAGAGAAAATATTATAAGTTTATATGTTGTATCTACTACACATGGTATCATGAGCCTCATACTTTGGATGTGCTCTTTGTCTTCTATAATTTCAATGTCGGGGCTCAAGGGCCTCAAATCCAATAACATTTTATATGACCACAGTTAGAGTTTACCATGGATACCCAAATAAGCCTCATAAAAATTGTGTGATAAGCTTCCAACATTTAATGGTGCCTCTTTGGTTGTTGTACCACATTTCTTGGAATTTATGAGGCGTATCTCAAAATGTGAACAAGGACATGAAGGTCCCACGATGAGAACATTCATTCTTTCTTTGGGTCAAGGGAACTATGATTGGATCAGGCACACTAGCATTCCAAAGACTATACTTATATCAAGACTTGATTAAGAGCTTTCTTAGATTTTGTGGCCCGATATCATTGAGACTTAAAGGCATTTATCAATATTTGTTGACTATTCTACAAATGAAGGTTTGTTGGGTCTTTTTGAAGTTGACAAGGGTTTTTTTGGAAGGGAAAACATTGTAGACCTACAACAAAAGAAACCATACACGCATCAAAGAAATGATGAAGCTGCTACTAAGGTAAAAGAAGAAAAAGAAGTTTTTGATGATTTCCTTCAAAAGGATGGTGCTCCATATTCAAAGGCTAGTTTTGAAGTCACACCAAATTGTAAATATGTGTTTGTTGCTACAAAAGAGGTCAGGGAATGACCTTTTGAAAGTGATGAGGTAGATGTGAAAGACCCTTTTGGTGACCCCCTATTTATGTTTATCCCCATCGACCATAACGAGGTCTCTATTGTACTGAAAGAACAACTATATGGTGGAAACAATAAAGATGAAGACATTATTGAAAAGAAAAATGTAGCTGGCATTGTTATTGGACCACCATTTTTTTTATAAAGTTGCATTTATTGGTAGACATCAAATGATGCACCACAACATTGGTCACTAGGTTAAAGAATAGTGGCATGATTTCCATGAAGGGGGCATAAATTTTGATAGAGAGCTTGGTGAATGTAAAAATTTTTTGTAGAGAAATCCAAAGTCATATTCTCTGTGTTTTATAGGTATAACTATCTTTGAGAACTCTAATTGTGAAGATGAAGGGGACACAATTATTGTCTTGCATGATGATAATATAAATATCACTCTATGGGAGGAAAAAGGTGGTAACTTGATAAGGTTATGTTGCTTTCTTGGTTGATTAAAATAATATAGACATGAACTTGAGTGGAAGTATTTTTGATGTTCTAAAAGGAAAACAAGCTTTGGAAGCATATATGATAGTTTAGGAGGATGAAAAATGGGATGATTCCTTAAGTAGAGATGAAAGTGAAGCCCATAGTTATGTTTCAAGTAGAGAAATGGTAAAAGATAACACTAGGAAGGACTTTTTGATTATATTTGGGTGCATTAAGTGTAACTGACATATGAGGTATACCTCAATTACTCCCCCCCCAACACACACTTACTTTTTGACGAAGCATCAAAGTGTCATTCTATGCTTATGTGAATTATATGAGGCTCATATAAAAAATAGTAAATAAGAAATTTTGTAAAATAAAAATTTCAAAATTTCATAGCTAAAGTATAAGAGTTATCCACAACTATAAGTTTATGACTATGAAGTTAAGAATTTTATAATATTTCATAGATAAATAAAACCCTTTTTGGTCTACGACTAAATTAATGTCTTTATATAACTAGAATTAAACCAATAACAACTTAAAAACTTCAAACTGAACATAAAATAACATAAGAAGAGCATAATACTAAACTAATGGAAACAAAATGTTATAAGACAAGAATTTTCTATGAATTGAATCAATGCTTAAGAATATGAAATAAAGAAAAGAAAAGAATGTATTCAAAATAATTTAACTATATACATGATTAAAATTATCAGCAAGAGGTGTTTATAAATTTTTCTTCTTCAAAATTTGGCCATTCATGGCGAGGATTTCAATATCCCCCTCCAATTGATCCAGGTGGATCCAGAGATGCTCAGAAGTCAAAGAGGGCTCATAATAGCTCAAAAATAAAATTCCTCATATTGAAGTGAAACTAGAACAAGATCGTAGTGCTCGTCTTGATTCCAACGATGTGAATGACACTCAAATCCGAATTTGTATGCTCAAGTTATAGTTGGTCAAATTTCAAGTAAAAAATGGTCAAGTGACAGTATTATCGAGGCAACATTTTTGCAACATCTCGGTGCATGGAATCTAGACACCGGAATGGATGAATTTGTTTCCTACTTAATTTTTCCAGTGACCCTTATTTTATGGCGGAAAAATTTGAACCATATCTTTTAAATCAAACAAAAAAAATTATTAAAGGAAGTGGTAGGCTGCCACCCCTGCCACCCCCACGTGGTCACATTATATTAAATATTGTCATGGGTGAGGGCTTGCGGGAGACTCGATACCCCGCTCATGACCCTCAGCCCAACCCAAAAAATATGTTTCAAATAACACGGTAGGGAACCAATGGGGGTTGAACCCGCCCGACCCACGTGGGCCGACCTTATTTAAAATACATAATCATTATTCAAATGCTAAAAAATTTAATGTGACCGCCAAATTGTATTCAACCAAAAACTGTTGGCGCATTATATGGTTAACCGCCCAACAAGCCATAACTATTTTCCATTATAACATATTATATGACCGCCAAACGCTAAAACTTGTTTCAAAATGTGCCAAAACATTTGTTGACTATCAACATTTATAGTAACAGTGCCACCGTAATACGTTACAACTAATCAACACAAAACAAAATATAACCGCCTGTTAAAAATAATAACACACCATCTTTGGGGGAAGGCCCACAGGTTTGACCTCGGGACCTACGCCCCTCAAGCATAGTAACTCCACCAACAGACCAAAGACCTTGTTCTTGTTTAGTCTGCCCAAAATATTATACAAGAAGTCATTCATTTTTCCAGTGGAGACCGATGGAGGGTGGAGGTCTGGGCGGAACCCTGAGTAGGGAGAGGGTGCAAAACACTGAGCGAGGGGATCAAGAGATGCTGAAAAGATTCCCTTAGAGGGCCAGAGATGCCAAAGTCATATTTTGACAATTTGATAGTCATTTTTGTATGTTTTATCACTAGGAGTCCAACCGTGCGGTCTGTTTCCCCATCTCAACAGTAGAAATTCAGATGACCAACAATAAGGAATCATTACAAGAATCTTGTGGAATCTAAAAGATTCCCTTGGAGGCTTATTTTTGATAGAGACCGAATGATGCCAAATTTATAGTCATTTTTCACAAAATTTCGTAGGGAGCGCAGTGGTGTGCTCAAAATATTCATCTGAGCTATGGATTTTTCGACCATCTTTAGGAAGGAATCTTTGGGGGAATCTTTGAGATTCCCTAGGGTCTAGAATTTGACTGTGTCATAAAGGGGAAAAGTTTATAGTTGTTTGACAAGATTTCACGCCATGAATTCAATGGTGATGTCTGTTTTAGCAGTTGAGCTTTGCATTTTTAGGCCATCCCCGAAAGTGGAGGTATATCATGTAGTTATGTCATGCTTTTCTTCTGATTTGTTGAGATGACGTTTTTTTTGTTGAGATCCCTGATTATCATTATGTTGAGGGATACTTGTATGCCAAATCATGTGAGATTTTATTAGCTTGTCATGTTGAAGGAAGACCCATTTGAGTGAGAGTTCCTATAGGGAGAATGTCTTATGGAGAGACATGCCACTCTTGTTGAGGGAATTTTCCCATATGAGTGAGAGTTCCTGAGAACGTCTTGTGGAGAGACATGCAACTTTGGTTGAGGGTATTCATCCTTGTAATGACAAATAATATACCATGTACATCATCATCATTTGCAACATTCAATGAAGCGGCCTTGACATGAGGGCCCAAAGAAGTAACCCACGCTGGATGAACTCCGTTATTAATGTGCTTGTGTCCTGTGATTTGATGGTTGTTATTATGTTTCTTCTTCATTAAAGTATGCAGATGTGTTTGTTTCATGCTCTTTCACATGACATTCTTCTAACATCATAGAAGTAAAAGACCTTGGTTAATTCTGGTAGCTGAAGAGATCTGGATCAAGTTTGGTATTAGAGTGGTCTTCTCGCTAATGTGAATTGCGAGTTTGAATGATTGAATGTGCGATAAGAAGGAAAATGGAGGATGACAAAGATCTCTATGAGGACCTCCTTATGATGGCACGCATGGTGGACATTACGTATGCATATTATGAGGAGAAGATATCAAGATAGGAATGGGAGAAAGAAAGAACAGAGGACGATGCTCCATCTACCCACTCGAGTGAACATTCATTTTATTCATCATCTTCTCATCATTCAGATGAGGAGATCAGTTAGAGTCTTCAAGCAGAGAATGATGAATTGAGGAGACTTATACAAGAAGAAAAATAGGAGAAGCAGAGACAACAGGGTTAGTTACGAGCCACGGAAGAGGTCTTGGAAAAATTGAAGAGCAATGAAGGCTTAAAGAAGCCATCATCACCTGTTTCAAAATCGATAGATGAGGTAAACAATGTTGATTGTTCTTCAACTTCATTTTAAAATGACATTATTTTTGTTGGAAACATGGAGGTACCCATTTCAAGAAATGGCATGAGACTCCTTACCATGATGGGGTATAAAGGAGGAGGAATTGGTGTTAATGGCCAAGGAATGACTCAGCCATTGGAGGTGGTACAAAGACCTCAGTTTTCCAGTTTGGGATACACTAAAGGAGAGCACTAAAATGTATCAGAAGCTTCCAATACATTGTTGAAACTGTCAAGGAAAGCGAATTATGGGAACACATCACCATCCACCCATGACAGTGCACATCGCAAAGGGAGAGCTAAGGTATGCTCTCATCACCAGAATCACATCAGAGACAACCAAGAGAGGTATAAAAAATCTCAGTATTCTAAAGTTCATTTTGATTACCAGCATATTGTTAATGATGAACATAATTCATGGTGTAGAAATCCATGTAGTTTCTGTGGTTTACGTAACCATGTGGTTTTTGAGTGCTGGAAGAGAATGGTAGCCAGAAAGAAGATCAGGCATGAAAGGCATTCTCCACATCAGGGAAAGAAGAACGTTAAGAAGGTTTGGAGGAAGAATAATTTTTGCAGTCATTGCAATAGAGGTGGACATCAAAGAGCCACATGTTAGAGGCACCATTCAGAGCATCGTCTTAAGGACAAAATTCCCCTACAGGGACCAGTTGGTAAGGTTGTTTGACAAGAAAATCCGCCACAAGGAGATGATGACCCATTCTCTTTCATGAGTGAGAGATGTTTTTTCTAGATATGATAGCTTGTCATGGCCACATTTTTTAAATCATGTGTTGCAATTTAAATTGTAAAAATGATGACGTGTTTTCCATCACTTGTTAAAGCAACAATGATGTTTATGTCTTTTATTAATAGTTGGGTATTGAATTCTATTATGATGTAAACTTGACCAAAGAGTGTGTCTTATAAACTCTTGGAAAGTATGGGGATGCTTGGGTCATGGTTGGTCATGTAATTGAAAATGTAATTTGCAATGATGTACTACAAGTTTGTAGAGGATGTAGGTGTTGGATCATCATTTATGGATCTGAAGAACTAGTGGGAAGGAGAAGGAAGTGTGACCTGTCAGGACACTTGTGGTGTAGACAATGTAAACAATAGCTGTAAATTATGTTCATGCTTTTGGAAGACCAAAAGTTCCTCAATGATGAGGAACGATCTAGGTGGCTTTAGAGATGCCTAGAAGTTAAACATGGATTAAAATAGCTCAAAAATCAAAGTCTCCATATTTAAGTGAAACTAGAACCATATTGTAGTGCTCATCGCCCTAATTTCAGTGGTATGAATGACACTCAAATTTGAATTCGTATGCTCAAGCTATAGCTGGTCAAAGTTAGGGTCAAACTTGGCAGTCTTAACGAGGCAACAATTTGGCAATATCCTGGTGCATGGAATCTGACAACCGGAACAAGAGATTTTTTTTGCCTACTTAATTTTTCCAGTGACCCTTATTTTTCGGTGGGAAAATTTGAACCATATATTTTAAATCAAATAAAAAAAATATTCAAATGGGTGGAGGGCTGCCACCATTACCACCCCCACTCGATCACATTATATTAAGTATTGTGATAGGTCGGGGCCTGTGGGAGACCTAGGACCACGTCCACAACCCTCAACCTAACATAAAACATATGTTTCAAATAACACGACAGGGATTCGATAGGGGTTGAACCAACCCGACCTAGGTGGGCCAGCCCCCAACGAGCAACCCCATTTAAAATACATATCCATTATTCAAACACCAAAAATTTTAATGTGACCGCCAAACTGTATTCAACCAAAGAACCATTGGTGCATTATATGGTTAATCACTCAACAAGCCATAACCATTTTCCGTTATAACATATTATATGACTGCCAAACGTTAAAAATTGTTTCAAAATGAGTGAAAACATTTGTTAATTTCCAACATTTATAGTAAATGTGCCACCACAATTCGGTACAACCAATCAACACAAAACAAAATATAACCGCCCGTTAAAAACAATAACTTGCCATATTTTGGGGGAGGCCCGCAGGTTTGACCCTGGGACCTTCGTCGTCTAAGCACAATAACTCCACCAACAGGCCAACGACCCTGTTCTTATTTAGTTTGCCCGAAATATTATACAAGAAGTCATTCATTTGCCCAACATAGAGAAGCATAGGGTGGAGGTCCAAGTAGAACCCTGAGCAGACAAAGGGTGCGAAACCCTGAGCAAGGGGATCAAGAGATGCTAAAAGATTCCCTTGGAGGCCCAAATGTGGCAGAGTCAATTTTTGACAAGTTGATAGTCATTTTTGCACATTTTCTTGCTAGGAGTCCAACTGTGCAATCTGTTTCCCCATCTAAGCATTAGAAATTTAGTGGGTCAACAATAGGGAACCTTATAAGAATCTTGTGGAATCTAAAAGATTCTCGTGGAGGTTGAGTTTTGACATAGGCGGAATGGTACCAACTTTATAATAATTTTTCATAGAATTTCACAGGGAGCACAATGGTGTGCTCAGAATCTTCATCCAAGCAGAAATTTTTTCGGTTATCTTTAGGAAGGAATCTTTGGGGGAATCTTCGAGATTCCCGAGGGTCCATAATTTGATGGTGTTAAAAAGGGGCAAAGTTTATAGTCGTTTTCCACAATTTCACACCATGAATTTAGTGGCGATGCTCATTTCAATAGCTAAGCTTTGCATTTTAAGGCCATCCCTGAAAGTGGAGGTATATCATGTAGTTATGTCATGCTTTTTTTTTATTTGTTGAGATGATGTTTTTTTTGTTGAGATCCCTAATTATCATTATGTTGAGGGATACTTGTATGCCACATCATGTGAGATTTTATTAGCTTTTCATGTTGAAGGAAGACCCATTTGAGTGAGAGTTCCTATAGGGGGAACATCTCGTGGAGAGACATGCCACTCTTGTTGAGGGAATTTTACCATATGAGTGAGAGTTCATGAGAACGTCTTGTGGAGAGAGATGGCACTCTGGTTGAGGTTATTCATCCTTGTAATGAAAAAGAATATACCATGTACGTCATGATCATTTGCAATATTCAATGAAGCAGCCTCCTGACTCTTGAAACCAGGGCCTAGAGACGTAACCCACACTTGGTGAACTTCGTTATCAATGTGTTTGTGTCCTGCGATTTGATGGTTGTTATTACGTTTCTTCTTCGTTAAAGTATGCACATGTGGTTGTTTCATTCTCTTTCACATGAAATTTTGCTAACGTCACAAAAATAAAAGATCTTGGTTAATTCCGGTAGCTGAAGAGATCTGGATAAAGTTTCGTATCAGAGTGGTCTTCTCGCTGATGTGAATTGTGAGTGTGAATGATTGAACATTCAACAAGAAGGAAAATGGAGGATGAAAAAGATCTCCATGGGACCTCCTTAAGATGGCACACATGGTGGAAATTATGTATGTAGATTATGAGGAGAAGGTGGCAAGAGAGGAATGAGAGAAAGAAAGAGTAGAAAATAAGTGCTCCATCTATGCCTTCGAGTGAACATTCATTTTCTTCATCGTCTTCTCATCATTCGGATCAGGAGATCAGTTAGAGCCTTCTAGCAGAGAATGCTGAATTGAGGAGATTTATACTAGATGAAAAAGAGGAGAAGTAGATACTACAACTTTAGTTACGAGCCATGGAAGAGGCCTTGGAAGAATTGAAGCACAAAGAAGGGTTAGAGAATCCATCATCACATGCTTCATAATTGATAGCTGAGGTAAACAATGTTGATTATTCTTCAATTTCATTTTCACATGACACTATTTCTATTGGAAACATGGAGTTACCCATTTCAGGAACTAGCATGAGTCTCCTTACCAAGATGGGGTATAAAGGAGAAGGACTTTGTGTTAATGGCCAAGGAATGACTTAACCATTGTGGGTGGTACAAAGACCTCATTTTACAGGTTTGGGATACACTGAAGGAGAGTGCTCAAAGGTGTTAGAATCTTCCAATACATTTTTGAAACCATTGAGGAAAGAGAATGATGGGAACACATCACCATCCTCCCATGACAATGCACATCACAAAGGGACAGCTAAGGTAGGCTCTCATTGCTAGAATCGTAGCAGAGACAACCAAGAGAGTTATAAACAATCTTAGTATTCTAAAGTTCATTTTTATTACCAGTATATTGTTAATGATGAACAAAAATCATGGCGTAGAAAACCATGTAGTTTTTGTGGTTTACATAACCATGTGGTTGTTGAGTGCTCGAAGAGAATGGCAACGAGAAAGAGGATGAGGCATGAAAGGCCTTATCCACATCAGGGAAATAATAAGGTTAAGCAGCTATGGAGGAATGATACATTTTGTAGTCATTGCAATGAAGGTGGACATCAAAGAGACACATGTTAGAGGCTCCATATAGAGCATCGTCTTAAGGACAAAGCGAACATACATGAACCAATTGGAAAGGTTGTTCCACAAGAAAATCCGCCACAGGGATATGATGACCCATTCACTTTCATGAGTGAGATATGGTTTTTCTAGATATGGTAGCTTATCATGGCCACATTTTGTAAATCATGTGTTGCATATTAAATTGTAAAAGTGATGATGTGTTTTCCATCGATTGTTAAAGCAACAATGATGTTTAGGTATTTTATTGATAGATGGGGTATTGAATTCTATTCTAATGTAAACTTGACCAAAAAGTGTGCCTTATAAACTCTTGGAAAGTATGGGGATGCTTGGGTCATGGTTAGTCATGTAATTGAGCATGTAATTTGCAAGGATGTACTACAGTTTTGTAGAGGATGCAAGTGTTGGCTCATCACTTATGGCTTTGAAGAACAAGGGTGAAGGAGAAGGAAGTGTGACTTGTTAGGACACTTGTGGTTCAGAAAATGTACACAATAGTTGCAAATTATGTTCATGCTTTTGGAAGACCAAAAAATCCTCATTGGGGAGGAATGATCCAAGTAGCTCCATAGATGCTTAGAAGTCAAAGAGGGCTCAAAATAGCTCAAAAATCAAAGTCCTCAGATTGAAGTGAAACTAGAACCATATCATAGTGCTTGTTGATTATAGCTGGTCAAAGTTCGGGTCAAAATTTCCAAGTGGCAATGTTAACGAGGAAATAATTTGGTAGCATCCTGACGCATGGAATCCGGTCACCAGAATGGGTGAAAGTGTTGCCTACTTAATTTTTCTAGTGACCCTTATTTTTTTCAACGAGAAAATTTGAACCATATGTTTTAAATAAAAGGGGTGATGTGCTGCCACCCCCACCAAGCCCACATGGACACATTATATTAAATATTGTCATGGGTCGGGGCCAACAGGAGAAAAGTTGATTTTAATAAAATATGTAATTAAATGTGAGAAAAAATGATTTTAATAAGTTGGAGAGTGGCATTAAGACCAATATAATTTACCTATTGATGAAACTCATCAGTCAGTAACCTCACCAAAATACCAACCTTCTAATACATGCAAATATTAGTACCATCTATGTCATGTTTATCCTATCTAGTGATTTTCTTGCATATATCATGGTATTTTATCGAATGTACCATAAGATCATATTGAGACCCATCAATCTTTATTTAAAATACTTTTTACGAGGGAGCGAATTTGTTCTTTGTATCATATACAGTGAGTATGGGAGGCAAATATGGTAAGGGAAACTTCCAGACCAAAGGCCAATACCTAAGCACAAGTCATCCACATCATTATCATAAAATATTTAGGGGATGTATCTTTGAGCAATAACTCATGTCAATTTGGTCTAGAAACCAACAAATAATCTTTCCCTTTAACCATCCAGTGATCAATAATTTGTCTGCCATAGTCATGGTGATAATTCATGAACTTTCCTTTGCAGGCATGATATTATCAGTGATAACAACGTTGAGAAATAATTTTCCTTTCCAAAATAAAGAGGACCAATGAAATTCATAGAAGTTTCCCCCTTTCTGAGTTTCATTATGAATCTTGTCGAGTTCTTTGCGAAATCAAGACAACTCCTTGAAGTTTCTTTAACGTTCCATTTTGTTTTTACATTTTCAGCCCTCTTCTGTTACAACATAGTTTGAGGTCATGAGAAATGACCCTTATTTTCATGATATATTTAGTAGGGTATCTCACCCACGCCTTAGGGCCCTTTATTTCTACACATGTGGCCGTGAGCTAGTGCAATGCATTGTATATAGATTTCAATCATCACTTAAATCATTCAACGATGAAAATTTCTTGGGCGGTTTCAAACCTTGACTTGGATGTTTGTGTAGGAGCATAAATCGACGGTCATGTATGCCTATATCTTTTAAAAGAAATACATTAAAGGCCTTTATCCCACATGGATGGTGGGTAGAATCCTTATCATATACATAAATTGTTGTCAGTGCCAATTTCCTCTAAGTTGAAGGCCTTCTCGGTGGATTTTGGGTCTTGGAGTCTGTGGATTGGGACCTTCCTCTACTATGAGCATGCATTATAAATACTTATCGTGGCAAGAGAGAGGAACAAGTTACTTTAATTTTTTGGGGCCATCCAATAGAATACACATAATAGGACTGAGGCACAATGATATAGGAACAAAAGACTAGAGCACAATGACAAAGAATGAGTATATATCAACATCAACCATACATCAAAGGTATGAAGGCTTAGGGATATGGGGGAACACCATTTTTTTAACATTTTTATAACAACAAGTTATGAACATAGCTTGATTTTAAGCATAAATTTCATTTTGATGAATAAGGCGAAGAGGGAACACGCTTTGGGACTTCTTTAGAATGAATGTGCATTAGACTTATACGGTATGTGACACAAACACAACATAGAGATATGGGTATGAGGGTCACTTGGAGGTCTCAATTACGATAAGTATTATGCTATTATTATACAAATTGATCTAGGATATATAATGTGTGAAGGTGTAGATTGAAAGATTAAGGCGCAAAACTTAGATGTAGTGAGGCGAGAGATGTTAGTCGAGCTTGGACACATAATTTTGACAAAAACAATCATCAACATTACTTATCAAAATTTTCAACTTGTTCAAATTTTTTCCACATAGGATAACATGTATCTGGAGAATATAACCCGAGTGGAGGGGGGATTAAACCCACTAGCTAATACTTGAGCTATTGTCCTTTAACTAATAAAGACAATCTTTAATTCTCCTAAAACCTTAACTTTTGACTTATATAATTATACAATTTGGGTAATGAATTTTTTGGGTTCTATATTTAATTTCTTGCATTTTGAATAAGGCGTGACAATGGAAGAGGCACTTGAACCCACTAATAAATTGTGTAGATTCCTATTGAAATTTCAAATTTCAAGGGGAATGGAGGTGTATGAGAGATAGATTTATCTCCAGTCAAAGAAGCATTGATATTAAGTTATTTACCACTTTGAGATGAAGATTTTTGAATAATTTTTCCCTTATCCTTATTCCATATGGGAGTTGATTCTTTTTTAGAATTAGTTTCTCCTAAGGCATTAAATAATTTATCCTTTTGTTGAGTTAATTTTGATAATTCAAATAAAAATATATTTTATATTATTCTATATGTCTTCTACTAAATCATAATCCAAATTATTAGATAAAAGCATACTTACCTAAACCAGAGGATACATTATCTATAAGAAATTATTATTTTTTGTAGGAGATGATGTACTTAGTGATCTTGAAATTAATGAAGGCCCCTTACTTCTAGTTTAAGAAACATGCACTTTTTCAATTGATTCCTCCCCGTAGTCATCTATTACTCTATGGGATATGTCCTATGTGACAATGACTAATTATTTAGGATTTCCCACATCTTCCCACCCATGTTCATTTATTCTAACTTCTTCCTACCTCTCAACTAAAGTTAAAATTTTGAAGATATTTATAAAAGTTGGGTGCATCTTCTCTAAATGAATTACATTATGGGATGTGCAATAATTATCTTGAGAAAATTCCTCAATATGTATTTCATCACCAAAAGGGTTATGATTACTTAGAGGTGTAGTTCTTCTCTCAAAGGCAATTTCCATGGCCTTTTACAAGATAATCCTTCTTCTAAATTTTTCTTTAAATCTATGATGTCATTCAAAAGATTTTTTATATTATTCTTTGAAGGTTGTCCATGCCTACATTTTATTTGTATTTGTTAGTGTGTATAAGTTTGGTTGTAGTTTGTTTCTTAAATTTTAGGAATTTTTTATTGTCTTCTACTATTAATTTGCCTACAATACTCATTCTCTTTTCTACATTTAAGGTTTCTTTAAATATGTTTGCCAATGTATTTTCTCCAGCTCTCTTAACAAAAATAGTTATGGAAGATGGAAGGGATTCCATATAAAATTCAATGACCACATTTGTTGTGGGTATAGAATTATTTGGTATTTTATTCATTAGTGTTAAGAACCTATGTTTAAAATATTTAAAATGTTAGTTAGGATTCATTTTAATCCTATAAGGTTCTAACATTGATGTTGGTGGCATTTTATTTTCATTGAATTTTTTCATAAATACGTTTTCAAATTCATTCCACTTGGAAACATATCCATAGGGTAAAGAAAAGTACCTAGTGGAATTTTTTCTTTCAAATGTGTATGGAAAGAAACAAAAAAATCATCTTCATGCTCTACGTTCTTAAATTAATTGCTATGCTTCTAGAGTTTTATTATTGTTCAGATTGAACTTACAAAGAAGCTTCTCTATATGCTTGGGAAAATCACGAGTTTCACCTAGTGTCACAACATACCCTAAGCTTAACCAAGGTATTCTTGGATTTTGGACATCAACCATGATTTTAGGTGGAGAATGTCTTGGATAAAACTAGGGAAAATATCTATAACTATTCTCAAGGGACTCCTTTGGAAAATCCCAAGGAGATTTTGGAATTATTCATGGATATGGTGGTGTGGAGATGGTGGTTTCCAAATGTTACCTTCAAATTATTTTTCCAAAACAACAAGATCAAAAATTTCCTACAAAATATTAGATAACTGAAAATTGGGGTTATTTTCGAAAGAAAAATAAAATTCAATAGGTTTATCATTCCTAATTTGCTTACCCTTGGTATGATTGGCGTTGTGTATTCTAATTGGAATCTTTTTCACCACCATTACCTCACCTTTTCAATCAATTATACCCTTATAATAACATCTTGTTATTCCATTGGTTTCCATTTTGACCAATGTATGCTACCATTTCGTGTCACCTTAATTCATGCAGTTTTGCTTGTATATTGATGAGAGGTTAACTATTTTGGGTAATTTTACTAATGAAAATGACATGGATGTAATTTTAGGATAAATTGGATTCCTGAGATATTGTTATTAACTTCTTCTTAGGTGATGCAATGATGTTTCTATGATATTTTATACCATTGACACTCTAGAAAAGGTTTTGTTGCTACGATGTTAATACTTTTTTTTTGTGATAATATATTTTTTCAATGACATTATCAAGAGTCAACATGGTAGCTTTTATTCAATCAAGTAAACCAAAAAAATTGTGTTAGAAAGGATCGAACCATATTTGACAATACATCCAACTTTGTTGTGACAGTTACAATTCCCCATTTTTGCTTCTCGCTAAATGAAGACTTGTTACGAAATATTATCTATTTTAAACAATCAGTTGTAATTTGTTGAAAAATACTCTTAGTATTTGTACATGAGTACCTAAAATGGTTGAGAATTGTTGGGACTCATTCACTAGTATACTCCCCGATTGGGCTTCAGGGGGGTGTTGGAGTGCATTGTACTCAATAGTTTATTAGGACCTCATTAGTTCACAAACTCTAGCCATTATTAGACCCTATTCATACATTATTAGGGGAACATATGACTAACTTTCATTCACTACTAGACATTCCCTGTCGTTTGGAAAATTTTCTAATTTTTAGCATTTTCTATTTTTAGTAGGGGGTGCCACGTAGGATGACATGTGGCACTGAATAGTGTCATGCTCCAAATAAATTAAAATAACAAAAGGAAAAAAAAATAAAGACATAGGAAAAGAAAATTCAAGATAACAAATAATTCTCACAAGTGGAATCTTGGGAGTGGGTCATGTATTATGGAGGGACTCTATATAAGAAAGTGGGAAATAAGAAGAGGGAATGTTTTGGGGCTGAGCGGAGATAAAATGTTAAGGGTGGGTAGGCACCTTACAATATACATAAATTGTTGTTAGTGAATTTTTTTTTGAAGTTGAAGGCCTTCTCGGTGGCTTTTGGGTATTGGAGTTTGTGGAGTGAGACCTCCTCTATTAAAGCATGCATTATACATCCTTAGGGTGGCAAGAGAGAGGAACAAGTTCCTTGAATTTTTGGGGGCCATCCTATAGAATACATATAATAGGACGGAGGCAAAATGATATATGAACAAAAGGCCAGAGAAGAATGATAAATAATGAGTATATAACGAAATAAGCCATACATCAAAGGTCTAAAAGCTAATGGATATGGAGGGAACTCCATTTTTTTAACATTTTTATAACAACAAGTTATGAACATAACTTGATTTCAAACATAGTTTTCTTTTTGATGAATAAGGCCAAGAGAGCTTTATTTTTTATGAATAAGGCCATGAGGGCACAATCTTTGGGACTTATTTAGAATGAATGTGTATTATACTTATATGGTATGCGACACAAACAAAACATAGAGATATAGGTATGCGGGTCACTGGATGTGTCAATTACGAGAAGTATTACGCTATCATTATACGAATGGAGCTAGGGGATATAATGTATGAAGGTGTTATGAGCTGTGGAGGTGTAGACTATGAGATTAAGCCGCAAAACCTAGATGAGGTGAGGAGAGAGATGTTAGTTGAGCTTTGACACATAATGTTGACTAAAACAATCGTCAACATTACTTATCACAATTTTCAACTTGTTCAAATTTTTTCCATGCAGGATAACATGTCTTCGCAGAAAAGAACTTGAGTGAAGGTGGAATTAAACCCACTATCTAACACTTGAGCTATTGTCCTTTGACTAATCAAGACATTTTTTAATTCTCCTAAAACCTTAACTTTTGACTTATATAATTATACAATTTGGATAATGGATTTTTTGGGCTCTATATTTAATTTCTTGCATTTTGAATAAGGCATGACAATGGAAGAGGCACCGGAACCCACTAATAAATTGTGTAGATTCCTATTAAAATTTCAAATTTCAAGAGGAATGGAGGTGTATGAGAGCTACATTTATCTCCAGTCAAAGAAGCATTGATATTAAGTTATTTACCACTTTGAGATGAATATTTTTGAATAATTTTTCCCTTATCCTTATTCCATGTAGGAGTTGATTCTTTTTTAGAATTAGTTTCTCCTAAGGCATTAAATAATTTATCCTTTTTCTGAGTTAATTTTGATAATTCAAATAAAGAGATATTTTCTATTATTCTATATGTCTTCTACTAAATCATAATCCGAATGATTAGATAAAAGCATACTTACTTAAACCAGAGGATACATTTGTTGGGAACAGGATCCCCCAAAGGACAATTTTGGCACTAAAAGCCCATATTTTGGTCAAATTTTGTAAGAAACATGTAAATACTCCACATTTTGTGGTCGCGGAGAATGTAGGTGTTATAAGTCATACAAGGTTATCCGCCCTTAGTTTTGTAAAGTAAAGTCGGCTGTAAGAGAGGACCATGGGATGGTATAAAAAGAGTTAAGCTCCAAGTAGTTTTAGAGACACAGGATAAGAAAGTGATAGCTTTGAAGTAGGAAGTCTAAGTTTCGGGTCGTAGTGTAGGTAGAGCTTCTACAACTGAGTGTGCAGAGGCCTAGGGTGGAAATTTGAAGCTGAGTGCGCGGACCCTTGCAGCTATTTGTGCAGGGTGGATAGAGTCTGTAATCACTTGGAAGATATCAATAAAGAGAAGTATTCTATAATTTCTGTGTCTTTGTTCTGATTGATGCATCTTGTCATTTTATGTATGAATTTCCTTTATAATGCTTATATGGTGCACGAATGTGTATAATTATGTTGGATAACTGAACGCATATAAGAATATCTATTTACGCAGTGCTAACTATGAGTATCAAATAAGATAAGCAAGACTCTCAAGATAACTTGACAATCTGAGTAATACGCTGCCTTAGCAGCGCGAAAGCATCTGAATCGAAGGATGGGGCTGTGTGAAAGTCAGCCATACCCTTTTGCAGATGTATTGAAGGACGAAATAGAGGGC
This sequence comes from Pinus tabuliformis, assembly GCA_031772625.1. NCBI lineage: Eukaryota > Viridiplantae > Streptophyta > Pinopsida > Pinales > Pinaceae > Pinus > Pinus tabuliformis. The sequence goes on from CM062811.1 coordinate 706,810,874, forward strand.
TCGTCTGGCAAGCCCTAGAGTGAAGTGACATGCGCGAAGGTAGGAATAAAGGGAATAAAACAACATCACGCCCATCTTAGGGTGCAGAAACTTGGTTCCAACATCCCTCCATACTGCTTTGGGTGAGACTTTGGTCCACGCTCTGAGGGCTGATGCGAAAACAGCCAATAGTGTAGGGATTTGTTTGGCTAATTAATGCTGAACCTAGGTCAGGCCCCCTCAAGCCAACAAATGGTTCTATTTCCAGGACCAAAATCTACATAAGAGATGTGTGATGTCGTATCATTGGAATCCGACTAGAAATAGATTAGAGACTAGTTGGATAGGAAGATCCATGAATTTGCGGCACAGGAGAAAAAAAAACCTACGATTAATAAAGGAACAGTGGCTGGACAGGTACCTATATACAAATATCCACGAGATATTTTTCTTCTCCTTTCCGATTGAGCTCTACGAGTGGATAATGAAGCTCGCAGATAGCCAAGGAGGTGGAAACTTGACGGTGCTATTATGTGGACCTCGGAGCTAGTGCGAATGTTGGAAGCATCAAAGGATAAGATCACCCCCGCTATTGCCTGCGATTGATAAAGGAACAGTGGTTGGACAGGTACCTATATACAAAGATCCACGAGATCTTTTTCTGCTCCTTTCCGATTGAGCTCTACAAGTGGATAATGAAGCTCGTAGATAGCCAAGGAGGTGTAAACTTGACGGTCCTATTGTGTGGACCTCGGAGCTAGTGCGAAGGTTGGAAGCATCAGAGGATAAGATCACCCCTGCTATTGATCATTGGCTCGATCATGTCATAGGAGGATTTGTAACTAAATTTGCAGTCAACACCTCAGTTGGCTACAATGAGGTAGAGCACCACTTTTTCAAAGGACCACGAGGTAAGTACGTGAAATATTTGAATACCTGGATTAAAATGTTATTGTGAAAAAAGCGGGTTATGCAGCTACCTTGCTGTTTGGGGCTACGCAAAGTGGAAAACCTTACAGAAATGAAGGAAAAAACAGTCTTGAATATAGTCCGTTGATTTCACCTCTACGAGGTGACGAAGAGGGAATAACACAGGTTTTCTCTACAAAGTGTTATTCAGTAAAGGATTCCCGTGAATACCACCTCCACCCACACCACCTCCAACTTCACCACCATCACCTGTGACTTCACCCGTACCACCTCCACCTCCACCGCAGTTTAGTATGGCAAATTCAGTGAAGCTGCCTTTGTTCAAAGGCTTGGGGAATGAGGACCTGGACCAATTCTGGTTTGTTTTAAAAGTTGTATGGGAAGCTCAGGGTGTTACAGATGATAACATGAAGAAGGCGACATTGGTTAGTGCTCTGTAGGATCGCGTGCTAACCTGGTATATCAAGTATGCTAATGATAACCTAAATGCTAGAGTGGCAGACATCCAGACAACACTGAATAGAGAATTCAGTAGGCCTAAATTTGAAGCATAGTCTATTGTAGGGTTCAAAGAAATCACGATGCAACCAAGTGAGACACCTTGGGAACTCGATCAGAGGTTTAAGTGTACAATTCGCGAAGCTAACATGAACCTAACAGACAGACAACATTGCGAGTGATTTGTGGCTTTGCTCCTGCCACACTTAAGGGTTACGTTGTCGCAACAGAAGATAACAACTCAGGCATAGGCCTTGGAGATCGCAATGAGGCTGCATGAAACAATGATGCAGGATCCAAATCTAGGGGTTCAACAGATCCATACGTAGTTGAAAAATATTTGCCTTGAGATGCAAAGCTTGAAGAAGGACAAAATAGTTTGACCAGAGGTGCATGAAGAGGTATGGTGTCTGAAATGCAAGAGTTAGGGGCATGACAAAGACCATTGTCTGGTATTTGCGAACTACCTTACCAGAGGAGGACCAATGCCTTTGAGGCCAGAAGCTCAAGCAGTACCAAGTGCGGGGCCTGCATTATTGTGCACTATATGTCAAGTAGTAGGAAAACATGCCACGGATAACTGTCATTTGTTGCAGAATTTTGTACAGACATCACAACAACTATTCTGCAACTTCTGTAGGTTAGTATGGCATGATGAGCACAATTGCAGGAGTTATGAATTGATGATGGATAGAACTCCTGCCTATAGGGTTCAAGCCGAAACGCGACCCCCTGACTAGAGCATGGGGATGGCGTGGACAGGATTTCAGTGGTGCGGATGAGATCGAGGTGGAGAGGACCTGACAGAGGTTGAGGATAGTTGATATGCTACAATTCTGGAGGACCAGGACATTATGCCCGCGATTATACTAATCAAACACATCCATCGTGCAAGTATTGCACTTTGTTTGATCATGAAATGGAAGACTGTCCTACGTTGATAGCGAGGATACGTGACAAAGGGGTGGTACCACCACAAACTACTCAGAACCTGCAGATGATGAGGTCTGAGCCACACGAAGAGGATCCAAATGTGAATATAGTGCTCCATAGTGGAATCACATGAAGAGATGACAAGGCAAAACAACCAGAGGACAGTACATGGGTTCGCAAAGCTCCAGCAAAGGAAACTGAGTTTGATTTGTTGTACGCACGTGAAACCTTCATGGAAGCAAAGAAGAGCTTCACTGAGGCCTCCAACTCAGCAAGCAAGGATAAGCCTGATCAGGAGATGGACCCTTCTATAGTTACAACTTTCCTAGAGACTTGTATGAAGTTACTGCGCGATAGTAAGGCTATGAAGGGGTTATAAGAGCTTATAAATAGATGCGTCGGAAACACCCCGATTGAGCTGTGCATAGTGCCAAAGATATGTAAGCATAAAACAAGGATGGGACGAGAGATGAGACTGACCGCATAGATAGGAGAGTATGAGATGGATCAGGTTATCTTGGACCTAGGGTCAGACGTGAATGTCCTACCTAAATAGACTTGCGAATGGATGGGGAGACCCACGTTACAATGGTCTCCGATTCAACTAAGGATGGTGAATCAGTAGAAGATCATCCCCATGGGGCGGTTACAAGGGTGACTGTGGTTATTGAAAGTCCAAGCGCACTGGATAATTTTGAATCAATAGAAATTGTGGATGACAACAACCCCTACCCTGCGCTCCTTGGAATTGATTGGGCTACTAATATGAATGGGGTAATCAATCTAAAGAAGTGAAATATGATATTTGAGAAGAAATCACTCCATGTAATAGTACCCCTAGATCTTGCTGAAGGTTCGCATTATACTGAACCAATCCGTAATTATGAGAGTGATGACGATTTGGATTGTATCTATAAGATAACAGCGCGAGACCAAGATTGGGTGAATCCAATAGCAGATGGACGAATTACATGGGATCGTGAGAGTTCATGCACCTCAGACTCTGATGAAGAACTAGAGCATTGGCATAATCGGTTACATGAAGTAACCATGCTAAGTTGTAACATGATGACCCGGTCGCTGCGTTGTGTGTCGTCAGAGGTAAGAAATTTGCCTACTTATGATGGCCTGAATGATGTAGATATTTTTATGGATGCATTTGAAAGGGAGGCACCAGAAAAGCAACACTTCCAAGTGATGGACTGGGCATTACGCGCTACATCCGCAAGGTGGTAGGGTACACACAAGGGAAGCTTTGGTGATTGGTGCGAATGTAGGAGAATGATGAGAACTCACTTTGGGAAGCTGAAGATGCGAATGACAGATAAGTATGATGGGCAGGATGATCCATGCACGCACTTGGCCAAATGGGCCCAGGCTTATGGATAGAAGCCCCAACTTGAACGGGTGCACTCATTCTGTGACACACTAGATATCGGCCTGATGAACTGGTATGTGGAAATAGAGCTCTATCATGGTATAGGTGAATGGGATATTCTGCATGAAGGATTCATATTGACATTCAGTTTTTAAGACGGGTTTGACAGTATTGATGAGGCGCTACAAGAGGTGAAAGCAGCAATCTTTAGGATACCGCAAGATCCTTTAGACCTGACTCAGCCTGAGTGGGCTACTTAGCTAAGTCACGTGCTAGAATGCTATAATGTAACCACTAAAGAGGAGAATGAGGATCCATGAAAGATCAACATTTTGGAAACAGAAGGTCACCCCAATATTGAAGGACCGTAGATTGAGAACCCTGATATAACTGTGCTATTGAAAACGAAACAGGTAAACATTGGTACAGAGGCAGAACCCAAATTCATGAAGATTGGAGACTACTGGGACAACGCGACGGTGGATAAGGTCACTAAATTGCTCTGCGAATTCCAAGAATTATTCTGTACCAAGTTTACGGATCTAAAAGGGATACTCGGGGACCTAAGCATTATGAAGATCACGTTGAAACCTGACGTGAAGCCGGTTAAGCAAAGACCTTACCGTCTCAATCCAAAGTATAAGGAGAAGGTCCGCTTAGAGCTAGACAAGATGATCATGATAGGAATCATTGAACCTTTGGAAGAATTTGACTGGGTAAGCCCTATGGTGGTACAAGAGAAGAAGCAGAAGGATGAAATAAGGATATGTGTGGATCTTAGAAAGCTGAATGAAACTTGTGTACATGATCCTTTCCTGACTCCATTCACTGATGAAGTGTTGGACAATGTAGGTGGCCAGGAAGCATATTCCTTCACTGATGGGTTCTCGGGGTACCACTAGGTCAAAATCGCGTAGGAGGATAGGAGCAAGACAACCTTCACAACTGAGTGGGGTTGTTTTCAATACACTGTAATTCCATTTGGATTGAAGAATGTGCCTGCGATTTTCTCACGTGTAGTTGTTGCTGCGTTCAAGGAATTTATTCATAAGTTCCTGGAAGTCTACTTTGATGACTGGACTATGTTTGGGCTGGTGAAATGCCATGTATTAAGCCTGTGCCTAATGTTGGATACCTGTCGAAGATACCTGATTGTGCTCAATCTAAAGAAGTGTTTGTTTTTTGTTTCTTTTAGGACCCTGCTGGGTCATGTGGTTTACAGATAGGGATTGATGGTAGATCCCGTGAAGATCATGGTGATACTGAACTTGGAAGCGCCAAGGAGTGTGAAATCGCTGCGCGCTACCCTGGGACATATGGGATATTACATAAAGTTTATCAAAGGCTATGCCAAGATCACCGCACATATGGAAAAGTTTTTGAAGAAGCATGTCATATTCTGCTGGAATGAGGACTGTAAGAAGAGCTTGGATGTATTGAAATAAAATATGGTCATTGTGCCGATCCTAGTCTTCCCGGATTGGAAGAAGGAGTTTCATGTACGTGTCGATGCATCGTGTATAGCACTGGGAGCAGTACTAACACTGGCTAGTGGAGAAGACTTGGACCATCCTATAGCATTTGCAAGTAGAAGTTTATCCAAGGCGGAGAATAACTATTCCACTATCGAGCACAAAGGGTTAGCCATGGTGTATGCGCTCCAGAAGTTTAGACATTATTTGTTGGGAGGTCATTTTAAGATGTACACAGATCATTCCACGCTGAAATACTTGGTCAATAAGCCTTTGTTGGGGGGGAGAATCTGCAGATGGATGTTATTGTTCCAGGAATATGATTTTGAAGTTATTATGAAGCCTAGATGACTAAATGTGGGACCCATTCAGCCCCAAGGAAAGACGGGAGCGAGGTCCATTATCACTGCGACAAAGTATTTGACTTGTTGGGCGGAGGCACATCTTGTGAAGGATTGCATATGTGCGACTGCTGGGAAGGTCTCTTTGAGCATGTACTAACACGATTTGGATGTCCAAAGGTCTTGATGAGTGATCGTGGTACGCACATTCTGAATGAGACGATTAGCGCGCTAACGGAAGAGCACACCTTATCACCAGCAGGTTAATGGGATGGTGGAAGCATTCAATAAAGTGTTGGAGAATGTGTTGACCATGGTTTGCAATGCTCAACGAAGTGATTGGGACCTATGCATACCTGCAGTACTATGGCTTATCAAACGACATGTAAGAAGTTGACTGGACAAACCCCCTTTAGGCTTGTCTATGGTGTTGAAGCTGTAATGCCTATGGAATATAATGTGCCTAGTTTGCACATAGTGGTGCTCACAAGTATGATGGATCATGGAGCCTTGGAGGAGAGGCTCACACAACTGGATGATCTTGAGGAATAGAGATTTCTAGTTGGATTTCACCAATATTTCCAAAAGTAGCGCGAAAAGGCATGACATGATCGACGCATTAAGTTGCACACCTTTAAGGTAAATGACCTAGTTTTGTTATATGATAGTAAGTTTGATAAATTTCCAGGGAAGTTTAGGATGCACTGGTTAGGGCCTTATGTCTTAAGGATATTACCAACGAAGGAGCGGTACAGCAGGAAAAATTGGATGGAGATCCCTTTCTAGGAAAGGTGAATGGTAGTCGATTGAAGCCATACACCGACAGTCTGACCATGTGACTAGTTGAAGGTAGCACAGTCTTAGCTCTCCAGGCAGCTAAAAGGAGGCGCGGGACTATAAACTACACTGCCTGGGTTGGGGAGCTACGCAATTGGAGGATTGTTTGAAGAAAGGAAGTGTCACATGGTTCGCGACAACACGAAGGGAGTTGTGCTACCCAGGGATAAATTATACAGGTTGGCCGGAAAGTGATCGTTAAAGTCACCGTTCATGATTTGACGGTTGAAACATAGCCAAATGGAGCGAGCGACCGGCATTTAAGACAAAATTTATGGCTCAAATCCTTGAAAATCTGCCACCAATCCGACATTAATGAACTGAATTTAGGGGGAATGGTCAGATTTGAATTCAAAATGCCCTATAAATTACAAGTGGCTTTCCAGCAAAAAACACTTGGCATTTTGAGAATTGAGTTGTTGAGCTCTCAGGCACCCATGAACGGAGAATTCTTCGAGAATTTCAAAGAGACTTCTGCACTTGCAAACTTGCCAGACATGACGTGAGCACTGTTATAAAGTGTTATGTCGGCACCCGTAGAAATTATAAATATCGAGGAATTAGTAGAGGAGTCGGCACAGGAAATGGAAATAGAGGCAGAAATAGCTGCTTTGGAAGTGGCCAAAGTATTGGTGGAGGTCCCTAAATCGCAGAGGACACCGAGACCAAAGCCGAACCCAACCAAGGAAACCGTGAAGGACAAGAAGGGAAAGCAACCTACTATACAGTGCACGCATCGCCAAGGAGAAACCCACCAAAACCCACATCACAAGAGAAAGGAAAAGCTATAAATTTGGAGCCAGAGGAAGAAGATATTGAAGACATCCTAATGAACGATGAGGATGTGGGAGATGAAGTGGAGGAGGTTGAAACCTAGGGTGCAGATCCTATTACTTGGTTGCGGATTATGTCCCTCCACGCAAGGCTAAGTCCAAGGTGCTGTATGACATTGATGAGAGTAAGAGTCCCCTGAAAACCCCTCTGCTGCCGGATGACATTGTTTTCAACAGTCCCCACTTGGCACTAGCGCCAGTGCTGAAACTCGAAGACTGACATCGCAGGAGCAGTGACCGAGCAGACAGTGGAAGATGAGAAGTAGGCAGCAGCTTAGTACACAGTCGAGGTTGTGGTCATATGAGTCGAGTTGGAAGGGCTTCACGCAAAGATCTTTGTGCCTACCAAGTGACTCGAGGGCGAGTCACGATGTTTGTGTTGGGGGCCTGTTGGGAACGGGATCCCCCAAAGGACAGTTTTGGGGCTAAAAGCCCATATTTTGGTCAAATTTTGTAAGAAACTTGTAAAGACTCCGCATTTTGTGGTCGCGGAGTGCGTAGGTGTTATAAGTCATAAAGGGTTGTCCGCCCTTAGTTTTGTAAAGTAAATTCAGCTGTAAGAGATCTACCCATGGTCCACAGACCATGGGATTGTATAAAAAGAGCTAAGCTCTAAGTAGTTTTAGAGACATAAGATAAGAGAGTGATAGCTCTGAAGTAAGAAGTCTAAGTTTTGGGTCATAGTGTAGGTAGAGGCTCTATAGCTGAGTGCGTAGAGGCCTAGGGTGGAAGTCCGCAGCTGAGTGCGTGGACCCCTGCAACTATGTGTGCAGGGTGGATAGAGTCTGTAATCACTTGGAAGATATCAATAAAGAGAAGTATTCTACAATTTATGTGTCTTTGTTCCGATTGATGCATCTTGTCATTTTATGTATGAATTTCCTTTATAATGCTTATATGGTGCGCGAATGTGTATAATTATATTGGATAACTGAACACATATAAGAATATCTGTTTACGCGTTGCTAACTGTGAGTATCTAATAAGATAAGCAAGACTCTCAAGATAGCTTTACAATCTCAGTAATATGTTGCCTTAGTAGCGCGAAATCATCTGAATCGAAGGATAGGGCTGTGTGAAGGTCAGCTGTAACCTTTCGTGGAGGTATTGAAGGACGGAACAGAGGGCTTGTCTGACAAGCCCTAGAGTGAAGTGACCTGTGCAAAGGTAGGAATAAAGGGAATAAAACAACATCACGACCATCTCAGGGTGCAGAAAGTTGGTTCCAGCATCCCCCCATACTACTTCGGGTGAGACTTCGGTCCGCGCACCATGGGTTGATGCGAAAAGGGCCAGTAGTGTAGGGATTTGTTTGGCTAATTAACGTTGAACCTGGGTTAGGCCCCCTCAAGCCAACAACATTATTTGTAGGAAATGTTTTTTTTTTGCAGGAGATGAGGTACTTAGTGATCTTGAAATTAACAGATGCCCTTTACTTCTAGTATGAGAAACATGAACTTCTTCAGTTGATTCCTCCCCTTCATCATCTATTACTCTATGGGATATGTCCTATGTGACAATGAATAACGATTTATGAATGTGACAATGACTAATGATTTAGGATTTCCCACATCTTCCCACTCATCTTCATTTATTCGAGCTTATTCCTACTTCTCAACTAAAGTTAAAATTTTGAAGATATTTATAAAAGTTGGATGCATCTTCTCTGAATGAATTGCATTATGGGATGTGCAATAATTATCTTGAGAAAATTCCTCAATATGTATTTCATCACCAAAAGGGTTATGATTACTTAGAGGTGTATTATTTCTCCTCAAAGGCAGTTTCCATGGCCTTTTGTAGGATAATCCTTCTCCTAAAAGTTTGTTTAAATCTATGATGTCATTCGAAAGTTTTTTTATATTATTCTTTGAAGGTTGTCCATGTCTACATTTTCTTTGTATTTATAATTTGTGGTGAAGTAAAATTATAAGTGCGGACACGAACAAATTCCTCTAGCCCGATAATGGGTCTAGCCACAACAAGTACATTCTATGGAAGATTTCCTTAGGTTAGAATCAATCAAGAGTGCCTACGTCTTGGTTTCTTATCCTAGTTGATGATGTCCTCGCTTGCTCGCTCCAGCAATCTTTTGCTTCCTTCTTCAAGCTCCTGAAACAAGTAAACAACAAGAGCACACAAACATAATAATAGACAAATTGCAATTCAACCTACTTAATGAGTTAATAAGCATCAAGACACGAATATGTAATATTACAAAACATGTAGGAAATCAATTGATAGTTGCATATATTAATATCAAAGAGAGATTACAACCATTCGTCTTGATGTCACATTCTTCCTCTGACAAGACTAGGTTCCCACACACTTTTGCTAGCACTTCATGATGGCTTCAAACAAAAATATTTTAAAGACTCTTCCCTTTAGGCTTCACTCCAAACCAAAAACACTTCTCCCTCACACAACTAGATGGCTACAACTAGTAATAGCTTGCTTGTCAAATCAAAATAGTATACTGACACTCAACCAACACTCTAACTAGCTTGGGAAGAAGGGAGGTTTATATAGGAAAGATGGATGGGATATGGATCCTCTTCTCATGGGAGAAGGACTTATCCTTGAGTTAGTTCCATCATTATAGGGGAAAGGAGCCCAAATTATCATCCTCGACCCCATCCGGCCAAACCATTTACTAGGCTTCCATTACAAAGCTTCTAGAGATGGAAGCTTCAACTCTAATTTAAAAAACTTTCCATAATAGGACTGGCGCAACTGGAACGCAGCTCAGTCACACTGATCGGCACGGGGAATAGTGCTAATATCTGCACATCAGCGTGGGGGAGACAAAGGCGATTAGCATTTGTCTTGTAAATTGGGCAAAACAGAAGTTTCAGGTGAAATGGTGCAAAAGGGAAATGATCTGCTCATGAAGAGGGACATAATGGGAGTTTCTCCATGAAGGCATAGCATGTGGGGTTTACTGTAGAGGTCCTCTAGGATCAAGGAACGCAGAGTACAGGGTCAATGACAAAATTCTGTGTAATAGATGCCCCCTAAAGCTTGAAGGCAGAACCAGAGTGAGGGGTGAAATGCTTTATAAACCAGTGCGGGGAATCGATCTGCTGTCGGAAAACCTGCAAGTAAGTACAAATACATATACATAGACTGAGATCTATGTCAAATGATACTTGAATTGGGGCATGGATGCAGCCATCCAGAGAATGATCATGTAAATGGATCCAGGTGTGGGCACAACCATCCATCAAAGAGGATCATAACAAAACCAAGGTATGGTTGCAACCATCCAATAATGAGAAGGATCACATATGATAACTCATGGTCTAGTCATAGCCAGCCATCTGAAAGAGACATTCATATCATCATAACCATGTCACAACACTCCGCAACCTGGACTTTTGTGATCTAAGTCCAGGGTCTTGCGCTCCAAGACAACCTGATAAAAGTACAAATTCTAACATGTGAATAGATGTGTTGACGTCGAACATGCTAGAAAGTCGCTTGATTACCAGTCAATAATGTAAAATGTTAAAAATTGTGAGAGAAACCACCAATAATGACAATGGCCCTCAAGGTACTATCAGCACAATTCATGGAATGTGAATGCAAGAACTGAAGCTGAACATCCACGAAATCACTCGATCGAAAGCCAATGATGTGAACTTGTCATCGAGTGTGAAGAACTTGCCATTAAGGCATGCAAGCTCTAAGGTGTTGGAAGGTAGTCTCTCAGTCAACTTCCTGGATAATGAGTTGATGTCGACAGAATGTGACCGTGTCAAATGAAGGCCATAATTAATTCCACATCATCAACGTGAGACGAGAGGATGCAAAATGATTTTGGATGATACAGAGAATCAGAGGTAAGTGTAACTGCAGAAGGACAACTCTTGAACATATCGGTGAAAAAACTAGAATTTTGGCAGCTTTTTAATCCATAGGATCGATGGTCATGGCGACATATCAGAGATCAGATGGAAGGAAAAAAATAAATAGCCCAAACCCAGGAAGGTCAACGATGTAAAGGAGGATGTCCCAACCCGACACGAAGCAAAGAGTGTCATGTTCAAGAGTGAGCTGTCGACATGACTCGATAGATTTCCAAATTTTTCCCCCACCATTTCTGATGAGTGCCCCAATTATTTTTTATCACAAGCTTGAAGGGGATAGCATGTGCTTGTAGTATAAGTTCATCCTTCAGACGAATCCCACCTAGTAAGTTTAACGAGCCCTAGGAAGGAGAAGCTCATGTTCATCATGATGACGATTCCAATGTCATTTAATAGTTTAATGAGTTCGACAAGGGTGTAACTTGATATCTTTTTCATGTTTAGAGATTTTGAAAAAGACATGTAAAAGAAAACTCCACACGGTCCCTTTTCGTACATTTGTGTCTCTCAAGCCCAAAAAGGTAGAAAACAATACTTGAGAGAACCACTTGACCATTTTAGTCAAGGAGTACCTTTTTAGTAAGCAGTGCCTCCCAACCCGAAAAAGGGGTAAACATATACTGGGCGCATGACGTTTCACATCTGTTAACGAGTTTGAAATGACAAGGGCTCGACCATATTTTCGTTTTTAAAGGGTCAGAAAAGAGCTGAAATATGACTCATTGCCATCGTCGAACGTCCATCACCTGTCGCTACACAAGTAAGGAAAAGCGTATTATCGAGTCCTTGAGGCAAAATAGGTGAAAAATATTTACAAAACCTGATATTTTCATGAAAAAATGAATAAATAGGGGAAAAGTAAATATATTTTTACCATTTATCTTTTTACCTTTGTAGTGAAGACTTTTACCCTCTTTTGCCCTAGTTTTTCCAGAGTGGATTGCGGGAGATCTGGGAGGCCAATCAATGAGCCGTTAGTTCCAGGTAACAACCGAAGCCCTGAGCTCCATTTTCATGTTATTTATTTATGCTTTTAACCATTTTTTTGGATTTTTAGGGAGGTTTTTGAGAAAAAAATTTTGCCCTTGGTCGACGCGATTTCTAGGCACAGGATCGTGCCAGCCGAGGGTTATTTGCACGATTATCCGCCGATTCGACTGTTTCTAAAACAGGTGCTTCGGTGTTGTGGATAGGGAAAAAACAAGTTTCCTTAAGAAATGATCGTTAAAATTTTATTTTTATGTACCAAAATTGATGATTAACTCAAATAAATGGCTTTCGCATGAGAGAAATGGCTGAAAATGGTGGATTGGAAGGAATGAGAACACGAAGATGTGGACACCCAGGCAATGAATGATCCAAATTGCCTGGAGGCTTTGAGGGCTTGTGGGCTCCTCAAATTTTTCCTTACACCAGGGATGTGGGCCCAGCCCGAATTGCTTCGATATTTGATAAGCCTTTGGGACATCAATCGTGAGATTTTTGTCATTGGGGACTAGGAGTTGGAGTTGACAACTTTAGACATTTACTTCATCATTGGGCTGTCCCGCAGAGGTGAGCTAGTGAATTTGTATGGGTCACATCTAGTTGGGGCAAGCATATCTTCCCTACTTACCGCACATTGTCCTGAGGCCTTGAAATCCAAAAGCGGGAAGATTGAGATTTCCAGTGTACAGGATTTGACACTGAGGGTGCTTCTGTTGACCATCAACAGAGTGGTGGGGTCCTAGGTGAAACATGAGACTAATAAGTCAAAGTTCCTTTACGCTATAGACTGCACAGCTCCTACAATCTTCAACTGGGCAGAGGCCATGAAGATGAATATCAAGCGCCAGTTGTCCAAGGCGAAGGCAGGAAATCTGAAGCAATTTGGCTTTGGATCAGTACTTGTGACCTTTTTCCTGGAACGAGTGCCACTGTTCCAGTATCAGTTGACTGAGGTTGATCCTCCTGTGCCACATGATCCGCAGATGGCTTGGTGGAGTCGTTTGATGCCCAAGATCACTGGGGTTCATCAGATGTCCTATCGACCAGCATTCTTTTCATGGTTATGACGACAGGAAATCATCGTGGAGGAATGGTCGTACAACGACACTGATTTCCGTGGAGACCGAGATATGCCTTCGCTAGATGGGGAGGACTTCGATGACGAAGGTAAAAAACCAAACCAAATTTTGATTTTGATGTTTTTTAATTGTTTTTAGTATATGCATTCTTATAACATTTTTCTTGTGTATGCAGATGTTGGAATAGAGCGGCCAATTGGGATGTCCCCGATAGCCATACATTATCCCTGTCCTATTGATGCTATTTCTCCTTATCAGGAAGGGAGCGATAACGAGGAGGATATTGCAAGGAATGTTGAGGGGTTGACTCATGGTATCCCTGAGTCTGCTCAGATAAGAGACATGCCTCGGTAGTACCAGAGGCACACAGTGGGAGTATCAAATTGGATCTGCCAATCACTAAGTTGCGTAGTACGAGCTGTATCGTGCTATCATGACCACCATGTTGAGTAGTTCCTAGGTCCAATAATTACATATTTTTGAGGCCTATGTGCCACGGATGTACGTGGGCTGCGAGCCACTGATGTTATTGTAGACACACACATTATTTTTTGGGGTTTTGATTTATCAAACATTCTCACATATGTATATATCTTATATTTTCCTATCAATTATGGTACAAATGGTTTGTCTTATCTTTTACATGTTTCACAAATGTCTTTCCAACAGACAGATGTGGAGATACATTCATAATATTTGAGGGTTCCTGACGGAGTATTGCCCATTGAGTTGAAGGATGACAAGATGTGAATCCAGGTTGACAACAAATTCTCTGATGCCCAGAGCTATGGCTTTTGATAATAGTTCGATGATCACACTGTATTCAACAATGTTGTTGGTTGTACAACCTAGGCAGATACCTTAAAGATCAATCAAATCAACATTAGGGTTGTAGATAGCCCATGCCGCGGATGATAGGTTCTGGGTACTTCGGCAAGCACCATCGACGTAACTGACGTGAGGAGTTGCAGACATCTGCAAAGCACGAAAAGCATAGTAAACAAGAAAGTTGTTTGAAAACTCCACACAAAACCACACTGTATAGAAATGAATCACACACTGATGTACATAATTAACAATGCAAGATGACCTAAGCATAGTAATTTTTGAGGTAAAGCTCGTTTCGAGGCTTATCGAGAGGATTTCCTTCATAATTAATAAGTGAAGAGGCTCCTTTCTGCAAAACAGGTTTTACAATATAGGCCCCATGCCACATAGGTTCGAACTTGCCTACCACCAACTTATCATTAGCTTGGTCGTATAGCAGGACCAAATCACCCTCTAAGAAAGCGCGAGGGGAGACCGACAGGTAAAAATGGGATTTGACCCGTTTCCTTTGTGCTTCGATGACCAAGATAGCGAGACCCCGAATCTTGCCCAATCATTCCAAATAAAAGAGGTGTTCCTCTTGAGGTGATGTTTTAGGGAGGAGTTAAACAACTAACTTAAGTGAAGGAATCTCACATTCGATCGGAAATGTTGCTTCCAGACCATAGACCAGCTGGAATGGTGTGAAACCAGTGGCGTCTTTGGTTGAAGTTCGGTAGGCCCACAGAGCTGAAAAAAGCATGAGATGCCAATTTGACTTGTGCATCCCAATAGTATGCTGAAGCATGGTGACCAAAACTTTGTTCACGACTTCAACTTGGCCGTTGGCCTGAGGGTAATATGGGGTCGAGCCATCATGGCACAAGCCCAATGCAAATGTCAGTTCTGCCATCATGTAATCTCTAAAATGGGAGCCATGATCTGTGACAATGGCTTGGGGTATGCCGAACTTGGAAATAACATGGTTAAAAAGGAATTGAGCTGCCATCTTACCATCTGTCGAATATGTAGGCATCACTTCGGCCCATTTGGTGAAGTAATCCATAGCAACGAAAATGTAGCCATGCCCCTCGACTGAATGAGGATTACATGTCATATAATCGATGCCCCATTTGGCAAAGGGACCAACAGTAATGACAAGGTGTAGGTGAGCGGGTTTCACATCTAGATACGTTGGTATTTCATGCACCACGATGTTGGGATCAATGCCAGACATTTCTTCGTAAGACCATGCGAACACATCATATAATTCCTAAAAAAGATGAAAATATGTCTTGATCTCATCTCGAGAACAAGATACCCCGATATGAATGTGTTCAACGACACCGGGTTTGATAGAAATGTCAATTAGCATCATTTGGGTAATATTACCTAGATTTCCTTCCGACCATACTTCATGAGTAACAGTCGGTGGTGGAAATGGAGAAGAGGACTCTTCGAAAGAAGTAGACATGACCACCGGGTGAGGCAGGAATGAGGAGCGATGGTGGGTATCAATCCATGGTGGTTCCTCAAGAGACATGATTTCCATGATACCTTCATCGGTGAGGAAGGTCTCGACTAATGAATCAGATGATTCCAAAGTGCCAAGCCAAGGGGATTGAGAATACATATCGAGAGAGGTCTTCGAGATATGAGAATCAAAGGATGCAGAGTTCACAGTTGAAACAATTTTCATGCAATTGACTTCGGCAAGACTAAGCGGCATGACATCGTCCCAAGCATCAGCTAGATCTAGTGTAGGTATGACCCAGGGATCATATTTGACCAAGATCATGTTGACGAAGACAACATGAGGAGGTGGGAGTGGAAAAATCCCCATTAAGGTAGAATCTTTGAAGAGACCTGCCCCCACACTTTCAAAGGGAGCACTAGAGTGCTTGACATACAGAACGCTGCTATCAGATGAGGAAGAGGCAAAGAAAGACAGTTGATCAACGGTGACAATCCTCCCTTTATGGGGAAAACGGATCACACAAAACAAAGAGGAGGCCATGACATGCATGGAATGAGTCCAACTTCGACCGAGTAGAAGATTATAATTGAGATTGGTGTCAAAAATCTCTACTTCGACTTGGACTGTCTTGCCTTCCGGGGTGATGGCAAGGTTGGGTAAAACACCAAAGGGTTGCGAATCGCGCCCATAAAAAGCTTCCAATGTGTTCAGAGTTTGGTTCAATGCAGGGGAACCAATACCTTTCCAACATGTAGTTGACATGATGTAGGTGGAAGCACCTTCATTGATGATAGTGCATTGGATGGTCGTTTCATTAATGATTACTTGAATAAGAAAGGAAATGTGATGAGGGAGTCTCGAAACAGGGTTCTCTAGATCAAAATAGATCAAATTAGAATCGGTGGGATCAATTCCCTCGATAGCTAACAACAAAGATTTCCCCTGTGATGGGCAGCTTTGGAGTACCTCGAGAGCCGACATAGCTGACAACGCTTGAGCCAAATCTTCAACAATATTGTAATGTTGAGCGGCACGGGCATTGGGATTGTACGAGGATTTCCTTAGCACACCTCGGGAGGGTGGCTGTGGAGCGAAATCAGGGTTAGGGCACTCGATTTGTAGAGGGCCAGAACTTGGGGTAGAAGAAGAAGATGGAACTTCTTTTTCTTTCCCTGTTGTAGGAGCTAGAGTTTGATAATCCTTCGAGCGGGTAGCTACATTAATGGGTGTTCTCATCGTGAACACTTGAGATCCAAAGGAAACAGATCGAGGTTGGTCTACCATTTGATTCTGCTAAGATGGAAAGGGCTCTTTGAGGATAGAAGAGTTCCCCTTGAGCAATTGACTAACTTCGGATCGTCGTGGACAATCCTTAGTATAGTGATCCTCCTCACAAATGAGGCAAGGATACTTAGGTTTCCGTTGCGATGATTCACCAGTAGACAATTTGGGAGGACCCTATTTCGGGGCATCGACTTTAGCCTTGCCTTTGCCTTTCTTTTTTCCTTTCGAGGATTTGTCCACTGCGGTAGACTGGATAGCATAGACCTTTGAGGTTTTACCAGGGCTTGCAAGATTTTGAGATGAACTTTATTTGAGATTGACTTCTGTTTGGAAGAAGTTTTGATAGGGGCCTAGGATACTGAACCAATAAATCCATCAACGGGAGGGATGGTCGGTGACTTCAATGTCGTGGGATCAGATGATGGACGCAGAGCATTGGGTAATAATTCATATAAGGTGCCAGACTGAGAGTAGACCAGGTCCAAGTACTGGGCACGAGCGATGGCTTGCTCTTCAGTGATGCATCCACCCATGGCTATATCGCGAGCAATTGGGGCTACGAATGATTTGGTAAACCATTCAGTAAGCAACTGATCATCTATCTCGAACTTTATCAGTCAATGTCTATGTCTCCATTCGTCGATATGATCAGAGATGTGTGCCGCATTGTCTTGCTTAAGCGATGTGAGCAGATAGGTGTCCATTTAATAATAAACCTGCAGCTGAAAATGCGTGAGGAAGACCATGGCTAACGAATTGAAGTCATGAAAAGTACTTCAAGGTAGCTCAACGTACCATTTTTCTGCAGCACCCGTAAGGGTTCATTGGAAAAGATGAAGATGAATGGAATCGTCCATGTATGAATTCTATGAGCACCAGAGGTGATATGTCATCACGTGGGCCTGAGGATCTTCCTTAGCTTTCCCATCGAACTTGGGGCAATCACTTGGTATCTTGGTCGGCACCAGAGGCTAATACGAAAAATGAAGAATCGGATCATTTGTGAGAAGTGATACATCCGGCAACTCAAGTGTAGCCAAGAAAGATAATTGAGTGTTAAAAGGCATGGGAGGTCGATAAGTGGGCCCATAAGGAGGAGCTTATCCTTGCTGGTAAGGATTTTGACCCCACAGTGGGGGATTTTGGTGATATGGCATCTGAGGCTGCCCCCATTGCTAGTTACCTTGACCAAAGGGAGGATTCAGACCTTGAAATTGTCCATGCATAGGTTGTTGATAGGAAACGTATGGGTTATGTTAGTGTCGGTATCTTCATCACTCCATCAGTGATCAAAATTCTCTTGTTGCATTGCATTCTAGGTGTCTCATCCGATCAGCTGCATTCCATTAGGATCATGGATCATCTGATGGCAGTGGCATATTATGAAATTTTCCCTCATGGTCTTTACCTACTGGCTTATTTTCATAAATTTAGGTCATTTATAGTCATTTTCTGCCATTATATTTGCAAAAGTCATTTCTAGGGTTTTAGGTCTCATTAGGTCTAGGGTTTTGTCAATAAAGTCTTGCAAAAGCTCAATAATGGTCAGCAGGCACATGAGGAAGTCAAATAAAGTCTCAGCAACAAAAATTTTAATAATCACATGCTTAGTAATTGATTTTTCCTCAAAACCCTGTTTTGAGGAAAAACAAAGTTTTATTATTTTATGTATATAAATTTCATGTAATTTCATTTTTCCTATATGTAATAATTCTGAGATGCAGCCCTGGTCACCTTGCCAAGCTCCTGCACTCCAACTCCTGCAAAAAAATAAAAAATCTCAAAGCATTTAGTCCATCAAAGGTAAAAAGCAAGTCAAACTGCCAAAACAGAGTTTTAAAAAAGCAAGTGAAAGACAAACATTACAAAGTGGGTTTTTATAAGTGAAAAATTAAATTGGTGGGTATATAAAGTCTTTTTCATATTGAATAAGTTCATTTGTGTCCAAAGAGTGAATGAGAACAAGAGCCAAGTCATTTCGAGCCTAAGGAGCGAATTTGCAACCAAACTGTGAAAATTTTGAGGCGCAGTGCACGCAGCGCAGGATTTACATTGCAATTCTAATTGGCGGGACACACTAGAGAGGCACGACGCACCTGTTAGTGGGCACAACGCACTTGTCTCCAAAGCCCAAAATTCATCCAAATCATCTCATCTGCCTTCAAAACTTGCAAAATTCCTCTTTCACAAGTAAGTTAACAATCCCAAGTGCCATTGTGAGGGTTTTTCATCAGTTTTTATGGTGTTTCGATAGGAGAAAAATTAAACCCTAGTTCCTTGCACAGTTAATTGTAAAAGCTACCTAGGGTTTGCAAAATTGCAGTTTTTGCTGTTTTATCCCCATTTTCATTTTTCTCTCACTACACTTCACTCATATCACTTTCCCTCTTCTCTTTCATTCACACTCACCTATCCCCTTATCCCTAAAACTAAAAACCCTAATCCCTAATCCCACTACTCCCAAACCCTAATTGATATCTCAAAACCCTAAACATCATTCCCAAACCCTTCCATTCCCCAAAACCCTACAAGCAACATCCCAACCCCTCATCCATTGACCCCCACCATCAATCCCCGTCATTTAGCAGCAAATACCTATTGTTCCTATAAAATCTCTTCATACTCATCTAAGAAACATCAAACAATGGCAAACTTGGAGTCAGATTCATCTTATGACAGAAATGAGGAAACAGTAAGTGACTCCTCCAAAGAAATTCATGCACCAAGGAGACCTCACAAGAGTGGAAAACATATCCGAGAGGAGCCCACTACACTTACTGAGTTGTTGGCTTGCCCTCTTGCTATAGCATGCTTCAAACATCAATCTTGCTACCAATTTTATGAGATGGTGGAAAGAGTCAAATACCACCATGAGCTTGCCAGAATTTTTGTGCTCCATCTTCACAATGGCCAGGTCAATTTGGCAGGTGTGACATTCACTTTGACACCTGAGACTATAGCTGAAGCAACAAGCATTCTGAATGTGGGTGAGCAGTGGAACAAGGGACAGCTGGTGGATAGAGATCATTATGAGCCTTATATCAAGGCTAGTTTTCAGAGGCATATCAGTAGGTTCTTCCCTTTCAGGTACCTACAGGATACATATGCTCCCCTTATGAAACTCATAATTAAATATTTCAGCTGTGAAGGCAGATTTTCTCGTCTATATGCCTATCATGTCAGATTATTGATGCATTTCACTAGGGTGAGGATGGTGAACCTCCCCTATTTCATATGCGGAATATTGAGAAAATGACCACATTGGTGTAAAGGAAACCTCCTCATTAGCAGTATAACAACATCTATCACTTTGCATTGATCAAGATTGTGGTTTTGCATCAGCTTAGTTTACTGAATGTTTCTTGGGAGGATTTAATTTCACATGAGGTATTCACAAGCTCTCAAGCACCCCCATCAGTTTTTCATGAGGCAGGAGAACCTTCACATCGGCAAGAGGTGCATGAGACTCAAACCACCAGTGTGCCAGTGTTTGTCACTTACCAAAAGGGCATAAGAAGATTGTTTGCAGCAGCAAAATGAGTACTATCTCCACTCGGGATGGAAGGGGTCTCGTTCCCTTTAATAAAATAGTAGGTACAAGACAAAGGTAAGTAGCCATTGCATGATGAGGGGCCTTTAGAAGGTCAAGAGAGATTTCATTCTCATTCAAGATGATGACATTGATTTGGGCTCTCAAAGCTCAAAGCTCAAGGAGATCATCCAAGAACAACAAGATGACATTCATGACTTGTCTCTCAACCTGGAAAGAGCCAAGTGGATAATCAATTATCTTGAGCAAAGGAACAAATAGTTAGAGGACCAACAAACTATCATGGAGCTGCAAAACATAAGGGAAAATCGGCAAGCAGCAAAGAGGAAGAAAGTCAAGTTGACACCTCTAGAACAAGAGATTGAAGTTGATCGTGAATCTTGGCTTGAAAGGGCAAACATGCATTTGGAAAATTTGTTGGAGAAGGCCAAAAAAGAGAAAAAGATGTTGAGGCACATGGCCTATCACTATTTGGCAAGAAACAAAAGTTGTAAAGCAAGAATTAGGACTTTGAAGGCCAAGTTGAGGAAAGCTTTGAGGAAGAGGAAAGAGCAAGACAAGCTCAAGATTTTGGCTAAGGCTTTTTAGCCCAACATAGCACTTGATGCAGGTCACTCAGCCCAAATTTCAAGAAATTTGGGATACCTTTTGTCAATTTTGAATTTTTGGAGCAAAACACAGATTTTTCTGCCTGGTGCGCAGTGCCACCTGGCGCTCACTTTTGCTAGGGACCTCCTTTGGAGGAAAACTCAGCATTTTTGGATTCCTCATGCAAAAATATGAATGCCCACAAATGGCCCAGAAATTTTTTCAAGTTTTGAGCTTCCAAAAGGGTCAAAAACACCTCAAAAATGCCCTTTCTGCCCCTTTTTGGCCACACAGGAAGCAATGTTGGGAGAACTCACTTTTGGAGGGGAAAATGGACACCAAATTCAGAAATTCCATCTATTCTAGAAAGTAGACAGATATAACTTTCCAACAAGCCCACTTGGAGAAAATTTTGTGCACAGGAAGGCCTCCAAAATCAGCTGCAAAAAGGTGCTACGCACAGGGACAGTGGCACGGCGCACAGGATGGAAAATTGCCATTTTTGCCAAAAAACTCTGTTTTTCGCCCAGTTTTTTCTCAGTTTGACCTTTTTTCTCTCTCACAGTCAAATTCATGATGTAATTTGATGGAATTTGATGTAAAAATGTTGAAAATTCACTCATAGAGGTAGATACATCATGAAAAAGTAGTTTTGAAACTGAATGAATCAGTGTCCTAGTTTTTAGAGGCAAGCTGTTCCACTGCCTACTTTTTAGTTCTTAGTTTAGATCTTGTTGGAACAACTCATAAACTCATGAATTCGACCGCTAAAGCCTAGCATGAGTTGTTTTTTGCCTATATCTAGTACTTTTTCAGTCATTTGTCAAGGTTGGACGTTTATGAAAGCCTTGAGCAGCATTGTACATTCATCTCTGTAGTTTGGCAAAGGAATAGACCAAGGTTTGTAGAATTTTGTGGGATTCTTGTGGCAAGTTGATTTGGTATTGTTTCTTCTTCTGTAATTCAAGTTTTACATGTGTTTATGTATGCCATTATCTCTCTCTTTCAACTGAACTAAATGAATCAAGGATAAAGGTAGAAATCATTGAAATTGCAGTGCTCTACCTAGGGCTTGTTTAGTTATTTATGTTTTCTACTATTTGAAGAGGATCCCTGAGACTCTCATGCCCTCTCCAACTCCTCACTGGTCTTAAGACTCTCCATCTCACTCAATTTCAAAGTACTAAACCATTTTCCTACCTCGCCCCACAGAAACCTCTGCAAGACTGTGTCCATTCCCCGGACCCAAATCTGCCTTTCACATTTGAGCCAGAAAACCAACATTAAATTCAATAAAACTTCTTTGAGCATATACCTAGCCTAAAATTAGTCTTTACATTAGTCATCTCAAGCTTTATTGATCATATTTTCCTGAGATTGACAAGGAGAGATCCCTCTCCTGACCTGGTAGGGCTAGATACCAGGTTAAGCGTGGTTTGATGTTACCCTAGACCTGTCTTTCTCAACCTGAGGTAGATTTAGGCCCTAACAGGTTAAAAGGCTATTGAGCCTGTGACCATGGACATGTGGGTATGGGATCTGTTTTCCTGGAACATAGGGATGTTGGGCCTGTTGTCCCTGAACAAGAGGGTTCTGGACTTGCAGTCCTTGGGCATAAGGTTGACACGCTTGTTACCCTTGGACGTAGGGGTTTTGTACCTAGTGCCCTTGGCCGATAGGATTATGAAACTATTGGCCTTGGATAAGAGGATTCTACACCTGATACTGCAGGACTTGATCTTGAACCTATCCCTGCAAGGGTTTCCCTTGTTGATAGGTATACAAGGGTTGCTGCTGCCCAGGTTGGTTTTGCTGACCTTGCGGTTGTAAAATTTGTCCTTGGTTTTGCAGAGGTTGGCCCCGTAAGGGTATGGGTTAAGAGGTACGCAGAGCATATTGCATATTCTTCTGTGTGGTTTGCTGCAACTGTTGGAAGGAATGACCTTGCTATTGTTGCAGGTGACCTTGTTGTGTGATAATTTGCCCTTTCTGTTGCGTGGAAAGCCCTTGCTGCAACAACGGCTTCCCTTGTGGTAACAAAGGTTTCCCTGGTTGTTGTAAAATTTGTCCTTATTGTTGCAAGGGTACTTGAACAGTGCCCGAGAAATTACTGAACTGAATCTGGCCATATCCAGGTCAGATGTACTGCCCAGATGGAATGGTGTAAGGTTGATTAACCATTCCTTGAGAACCGTATGGAATGTAAGGATTTTGGTATTGGACCTGAGCTCCATAAGGCTATTGATACTGAACATTGTTCGATCCAGACGAACCACCAAGATTCTGAACTTGTTGGTACTGGACATTGCTTGATCCAGTAGGGTCAGCAGGGTTGTAAATAATACCAGAAGAGGGTTGGTTTATACCAATCATGTGATCTATTCACATTAGTGGCACCTGACACCATAGAGACATTTAGATTCTTCCCCCAAGGTGGTGGCAGTCTGGCCACTGACTAACGGGACAAAAGAACTGGAAAAGACAATCTTTGGAACCGCCGGTTGCGACTGTTACGTAACTAGGATTGATGGTACAAGAGTGTTCAAGATGGTGGGTTGTGTTAGAGTCGGTCTAGTTTTCCCTCCGTCAGAGATCAAAGCTCTTTTTTGCATTTCATGTTTAGGTGTCCCATCAATTTTGATTAGTTGCATTTCGTTAGGCATGCCATAACTCTGATGGAATGGTTTGTGTTACTCATTCCCCTCGTGCTTGGCACTGCTGGTTCAGGTCTATTCATAAAAACAAGTCTTCAAAGGTCATGTACAGTCTTGTTTCAAATTTCTGGGTCATAACAATGATTCTTGGTCATTAGGTCTTGGGTTGAGTCAGTCTTGTTTTGCAAAGTCTAAGAAGACCAGCAGGCTAGAGGGATGTCCTCGATAGGTGGTTACTTCAATAATTTTCATCATTATACAGATAAATTAGGACTTCTCTTCAAAACTCTGTTTTGAAGATAAGTCGTCATCTCATTTTTGTAAAAATCTTCAAAAATTTCAGTTCTTGAAACGTCCAAGCGCAGCCTTGGTCTCCTTTGCCAGATCATATCACAGCTATCCCTGCAAAGAATCGCAAAGAAAATCATCAGTTCAACCAAATTTAAGGAGGAAACCAAACAGCTCAGAAGTCTATTAATCCTGAAAAAGTGTCAATGACAAAACATTACAAAATGGGTCATGGACCAAGCAAAAATTAAAGTGAGTCTTTATAAAGATATTCCATGACCTTTTAAACTCATTTCGCATGCCAAGAGGGAAAAACATCATTCCAAAGCGGGTTAGCGAATTTGTGAGAAAATTGAAGTGGTTCCAGAGCGCGCGGCGCATTGAGCTGGGTGAGTGGCGCATCATACAACAAAACCCAATGTTAAATTGCAAGTGCGCGGCGCGTTGGGCGAAGTGCGCGGCGCACTGGGGTTTAAACCCAAAATTTGCATGAATTCACCTCCTCTTTGCATCAATTTGTCAGGTAGGCCCTCATCCACTGCACTTGCATTGTATTTGATGATGAATGTGGTGGGTTCATGGATAATGACCATTGAGACAAGATTTTGAAAGCCTCCCTTTGCCAATATGAAAAATTGCTGTAAGTTTTGAAAACAATTTTGTGACCAAGATTTTTTCTTTTCCCAATTTCCCTTTATTCCTCATTTCATAAAATCCACTTATTAATCCTACATTATAATCAATAAACCCCTAATCCCTTATCCCTATATAAAACAAACAAAACTCTTTAACCCTATTCAATATCCCAAAACCCTAAAACCCGATTCTCATATATAGATTTCCCCTCCACTCCCTAATTAACTTTTATTTCCAAACTCCCTAATTCCCTAATGTTTACCCCTTTCCTAATACTCCCTTATGTATTTGTTTTTTCCCTTTGGTCACAACATTTTTTTTTTTAAAAGAAAAAGAACAGTCTACAAGCAATTGAGCACACAGTTTACACATCAGCATATATATATTCCAGCTATCTTGTCTTCAAAAACATGTCAGAGACCGAGTCAGACTATGAGCAGGATTATGATAGTGATTCTACACCGGAGGTAAATGTGCCAAGGAGGTATCACAAAGGTGGCAAAAGTGGTCAGCATGTCAGGGAGGAGCCTACTTCTTTGGCTCAATTGCAAGCTTGTCCACTTGCAATGGATTGTTTTCGGTATCAATCATGTTTCGAATACTGTGAGCTGATCTCACAAATCCAGCATCATTGGGAACTAGTCCGTTTATTTGTTCTACATTTACAGGATGGTCATGTAAACCTTGTCGGAGTGAATTTCACCTTGTCACCCGAGACTATTGCTCAGGCCACTGGGATACCAAATGTAGGGGAGAAATGGAGTAAACGCCAGTTGTTAGACAGATTCTACTATGAGCCATATATCAAGCCCGGGTATATGAGACACTTGAGTGTAGTTTTTCCTTTCAGATTCCTGAGGGATGAGTATGCACCATTGATGAAACTCATCATTCGATATTTCAGTTGCGAGGGCAGATTCTCACGTCTCTATGCGTACCATGTCCGTTTGTTGATGCATTTCACAAGGGTACGTATGATGAACATTCCGTTTTTCATGTGTCGCAACATAGAGAGGATGGTGCCTTTAGTACAAAGGAAGAGCCCAACACATCAGCATAAGAGCATCTATCATTATGCATTGATCAAAATCATAGTGATGCATCAGTTGGCACAGCAGGGCATTACTTGGGAAGATTTCATCTCCCGTGATTACTTTGCAGCATTACAGCCACCTCCCGAGATAGTTCATGATGAGGGAGCACCTTCACACCAGCTAGGCATTCCTGAGACTGAGCATATAAGTGCTCCTCCATATGTGACATACCAGCGAGGCCACAGGGCCTTATTTGCATCTACACGACGAGTACTATCTCCACTTGGGGTGGAAGGGGTCTGGTTGACTTCATCAGCATAGCGAGTGTTATCTCCACCTCGTGTGGAAGGGGCCTCGCTTCCGACAGCAGCACCACAGGTACAGGATAAGGGCAAGAAGCCCAAGCATGAGGAGAGGCCTTCAGGTGAGCCATCAGGTTTTGTTACTATTCATGATGATGAGACAGCTTCAGAATCAGAGGAGACCTAATATATCAGGATTATCAAAGAGCAAGGAATGGACATTCGAGCTTTGCAAATCCAGCTGGAGATGGCAAAGTCAAATATCAGGTATCTAGAGTAGCGGAATAAGCAGCTTGAGGACCAGCACGTGATCATAGAGCTACAGAACATCCGTGAGAATTGCCAAGCTGCCCAACATAGAGAAATTGAGTTCACCTCTTTGGAGCAACAGGTAAATGACGATCGAGAGGCTAATCTCGAGAGGGTCAACATCTACTTGGAGGAGCGGCTGAAAAGGGCCAATAGAGACAATGCATTATTAAAAGCATTACAAGGCTCGGAACCTAGTTTGCAAGGCGCGAATTAGGAGTCTTAAGGCAAAATTGAAGAAAGCGGTCAAAAAGCAAAAAAGACAAAAGGAGCTTGATCGTCTTCGGATTTTGGCCGAAGCCTCTTTGGCTGAGCATGGTACTTGATTGGGGACCCCCAGCCCAAATTTCAACAAGTTTGGAGAAAATTTTGTCAATTTTGAAATTTTTGGTTAAAAAACAGGTTTTTTGGCTCAACGCGTAGCGCGCCGCGCGCGACCCATAAGATTGGGAGGTCCAAATCACAAATGGCTTGCATTTTTGGATTTTTCATGATGAAATATACATGCTCAGCTATTTCCAAGGCATTTCATCAAGGTTTGGGTCCCCAAAAGGTCAAAAAACATGCAAAAAATGACCTCACTGCCCCTTTTTGGACACACAGGAAGCAGTCTTGGGAGAATGAACTTTTGGAGGGGAAAATGGACACCAAATTGGAAAATTCCACTTGGGTTGGAAAGTAGACATCCAGACCTTTCCAACGAGCTATCGTGAGCTCAATTTGGATGCCGGGAAGTGCCCCAAAAGCAGGTGGAAAGGCGCGCGGCGCATAGGGCTCAGGCGCGCGGCGCACAGGGTTTTTCAGCACAATTTTCACCTTTCAGCTCAGAAACTCGGCCAGTCTTCACCAGTTTCACCCCTTGAGATGATATTTGACCAAACATGATGTAATTTGATGTATGTGAGGTAACATGGCACTTATTTATCTCCTTCTAGATGGTTCATTCACAAATTACCAAGAAATTAATGTAATGAATCAATTTACTTCTTTTTAGAGGTAGGTTGTTTTGGTCAACTAGATTCTTGCTCCATGTTTATAATTGGTTGAAACAGCTCCTAGGATGATGAGCTCGACCCATATAGGCAAGGGAATGAGTTAGCTTGCCTATATTATGTATTTTCTTAGTCATTTTCAGGGTTGGACTCTTGGGGAAAAGGTTTTGAGACTCGTGTACATTTTACTTCAGCATTTTGGCAAAGGAAAGACCAAGGTTTTGCAGCACTGTTTGGAATTCATGTGGCTTTATGTCTTGATGGTGTGCTTCTTTCAGTACTTGTAAGTTGTTATGTGTATCATTTTCCTTCTCTCATCTTCTGCAATTGAACAAATGAAGTGTTAAGGTAGAATTCATAATCTGTAATGCTCTGCCTTTAAGTTTGTTTGATCTCCTATGTTTTCATCTGTTTAAGGTGAATTCTTGAGGTTTCCTTGCTCTCCTTAGCTCCTCACCTGTCTGATCTACTCACCTCACTAGCTTTTAAGGCATCAAACAATTGCCTACCTTGCTCCAATCAGACCTCTGCAGAAACTGTGTCTCATCCCCGCGCCCAAAATTGCCTTTCCCTTTGATTCAACAAAAACCCCAAAAAATCACCTTTAAACCTCTGCACTTAATACCTAGCCTAAGATTAGTTACAATTTTAGTCATCTCGAGCCTCATTGATTATATTTTTCCGAGATCGACCCGGAGAGAGCCCTCTCCTGTCCTCGTAGGGCTAGCTACGAGGTTGAGCGTGGTTTGATGTTGCCTTGAGTTTTTCCTTCCTCAGCCTGGGGCAAATTCGAGCGCTAACAGGTTGCACTGGGACTGAAGTAACAACTGGTTGGAAGGTCGTATTCATGACAAATGGACCTGATGTAGGTCTGATACCTGATGCCCAAACAGAGTTATGGTAGAGTGATAAGGCACTCGGTGTGCCTGAAACTAAGTGCCATAAAGACACATAGCCAGGTGGCAAACTGGCGGGAATACCTTCTGAATAAGGGAAACCCTCAGGAGGGAACTGCAATTGCAATTATTCCCCCTCAACAGTGTGTGGATTTGAGACTTCAGACTCATTCGGAGAAGTGACTGGAGCATCACCCTTGGTGTCCATATCTGGAAACAAACGATGATGGACAACCGAACGTGTACTAGGGGATAGTTCCAAAGGAACACCCGGCTGATCGTACGGACTGTAAGGGCATTGTGGTGATATCTCAACATCATCAAATAGAGTGTTCGTAGGATAGATAACCAGTCCAAGTTGACCATCAGTGTTTGGTGAGTTCTCTGGAGTTCGAATGGGATTATCTGGAGATTCTAGGTCAAGACCAGGAGATGACCTTGAATCGAAAGTAGGTGGAGGACGAAATGATAATGGTTGAACACTCAAAACAATTTCAAGTTCAACATTTTGGTCCTCAAATGGCTCTGATAACTCAGGAAGTGGCTCCTTAGACAATCTTTCAGATGGAGGAGAGGAAGAGGAAATGGGTGAACCAGATGGTTCAACGACGATGACCTTGTCTTAGCCGACAAAATAAATAACTTTAAGGCTTTAAAATTTACTTTTAAGGGAACTCACAATTTGGTCAAAAAATATAACAGGATGTTTTGGATCGTGGGCAATCAATTATTTAAGACACATAAAAGACTGATGTTCTTTCATTTTTAAAGAGTTGAGAAAGAAACAAAGATGACTCTATCACTTTCGATTGGAAATGAGATTGAAAGGACAAGTCCTCGGATGATCTTTTAAGTTTAATGAGTCAAAAATATCAAATGACTACTCTGGATGATCTAGGTAAATAGGATTACTAGGCAACCGTGAACTACAGAATACCTCCTGGCGAACCAAGAAGTACGAGCAGGAAATCTCCCCGAATGTTGTGTTCGGTGTATCACGTTTGCAAGGTAGCCGACTTGGATTCCTAAGGATAAAAGGATTGAAGCTTAGAGGGGTCTCCTGTTATATACGTCATGGTACGAGGTGCACAAATCCGTGCTAACACTATCTAATGCCAAAGGTAACGACAACTGCTAGGTTTACAGACACCGGAACAAGTCTCTAGCCTAGACCTTCTAGATGTGATCGTTAATGTCAAATGTGCCTTAGGTAAATTAAATTCATTTAGAGTTGATCTTGAGTTATGTTTCAGTTTTCAGGTCTTAGCGATGCCACTCAAAAATCCTAAAATGCAACTAAATGGGGCAAGATCCTTTCAATTCGATGAAATTCCTACACTAGAGAGGGTAGAGACTACTCAATCAAATGCAAACAAACAAGCAACTGAAAACGAAATGATTTTTCAGTACTTCACCTTTTGAAAAATAAACTAATGAAAAATGCATTCCAATTCCTAATTTCCTGACAATAACTTGTCTATTAGTCGCTTCGAAATGAAAAAATTTCTCTTCCTTTTCAAATGTTGATGCAATTCTAGTTCCTAAGAGATGTGAATCATAATGAAGCAACAAGCTAGAATTTCATATTTTCTCATGAAACAACGAGACAAGCTTTCGCATCCAATCTTTCAATGAGAAAATTTTCGAGACTATGAGCTCTTCAAGCAGATGAAAACACGAAAAGAGAAGTTCATTCAGATTGACGAAGCACTGACTTTGCCAAACACAAGACCGACAATGTAATCTATGCCAGAAAAAGATGTTCAAACTAGTAAACAAAATTTTTTCAGACTTGTGCAAAAGAGATCAAAGTTGTAAGAGGAACCAAAAACAAATGCAAGGAGAAAACACACCCACAACTGGACTCGATGAGTCCACAAGCTGCTGAATGGATGACTAGCTAGATGTCCTAGTGTTGTTGGCCATTCAATGAATCGATCAATCAAACAACGAGATGAGAAGCCTATAAGCAAGAAAAACCAAATGAAAAGTAGCTTTCTAATCAGGTAGAAAAACAATCAAAAGGCTCACAGGGTCAAAAACATAAGAGCAGAACACACTAGCCAAGATTGGTGTCTAGCCCTAATCTTCACTTATAGGAATCGGTGCGACTGCATAACTGACAAAAAGCACTAGAGGCTGGTCAACGCAACTGTTCCTCTACAATTCACGTTGATCGGCACGACTGTCAGTCAATTAAATGCACTGTCCGAGGAAACTAAGAAAAAAAAATTCAAAATAGGGACCAGATCTACTACTATGATTTTTAGACTTAAGCCAGTAAGCAGGAGAAAAGCAACAAAACAAAAGGGAAAACATGAAACTAGCAAAGTTCTCACGAAATCATGAAATCCAAAACAAACAAAAAGATGGGATCTCCCCAGTGGAGTCGCTAATTTGTGGTGAAGTAAAATTATAAGTGCGAACACAAACGAATTCCTCTAGCCCGATAATGGGTCTAGCCACAACAGGTACATTCTATGTAAGATTTCCTTAAGTTAGAATCAATCAAGAGGGCCTACCTCTTGGTCGCTTATCCTGCTTGATGATGTCCTCGCTTTCTCGCTCCAACAATCTTTCGCTTCCTTCTTCAAGCTCCTGAAACAAGTAAACAACAACAACACACAAACATAATAATAGAAAAATTGCAATTCAACCTACTTAATGAGTCAAGAAGCATCAAGACACAAATATGTAATATTAAAAAACATGTAGGAAATCAATTGATAGTTGCATATATTAATATCAAAGAGAGATTACAACCATTCGTCTTGACGTCGCAGTCTTCCTCTGACAAGACCAGGTTCCCACACACTTCTGCTAACACTTCATGATGGCTTCAAACAACAATAGTTTAAAGACTCTTCCCTTTAGGCTTCACTCCAAACCAAACACACTTCTCCCTCACACAACTAGATGGCTACAACTAGTAATAGCTTGCTTTTCAAATCAAAATAGTATATTGACACTTAGGCAACACTCTAACTAACTTGGGAAGAAGGGAGTTTTATATAGGAAATATGGATGGGAGATGGATCCTCTTCTCATGGGAGAAGGAATTATCCCTTGAGGTAGTTCCATCATTATAGGGGAAAGGAGCCCAAACTGTCATCCTCGACCCCATCTAGCCAAACCATTTACCATAATTCCATTACGGAGCTTCTAGAGATGGAAGCTTTAGCTCTAATTTAAAAAACTTTCCATAATAGGACTGGCGCAACTGGAACACAGCTCAGTCGCACTAATCGGCACAGGGAATAGTGCTAATCTCTGCACATCGGCACGGGGGATACAAAGGCCATTAGCGCCGGTCTTGTAAATTGGGCAAAACAAAAGTTTCAGGGGAAATGGTGCAAAAGGGAAATGATCTTCTCATGAAGAGGGACATAATGGGAGTTTCTCCATGAAGGCAAAGCATGCAGGGTTCCCTGTAGAGGTCCTCCAAGATCAAGGAATGGGGAGTAAAGGGACAGTGACAAAATGCTGTGTAACAATGGGATATGTCCCATGTGACAATGACTAATGATTTAGGATTCCCCACATCTTCCCACTCATCTTCATTTATTCGAACTTATTCCTACTTCTCAACTAAAGTTAATATTTTGAAGATATTTATAAAAGTTGGATGCGTATTCTTTGAATGAATTACATTATGGGATGTGCAATAATTATCTTGAGAAAATTCCTCAATATCTATTTCATCACCAAAAGGGTTATGATTACTTATAGGTGTAGTATTTCTCCTCAAAGGCAATTTCCATGGCCTTTTGTAGGATAATCCTTCTCCTAAAAATTTCTTTAAATCTATGATGTCATTTGAAAGTTTTTTTTATATTATTCTTGTTGGAAATAATACTGAGAGGGGGGGTGAATCAGTATTATCAGAACTATAAAACTTTTTCAATGCTCAGAAACATATACGCTACTTTCGTTAAGTGAACCAGCGTGTACACGCAACTGTGAATAAAGAAAAGAGCGTATAACTAGAAATCTTATAATTCAGTCAGTTTATCTTCAGTTAAGTGCATGAGGACATTATTCACCATATTAAGAATAAACAGATGCAGTAGAACAGATCACACAGAAACCACACATATGAACACCAAGATATAAGGTGGAAACCCAATGTGGGTGAAAACCACCTGCTGCAAGTCGTCTCTATCTTTCTTTAATATGAAACTTCAGTTTACAATCTTTTTGTACTGGTGCAGCCTTATACCAGTACGCAAGCTACAGCCTGCAGAAGGCTACAACCTTCTCTCGTTCTCCAAACTTCCTTGGAAGGGAGCTCCAACCCCCTCTGCTCTTGTACTAGCTAAGATACTAGTACGTAGGTGCTGACCTACAATCTTCTTTCTTTCAGGTACCACCTTTCATACATTTTCAGACTGGATATTCCTGAAGCACAACATTACAATCTGTAGACCACAAACAGATCATTGAAGCATAAAACAACCAATACTAGCATCATCAAACTTTGAATCACTGAACCACTGAACCCTGTCAATCACCAGTTGCCAGAACACAGAGCAGACTACAGAACTCTGCAACAACAGTCAGACCCAACTGTAACTCAAAAATCAAGCTCCAAAATATATACGCTACTTCAATGAGAGAAACCCGCGTATACACGCGCTTTTACCGAAGCCAACCTGCGTACAGATCTAAAAATAAATTCTATCAACTTGCAGCTGTACCAGACATCAGTTAGACCCAGAACATAACATTGCGTCAGTATGCAGATCTAGAAATACGCATAATCAACCATATCATAATAGTGCATTTCAAATCATTAGATCCCGATCTATCCTTTAGATCTAGTCTTCCATCAACCGAAGTGATCTCTCCTTAGCTTAGATCAAGCAACCCTGAACCTGCATACCAGATCTCTTTCTTCTTCAGATATTCAAGCCTTTACAAGATCATTTGCCTAATGATCTTCTCCTCCTTATATAGCCTTAGGCCTAGCTCAATACCAAGAGCCAAAACCATAGAAATCCAAAACCATCAACTTCAAAACTAGAGATCTACACGTCTGTCGAGGTACTTTGGTCCAAAGACATGGGCACAAGTACCGAGGACTAACTACCATGGACCAAAAGGAAACTTCCCGACATATACGCCCTTTTCTGTTCATGCATCTGTGTGTATACGCGCCTTCGTATATAGCTCTCCTGCGTATACGCGACTTAGTATGCATATCACCAGCGTGTATACGCAACTTGGACTTGATTAACCGGCGTATATTAGATTTCTCTTTATTCTGTAGTCTGAACGGAGATCTGTCATCAAAGAGAGTTGCCATCAAGGACAACACCTGTATCAAAGCGCCACACCTGTGCCAAAATGCCAACAATCTCCCCCTTTGGACTTGATGGCAACCTCAAGATCCTTAGAATCATTCTCCCCCTTTGTCATCAAGGGCAAAGGGCTATGCTCCCCCTGAGTACATGCTGATACCTCTGCTTGGCTGTGCTGAATCATGCTCCCCCTGACTGTAGGCCAGATCTGTAAAATATGTTCTTCAATAAGAACCAAGACTTCTACACCATAAGGAACCTTCCTATCACCAAAAGACTCAATACATACATCCATACTCCCTACCAAGAGGGGACACTTCAGAAACAACCAATTATATTACATCAATCATCCCAGGCATAGTGGGGAAACCAACCTAGGCCGTTACATGACCTTGACATCATAAAAGAGATATCACAAAAGAGATACATGACATAGAGACAACAGATCTAGACCAAGACTTATGAAAGTCACCAGCAGCATCTGATAAACATCTTTTAGATCAGCAACCAGGATTTCTTTCTGAGCTCCTTCTCCTGAAACCAATAACCAAAACATCTAAATGCCAACAATGCTTTATGAGACTTTTTAAGCTGCTCCCCCTGAACCTGTGCCTGCTGCACCTCCTGAAACTGTGTCTGAAGGATTCTGACATACCCATCTCAGACCTTTTCAAACCAGAGTTTGCCCTTGCTGCTCAGAACTCCATATACGCGATTTATCCTGCACAAAACAACGTATGGACACGGATATAATCTCTGCAACAAGCGTACACCATACACGCGACTTTCCCAGCATAAATCCGCGTGTATATGCGTATATACCTTTCGTAACTTGCGTATACCAACTTTTCTGTAGAACAGACAAGCTTCAACAGCAGGATGAAGCATCAACTACTCCCAGCTTTTGTCTGAGATATTCAAAAGTTTCCCTGGGTAGTGGTTTTGTGAGAATATCAGCAACTTGTTCCTTAGAAGGAACATACTCCAACTTGACCTTCTGCTCAAGCACTTGTTCCCGGAGAAAATGGTACTTGATTGGTATGTGCTTGGTCTTTGAGTCCATGACTGGATTCTTTGAAATGCTGATTGCACTAGTATTATCACATAAGATAGAAACTGGTGGAGTGCAAGTGATTTGAAAGTCCTGCAAGGTCTGCATCATCCAAAGAAGTTGTGTGCAACAAGATGCCGCAGCCACATATTCTGCTTCAGCTGTAGATAAGGCAATCGAACTCTGTTTCTTGCTGAACCAAGATACTAATCTGGAACCCATGAAGAAAGCACCACCACTTGTGCTTTTCCTATCATCCACACTTCCAGCCCAATCTGCATCTGTGTAAGCATGAAGAGTGAGATCTGTATTTCTAGGATACCATAAGCCATAGTTTTGGGTCCCTTGAAGATACTTGAAGATTCTTTTGACTGCCTGAAGATGAGTTTCCTTTGGGTTGGCTTGAAATCTTCCAACAATTCCTACTGCATGTGTAATATCTGGTCGGGTA
Organism: Pinus tabuliformis; assembly: GCA_031772625.1. NCBI lineage: Eukaryota > Viridiplantae > Streptophyta > Pinopsida > Pinales > Pinaceae > Pinus > Pinus tabuliformis. Next base: position 706,845,629 of record CM062811.1, read on the forward strand.
CCTGTCAAATAGAGTAAACTCCCAATCATGGATCTATAAGTGGGTTGGTGAACTGTTGCTGATTCATCATTTGCACTGAGGTTGCATCCTGTAACCATGGGTGTACATACTGGCTTTGACTCTTCCATGCCATACTTCTTCAAGATCTGCTTGAGGTATTTGGTTTGAGACAAGAAGATACCTCCTTCATTTTGTTGAATTTGCAATCCAAGAAAATATGTCAATTCTCCAAGTAGTGACATTTCGAATTCTTTCTGCATAACCGAGGCAAAGTTTTGACTCATAGTCTCTTCATTGCTGCCAAAGATAATATCATCTACATAGACAACAAGAATTAGCAATTTGTTATTTTCAACTTTTATATAGAGATTGCTATCTGCTGATCCTTTTGAAAAGCCTTGTTGGTGAAGATATTTGTCCAACCGATAGTACCAAGCCCTTGGGGCTTGTTTGAGTCCATAGAGAGCCTTTTTCAATCTGCATACAAGGTTTGGATCATTCCCAAGAATGAAACCATCTGGCTGCTCAATATATACTTCTTCTTCTAAGTCTCCATTCAGAAAGGCTGATTTCACATCCATTTGAAATACCTTGAAGTTTTGAAAGCTTGAGAGAGCAAGGAACATTCAGATAGCCTCAAGTCTTGCCACAGGAGCAAAGGTCTCTTCAAAATCTATTCCTTCTTGCTGTGCATACCCTTTACAAACGAGTCTGGCCTTGTTCCTAATTACTTCTCCATTTTCATTCAATTTATTCTTGAAGACCCATTTTGTTCCTATTACATTTTTATCTTTTGGTCTAGGAACTAATTCCCAAGTGTTGTTCTTTTCGATCTGCTCAAGTTCTTCATCCATTGCTTTGACCCAACATTCATCCTTGCATGCCTCTTTCACATTTTGTGGTTCAGTGGAGGAGAGTAATGCCAAATAGCTTGAAGCTTCTGCAAGTGTCCTCCTTGTTTGTACTCCTGCTTCTTTCTGCCCCACAATCTGAGATTCCGGATGATTCTTTTGAACATATCTGGATGGAGTCTTCTCTTCTATTCTTGTCTGCTCCTCTGGTTCTTCTTGAGGTTCTTCTTCTTCTTGAGGTTTTTCTTCTTCATCATTCCGTCTTTGAGAGTAGCCTTCATCTTCTTCAATGTCTTCATGGTGAACTTGCCTAGGAATATATCCCTTCTCATCAACCACTACATCAATGCTGTCAACAATTTTGCCAAGTCTTTTATTGTAGCACTTGTATGCTTTGCTATGTGGAGAATAACCAAGAAGAATGCCCTCATCTGCTCTTGGTTCAAGTTTGCCAAGTTGCTCATCAGTATTTTTAATATAACATTTGCTCCCAAAGATTTTGAAGTGCTTCACCGAAGGAGTCTCACCACTCCAGAGCTCATGAGGTGTTTGAGTGCTGTTTACTCGGACATTTGTTTTGTTAAGAATAATAACCGCAGCATGTGCAGCTTCACCCCAGAAGGTTGCGGGAGTACCTGATTCATCAAGCATAGCACGAGCCATTTGTTGGATTGTTCTGTTCATTCTTTCCACAACCCCATTTTGCTGAGGAGTTCTAGCTGTAGAGAATTCTCTTCTTATCCCATGTTCTTCACAGAAATCGAAAAATTCGTTTGAGGTAAATTCCCCACCTCTGTCAGATCTGAGGCACTTAATTTTGTGTCCTGATTCATTTTCAACCAAGGCTTTGAAAGATTTGAATTTTTCGAATGCTTCATCTTTGTGCTTCATGAGCCCTAACCAAACAAATCTGGAGAAATCATCAATGAATAATATCAGATATTCTTCTCCTCGAGGTGTCCTCTTCCTAAATGGACCACATACATCTGTATGGACTAGCTCGAGAGGCATGCTAGCTGATCCTTCCTTCTCTGGAAAGTTAGTTCTGGTTTGCTTTCCAAATTGACAAGATTTGCATATGGTATTGTCTGGAATTTTGATATCTGGAAGACCACGAACTGCCTGATATTTGCATGCCTTCCTTATTTGTGAAAAGCTTAGATGTCCCAACCTTCGATGCCATAACCAGTGCTCTTCATCCTTGCTTAGATAGCATTGTTGTTGTCCTTCTTCAAATATGTATAGATTATTTGGAGTTCTTTTGCCTTTGAGTACTGTTTTACCTGTATCAATATCACGAACAATACATCCATTTGATCTGAAAATAACCTTGGTTCTTTGATCACACATCTGGCTGACACTTAGAAGATTATGCTTCAATCCATCAACATACAAAACATTTCCAGCTTTGACCTTTCCTTTTAACTGAGCAATGCCTTTTCCTTTTATAGTTGCAGGAGTATCGTTTCCAAAAGAGACTTTCTTTCCTTTTTCTAGAACAAAATAAGATTAAAGTTTTTCTTTATCACCTGTCATATGCTTCGAACATCCACTGTCAATGTACCATAGATTTTCCTGTCCCTCTGCATAAAATGCTATTCCACATCTTTCTGTTTGAGGTTCCTTTATTCTCCATGTTTTGGTGCTTGAGGCTTGCTTCTTTTTCTGCTGAAACCTGCTCCTGCATTCAGATTCTTCATGACCAAAGTTATTGCAAATAGAACATTCGACTTCATTTTCAAGAACCGAAAAGTTGTTATAGGTCCTTTTTGTCATCCCTGTCATACTTCTTTGTTTTTGAGCTTCCCTAGTCATGATTGTTTTATATGCAACACATTGAGCTGCTTTGTGACCAAAATTATGGCAAGAAAAGCATTGTCCATTGAAGAAGCTTCTGCGGTTATTGAATCTACCTGCCAACTGATTGTAATTTCTATTTCCATCTATTCTTGAACCAAACTGAGAAAAATTTACCTGTGGTTGGTTGTAGCTTTTGTTCACCCTTAAGATGGATTGCCCCTGATAGTTTCTGTTTGTATTTTGTCCCTACTTTACCTGATTATCTTCATTGTTCTTCTGCTCATTTCTTCTTGCCGCATCAAGATAACTTTTTGAGGTGGATGCTTGAGAGGTTTCTCCATTGTAACCCAAACCTGTCTTGTTTAGAGGAGACCGCTGCACATTGATAATCTCATCCAAAGTTTCAGATCCTTTGACAAACTTAAGATTAATAGCTTTTGTTTTCTCAATTTCTTTTCTGAGACCAACAATTTCACCTTCTAGTTTTTCAAGATGTTTTTCTTTTTCATCAATTTGAAATTGTAGAGTATCAATGATCACATTCTTTTCTTCTATACATCTCTTGAGTCTAGTAATTTCATCATAGAGGTTATTCACATCTACAGCATCCTCATAATCATCATCTTCAAATGCCATTAACAACTTATATTTATTACCTTGTTCATCTTCATCACTGTTTGATAAACCATCACTATCTTCATGGGTGTAGTAGCTTTTCTTATTTGCACTTTGTTTCTTGTTCCATCTAGCAGGTTCCTTTCCTTTATCCTTATAAGGACATTTTGCAGCATAATGACCTACTCTTCCACAAGCAAAGCATTTGAAAGGTAGCTTACCTCTGAACCTTCCAGAACCCCTTTGAAGATTTCTGACAAAATTTGATTCTTCTTCCTCTTCTTCTGGAACATGGCTTGCTTCATAGTAATCTTCTTTGCCTGATGCCTTAAAAGCAGCTTCCCTTCTGTCTGATGGACCTCCCTTTCTCATTTCATAAGCAGTTAGAATTCCATGTAGCTGAGACATAGTGAGAACACAGAGATTTTCCTTTTCTTCTATTGCAGATACTTTAGATTCAAACTTGGGGGATAATGATCTTAGAATCTTTTGAACTACTATAGCCTCTTTTATTTCTTCACCCAAATTTTTCATACAATTAACAATCTCATCTACCCGAAGAAAATAATTAGCAACACTTTCATCATTATACATCTTGAGAGTCTCATATTGAATCCTGAGAGTTTGAAGTTTAGCTTGTTTTACCTGTTCATCTCCTTCATAGCTCGTGACCATTTTGTCCCATATCTCTTTTGCTGATTTGAAGTGCATTACCTTCATGAATTCTGTTTGGGATATACTTCCTAATAGAGTACTGACTGCTTTTGCATTTGTTTCATACTTCTTTTTCTCAGCTGGATCTGTAGGAGTAGCTGAAGGAAAAGCATAGCCTGTTTCTACAATGTCCCAAACTTCTGTACCAAGAGATTGAAGATATGCAGTAACTCTTACCTTCCAATAATTGAAGTTTGTCCCATCAAAAATCGGTGGCCTGATTGATGCTTCTCTCTCGTAGTTGCTCATGATGAACGATCTACCTTCAAGCGATCAAGCTTCTCTGAAGGACCTGGCTCTGATACCAATTGTTGGAAATAATACTGAGAGGGGGGGGTGAATCAGTATTATCAGAACTATAAAACTTTTTCAATGCTCAGAAACATATACGCTACTTTCGTTAAGTGAACCAGCGTGTACACGCAACTGTGAATAAAGAAAACAGCGTATAACTAGAAATCTTATAATTCAGTCAGTTTATCTTCAGTTAAGTGCATGAGGACATTATTCACCATATTAAGAATAAACAGATGCAGTAGAACAGATCACACAGAAACCACACATATGAACACCAAGATATAAGGTGGAAACCCAATGTGGGTGAAAACCACCTGCTGCAAGTCGTCTCTATCTTTCTTTAATATGAAACTTCAGTTTACAATCTTTTTGTACTGGTGCAGCCTTATACCAGTACGCAGGCTACAGCCTGTAGAAGGCTACAACCTTCTCTCGTTCTCCAAACTTCCTTGGAAGGGAGCTCCAACCCCCTCTGCTCTTGTACTAGCTAAGATACTAGTACGTAGGTGCTGACCTACAATCTTCTTTCTTTCAGGTACCACCTTTCATACATTTTCAGACTGGATATTCCTGAAGCACAACATTACAATCTGTAGACCACAAACAGATCATTGAAGCATAAAACAACCAATACTAGCATCATCAAACTTTGAATCACTGAACCACTGAACCCTGTCAATCACCAGTTGCCAGAACACAGAGCAGACTACAGAACTCTGCAACAACAGTCAGACCCAACTGTAACTCAAAAATCAAGCTCCAAAATATATACGCTACTTCAATGAGAGAAACCCGCGTATACACGCGCTTTTACCGAAGCCAACCTGCGTACAGATCTAAAAATAAATTCTATCAACTTGCAGCTGTACCAGACATCAGTTAGACCCAGAACATAACATTGCGTCAGTATGCAGATCTAGAAATACGCATAATCAACCATATCATAATAGTGCATTTCAAATCATTAGATCCCGATCTATCCTTTAGATCTAGTCTTCCATCAACCGAAGTGATCTCTCCTTAGCTTAGATCAAGCAACCCTGAACCTGCATACCAGATCTCTTTCTTCTTCAGATATTCAAGCCTTTACAAGATGATTTGCCTAATGATCTTCTCCTCCTTATATAGCCTTAGGCCTAGCTCAATACCAAGAGCCAAAACCATAGAAATCCAAAACCATCAACTTCAAAACTAGAGATCTACACGTCTGTCGAGGTACTTTGGTCCAAAGACATGGGCACAAGTACCGAGGACTAACTACCATGGACCAAAAGGAAACTTCCCGACATATACGCCCTTTTCTGTTCATGCATCTGCGTGTATACGCGCCTTCGTATATAGCTCTCCTGCGTATACGCGACTTAGTATGCATATCACCAGCGTGTATACGCAACTTGGACTTGATTAACCGGCGTATATTAGATTTCTCTTTATTCTGTAGTCTGAACGGAGATCTGTCATCAAAGAGAGTTGCCATCAAGGACAACACCTGTATCAAAGCGCCACACCTGTGCCAAAATGCCAACAATTCTTTGAAGGTTGTCCATGTCTTTATTCTCTTTTGTAAGTTTGGTTTTAGTTTGTTTATTAAAAATTGGGAATTTTTTATTGTCTTCTACTATTCATTTGCCTACAATACTCATTCTCTTTTCTACATTTAAGGTTTCTTCAAATATGTTGGCCAATGATTTTTCCCATCTCTCTTAGTAACAATGGTTATGGAAAATTGAAGAGGTGCCATATAAAATTCAATGAGTGCATTTTTTGTAGGTCTAAAATTATTTGGTATTTTATTCATTAGTGTTAAGAACCTATGTTTAAATTTAATTTTTTTGTTAGGATTCATTTTAATCCTATAAAGTTTTAACATTGATTTTGGTGGAATTTTATCTTCATTGAATTTTTTCATAAATACATTTTAAAATTCATTCCACTTGGAAACATATCCCTAGGGTAAAGCAAAGTACCAAGTGGAAGTTTTTCCTTAAAAGGTGTATGGAAAGAAACAAAAAATATCATCTTCATGCTCTATGTTCTTAAATTAACTTCTCTGCTTCTATAGTTTTATTATTGTTTGGATCGAACTTTAGAAGAACCTTCTCTAGATGCTTAGGAAAATCATGAGCTTCACCTAGTAGCACAACATCCCCTAAGGTTAACCAAGGTCTTCTTGGATTTTTGACATCAACCATGATTCTGGGTGGAGAATGTCTTGGACTAAACTAGGGAGAATATCTATAACTATTCTCACAGGATTCCTTTGGAAAGTCCCAAGGATATTTTGGATTTATTGGTGGAGATGATGGTGTGAATATGTTGGTTTCCCAATGTTTCATTCAAATTATATTTTTGAAACAACATGATCAAAAATTTCCTACAAAATATTAGATAACTGAAAATTGGGGTTATTTTCGAAAGAAAAATCAAATTCACTAGGTTTATCATTCCTAATTTTCTTACCCTTGGTAAGACTGGTGTTGGGTATTAGAATTGGAATATTTTTCACCATCATCACCTCACCCTTTTAATCACTTATACCCTTATAATCACATCTTGTTATTCTACCAGTTTCCATTTTGACCAATGTATGCGACCCTTTCATGTCACCTTAATTCATGTAGTTTTTCTTGTATATTGATAAGAGGTTAACTATTTTGGGTAATTTTACTAATGAAAAAGACAAAGATGTCATTTTAGGATAAATTAGCTTCCTAAGATGTTTCTATTCACTTCTTCTTAGGCAATGCAATGATGGTTCTCTAAGATTTTATATCATTGACACTCTAGGAAAGGTTTTGTTGTTGTGATGTTGATATTTTGTTTTATGATACTCTGTTTTTCTGATGAAATTATCAAGAGTCAACATGGTATTTGTTACTCAGTTAAGTCAACAAAAAAAACCGTGTCAGAAAGGATTGAACCATCTTTGACAATACATCCAACTTAGTTGTGACAATTACGATTCCCCATTTTGGATTCTTGCTAAATGAAGATTTTGTTACGAAATTTTATTTATTTTTAACAATTAGTTGTAATTTTTTGAAAAATACTCTTAGTAGTTGTACATGAGTACCTAAAATGGATGAGAATTGTTGGGACTCATTCACTAGTATACTCCTTGATTAGGGCTTCATGGGGGTGGTTCGGGTGCATTTTACTCAATAGTTCATTAGGACCTCATTAGTACCTAAAATATAGCCATCATTAGACCTTATTCATACATTGTTAGCGGAAAATAAGACCAATTTTCATTCACTACTAGACATTCCCTATCGTTTGGAAAATTTTCTAATTTTTAGGGTTTTCTATTTTTAGAAGGGGTGCCACCTAGGATGACATGTGGCACTGAATAATGTCATGCTCCAAATAAATTAAATAACAAAAGGAAAAAAATAAAGACATAGGAAAAGAAAAATCAAGATAGCATATAGTTTTGACAAGTGGAATCTTAGGATTGGGTCCTGTATTGTGGAGGGACTCTATATAAGAAAGTGGGAAATAAGAAGATGACCTGTTTTGGGGTTGAGAGGAGATAGAATGCTAAAGGTGGGTAGGCGCCTTATAATATACATAAATTGTTGTCAATACCATTTCTTTTGATGTTGAAGGCCTTCTCGGTGGCGTGTGGGTCTTGGAGTCTGCGGAGTGGGACCTCCCTCTTTTATGAGCATGCATTAGACATCCTTAGGGTGGTGGGATAGAGGCATGAGTTCCTTTAATTTTTGGGGGCCATTCTATAGTATACACATAATAGGACTGAGGCATAATGATATAGGAACAAAAGCTCGGAGCAGAATGATCAAGAATGAGTATATATCGACATCAACCATACATCAAAGGTCTGAAGGCTTAGGGATATGGAGGGAACACCATTTTTTTAACATTTTTATAACAAATTATGAACATAGCTTGATTTCGATCATAGCTTTCAATTTGATGAATAAGGCCAAGAGAGCACAATATTTGGGACCTTTATAAAATAAACGTGCATTAGAGTTATATGGTATGCGACACAAACACAACATCGAGATATGGGTATGAGGGTATTGGATATTTAAATTACAAGATGTATTACGTTATGATTATACAAATGGAGTTAGGAGATATAATGTACGAAGGTGATATGAGGTGTAGAGGTGTAGACCGTGAGTTTACGACACAAAACATAGATGCAGTGAGGTGAAAGATGTTAGTCGAGCTTGGACACATAATGTTGATGAAAACAATCGTCAGCATTACTTATCATAATTTTCAACTTGTTCATTTTTTTTCCACACAAGATAACATGTCTCCGAAGAATAGAACTTGAGTGTGGGGGGGAGAATTAAACCCACTAGCTAAAACTTGAGTTGTTTTCCTTTGACTAATCAAGACATTTTTTAATTCTCCTAAAACCTTAACTTTTAACTTATCTAATTAGAAAATTTGGGTAATGCATTTTTTGGGCTCTATATTTAGTTTCTTGAATTTTGAATAAGGTGTGACATTGGAAGAGGCACCTAAACTCGCTAATAAATTGTGTAGATTCCTATTGAAATTTCAAGAGGAAGGGAGGTGTATGAGAGCTAGTTTTATATCCCGGTCAAAGAAGCGTTTATATTAAGTTATTTACCACTTTTAGATGAATATTTTTTAATATTTTTTCCCTTATCCTTATTCCACATAGGAGTTGATACTTTTTTAGAATTAGTTTCTCCTCAGGCATTAAATAGTTTATCCTTTTGTTGAGTTAATTTTGATAATTCAAATAATGATATATTTGTTGGTCATATACTAATTCATAATTCAAATTATTAGATGGAATCATACTTACCTAAATCAGAGGCTACACTATTTGTAGGAAATGTTTTTTTTTTTTTTTTTTGGCGGAGATGATGTACTTAGTGATCTTGAAATTAATGGAGGCCCCTTCTAGTTTGAGAAAAATAAACTTATTCAGTTGATTCCTCCCCCTCATAATCTATTATTCTATGGGATATATCCTATGTGACAATGACTAATGATTTGGGATTCCCTCATCTTCTCACTCATCTCCATTTATTTGAACTTCTTCCTACTTCTCAACTAAGGTTAAAACTTTGAAGATATTTAGAAAAGTTGGACATGTCTTCTCTAAATGAATTACATTATGGGACACACAATAATTATCTTGAGAAAATTACTCAATATGTATTTCATCACCAAAAGGTTTATGATTAGTTGGAGGTGTAGTATTTCTCCTAAAATGCAATTTCCATGGACTTTTGTAGGATAATCCTTCTCCTAAAATTTTCTTTAAATCTATGATGTCATTCAAATGTTTTTATATATTATTATTTGAAGGTTTTCCATGTATACATTTTCTTTGTATTTATTATCCTTTATAAGTTTGGTTGTAGTTTGTTTCTTAAAATTTGGGAATTTTGTATTGTCTTCTACTATTAATTTGCCTACAATACTAATTCTCTTTTCTACATTTAAGGTTTCTTCAAATATGTTGGCCAATGTATTTTTTCTAGCTCTCTTAACAAAAATGGCTATTGAAGATGGAGGAGATGCCATATAAAATTCAATGACCACATTTCTTGTAGGTCTTGAATTCTTTTGTATTTTATTCATTAGTGTTAAGAACCTATGTTTAAAATATTTATTTTTTTTCGTTAGGATTAATTTTAATCCTATAAAGTTCTAACATTGATGTTGTTGGCATTCTATCTTCATTGATTTTTTTAATAGATACATTTTCAAATTCATTTGACTTGGTAACATATCCCTAGGGTATAGAAAAGTATGAAGTGGAAGTTTTTCCTTCAAAGGTGTATGGAAAGAAACATAAAACATCATCTTCATGCTCTACGTTCTTAAATTAACTACTCTGCTTCTAGAGTTTTATTATTGTTTGGATTGAACTTAGGAAGAAACTTCTCTATATGCTTCGTAAAATAATGAGCTTCACCTAGTATCACAACATCCCCTAAGGTTAACCATGGGCTTCTTATATTTTTGACATCAACCATGATTCTGGGTGGAGAATGCCTTGGAATAATCTAGGGAGAATATATATAACTATTCTCAAGGAATTCCTTTGGAAAATCCCAAGGATATTTTGGACTTATTGGTGGTGATGGTTGTTTCCCAATGTTTCCTTCAAAGCTCTTTCAAAAACAACAAGATCAAAAAATTCCTCCAAAATATTAGATAATTGTAAATTGGGGTTATTTTCGAAAGAAAAATAAAATTCACTAAGTTTATCATTCCTAATTTTCTTACCCTTGGTATGATTGGTGTTGGGTCTTAGAATTGGCATATTTCTCACCATCATTCTTGTCAATCACTTATACCCTTATAATCACTTTTTTATTCCACCGATTTCCATTTTGACCAATGTATGCTACCCTTTCATGTCACCTTAATTCATGTTGTTTTGCTTGTGTATTGATGAGAGGTTAACTATTTTGGGTAATTTTACTAATGAGAATGACAAGGATGTCATTTTAGGATAAACCAACTTCTTGATATGTTGCTATTCACTTCTTCTTAACTGATGCAATGATGTTTCTCTTAGATTTTATACCATGATACTCTAGGAAAGGTTTTGTTTCTACGATGTTGATACTTTGTTTTATGATACTCTATTTTTTTAATGACATTATTGAGAGTCAACATGGTAGTTTCTAATCGGTCAAGTCAACCAAAACAATTGACTCAGAAAGTATCAAACCATCTTTGACAATATATCCAACTCAATTGTGATAGTTACGATTCCCCATTTTGGCTTCTCGCTAAATGAAGATGTTTTTACGAAAATTTATTTGTTTTCAAAAATTAGTTGTAATTTGTTGAACAATACTCTTAGTAGTTGTACATGAGTACCTAAAATGGTTGAGAATTATCAGGACTCATTCACTAGTATACTCCCTGATTGGGCTTCAGGGGGTGTTGGGTACATTCTACTCAATAGTTCATTAGGAGTTCATTAGTACCTACACTCCAACCATAATTGTACCCTATTATTTGAACATATTACCACTTTTCACTCACTACTAGACATTCCCTACCATTTGGAAAATTTTCTAATTTTTAGGGTTTTCTATTTTTAGTAGGGGGTGCCACTTAGGATGACATGTGGCACTAAATAGTGTCATGCTCCAAATAAATTAAAATAAAAAAGGTAAAAAAATTAAATACATAGGAAAATAAAATTCAAGATAACAGATAATTATGACAAGTGGAATCTTGGGATTGTGTCATGTATTGTGGAGGGACTCTATATAAGAAAGAGGGAAATAAGAAGAGGGCATGTTTTGGAGTTGCGAGGAAGTAGAATTTTAAGTATGGAAATAGTAGATTGATGCTCATGGGTGGCCAATTGTTGAGTTGAGCATTTGGTTGAGAGGAGAGTTTTACCCCATACCTTTTTTGTGGAGTTTTTGAAGTAGAATTAGGAAGGAGTAGAATTGTTGAAGCGAAATCAGGAAGGAGATGGTAATTGCAGTAGTTCTAGTAGATAAGATTAATTCTTTACATATATGTATGTAACTTCACCTATTCTTTTATGGTATTACAGTATGGTATCAACACCAAGTTTCAACCCTTGAGACCTATGGAATTTAGTCTTATGATAAAATGGTAGATCTAAAAATACCTTAGCTTTGGTTGTAAATATGACTACCGTCTAATAGTATGGTTCATTATGCCTTTGTGGGAGATGATGTTATTGTCTTGGTGATAGATACGTGCCTTGGTGATAGATGATATTCCTGTCTAGGTGACATATGCCTATATATGATATTCCTGTCTTGGTGATATATATCTTCCTTGGTGGCAAATGATATTCCTATCTTGGTGACAAATGCTTGCAGATGATATACCCGTCTTGATAAAAAATGATTACCAAGGTGGCATATGATATTCCTATATTGGTGATATATGGCTTCTTAGTGTCAGATGATGTTCCTATCTTGGTAACAGATCTTACCTTGGCCAACCAGATGATGTCCCTATTTGGGTGACAAATGTGTGCAAATATATTCCTATCTTGGTGACAAGTGCTTGCCTTGGTGGTAGATGGTGTTCTTGTCTTGGTGACAAATGATTTCCTTGGTGGTAAATGATATTCCCATCTTGGTGAAATATTCTTGAATATGATATAATTATCTTGGTGACACATTCTTGACTTGGTGGCAAATGATATTCGTATCTTGGTGATAGATTCCTAGCTTGGTTGTAGATGTCCCTATCTTGGTAACATATCCCTACCTTGGTGGCAGATGATGTCCTTATATTGGTGACAAATTCTTGCATATGATGTTCCTTTCTTGGTGACAAACACCTACCTTAATGGCATATGATATTATGGAATGATGAAGTGCAGGATTAAGTTAACTTTGAGATGAAGTTATTTGAAGTGGGGAAGTATGCCATGCCCCAAATCAATTAAAATAACAAAATGCACAAAAAATAATGACATAGAAAAAGATATCTCAACATAAAAGATAATTATGACTAGTAGAATCTTTGGCTTGAGTCCTTTATGGTGTAAGGGCTCTATATAAGAAAGGGGGAAGTAATAAGAAGAAATATTTTTGGGGCAAGAGGAAATAGATTGTTGAATATGGAAATAGTAGATGGAGGCTAGTGAGTGGTCGATTTTTTAGATTAACATGCGGTTGGGAAGAGAGTTGTCCCCCACACCTTCACTATGGAGTTACTAAAGTGGAATCAAGAAGTTTTGGAGTTTCTGAAGCAAAATCAGGAAGGAATTGGGAATTACAAAAATTCCAGTAAGTAGGATCCATTTTTCAAATAAAGGTATGTACCTTCACCTATTCTTTTATGGTATTACAAATAGACACTAGTTGGAGGATAACAAGGCTAAATATACTCCATTTACTCATACTACCTCATGCATAGTCCTTCGTATAGTGAGTACATACTTCCTCCCTACTTTGGAGTAGCTAATTGTCATTTTTATTTCTCCTCCCCTTATCAATTAACTGTTAGTCCTATTTGGATTTTAATTGAGTTTAATTAGTTGGTTTTTTGTACCTAAGAGTTATTAATCATTTATAATTTATTTCTAACTCTATTGACTTCCAATTCACTCTATTTTATTATATTTTGCTAATTTTGGGTCCCTTAGTCTTATTTTGACTTGTTTTCTAACTAGGGAAACTGCTTTTGAGTTATATTGAGTGCATGCACATGGAACCTGTTAGCACTTGAAATTTCACCTCAGGCTGAGAAAGGAAAACCTCAAAGCTACATCAAACCATTCAGCCTCGTAGCTAGCCCTACGGGGCAGCAGAAGGCTCTCTCCGGTCAATCTCGGCAGATCTTCAATGGGATGAGATGACCAACAAGGTAACACTGATATTAGGCTAGTAAACTGATCAGAAAGATTGATTTGGGGTTTTTTGGGTTTTTGGTGGCAAATTGAGGAATTGCAATTTTGGGTGCGGGGATTGGACACAGTTTCTGCAGGGGGTTCTTTGGGGCAAGGTAGGAAACAGTATTGATGCCTTAAAGTGAGATGGATGATCAGGAATGAAAGATGAGGAGCTAAAGAGAGCAAACAATGACTTTGAATTCCCTTTAGACAGTAGAAAACATTGAAATTAAACAAATTTAAAAGCAGAGCATGGCTAGCATGAATTCATACTTTAACACTTCATTTGTTTAATGTGCAGCAGTAAAGAAAGGAAATGAATCACATAACAAAGCTTACAAGAACATTGAGAAACACACCATCAACACATGAGTCCACAAGAATCCCAAAGAGGACTGCAAAACCCTGGTCTTCCTTAGCCAAAAATTGCAGAGATACAGTGAAAATATACAATGATAGCTTCTCCCTCAAGAGTCCAACCTTCCAACCCCTGAAAATGATTAAGAAAATACATAATATAGGCAAGCCAACCTCTTCCCTTGCCTCTAGGGGTCGAGCTCATCCTTCTAGGAGCTGTTTCAACTAATTCTAAACTGAGCACTAAAATCTAGGCAGTCAAAACAACTTGCCTCTATAAACTTGGAAACCAGTTCATACATTCAATTTTTACCCTTTACACAAATGAATCTTCTAGAAGTGTTAAACAAGAGTAAAAGTGTCTTAGAGTTACCAAAATTACATCAAAGATAATCATCTTCAACCCCAAAAAGTCAAACCAAGTCAAACTGTGCTTTTCCGAGCTGTACAGTGAAATCTGGCAAAGTCTGCTCAACGGGTCGCGCACATCTTCTCAACGGGTCGCGCACATTGGGAGCTCTGTTTGAGGCACTTGCAGGTGTCAGAATTGGGTGCAGGATAGCTCGTTGGAAATTTCTGTGAGTCTAATTTCCAACCCAACTGGAATTTTTGAATTTGGAGGTCATTTGCCCAGTCAAAACTCAATTCTCCCAAGACTGCTTTCTGCAACTCAAAAAAGTGGCAGAAAGTCAAATTTTGCATGTATTTTGACCTTCTGGAGGCCCAAAACCCCATAAAAACTCAAGCCCATCCATGGGAATATGTAATTTTGCATGAAAAATCTAGAAATGCTGAGTTTTTGCAAAAAGGAGCTGCCATGACAAAGGGTCTCACCGGGGGTGAGACCCGTTGAGGAGCCAAAACCTGTAAATTTCCAAAAAAAGCCAAAATTACCCAAAATTCTCAAATTTTTTTGGGATTTGAGTTGTGGCTAGGCTATTGAGTCCTTGATCCTTCAGTGAGGCCTCAGCCAAGATATGGAGGGGATCGGGCCTCTTTCTCCTTTTTTGTGCCTTGGCCAACCGCCTTGGATCCAGCGATTGTAATTTTGACATTTCTCTAAAACCATGACACCTGTGAAAAAAGTGAACGAGGTTTTTCTTCCTTGGCATGTTTTGGACAAAAACCTCTCTCAGTTTTCCAAAATTCATCTTTGATTGCTCTGAAACATCATTTGAGTGAAACTTGTCCCTATGTGTGAAACAAGGAATTTTGTCGAAATGGAGCGAAATGAAGGGGATAGGGGGCTTCTAAATTCTTGGGGAAATTTTTGGAAGTAGGGAGGGATGTTAGGAAGCAGGGGAAAGTGGAATCTCAAAGATTGAGTGAGGGGAAGGGGTCCAAAAGGGCAAAACACAGGCCAAACCTAGAAAATTGCCAGGTTGTAGCTAGAAACTAGGGTTTGTGCAAAAATGAGGAATTTGGCGGATCTAAGGGATGGGAAGTGTTTGATAAAGTACTTTAAGGATAGGGAAAGGTGTATGAACATCAGGAAACAAGTTTTGCCGGTGATTTGACCATCCAAGAGAAATTGCCTTCAAAACCCTAGGAGAGGGAAATGACCTTGCCTAGGCACAACTGAAGCATGAATAAGGTGTAAAATGACTCATTCGACACTGACATGATAATGACAACCCTCTGAATGATGATAGGCTCAGCTGAATGATGACATGGACTGACATTTGGGTAAACCCTAGACCTAATGCCTAGTGACCAAATTTTGCTTGAAAACTCTTTGAAATGACAAAATTTGACCTTGACACTCTGAGACCACTTTGTAAGAGCATATTTGATCACTGTAGGAAGGCTGGAAAGACTGACACTAACAGAACCCAAACCTAATTCGAATTGATTAGACTCCTATAAATTATATATAATGTATTCATGTTCAACAATAACATATCATCATATTGTATGAGTGATTTTAATTTTATTCTTGGTTCATTAGTCAATTTATCAATAGTTTTGTTCTGCCTTCTTTCTTGTTTTGCAAGTAGTTGGTCTAATATGTTTTCACATTTAGATCTTGTGATTATTCTTGAAATCCAACACCACAAAAATATGTCAATGGTAGAGCTATATGTTAAAAATATCATGTTATGAATTATTCAATAGTCTTTTTGACTCTATCCATATACTTGAGGTAGATCTCCATTAAGAAATTAAGGCATGAAGGAATATGTCCAAAAAATGTTGTCATGATTCTAGGGCATAAAAAAATCAATAGAAATCAACCCATAACATAGCTTCAACATTGCCTCAAAATAATTCATATTTTCTCTATGAACCCATGATCACAATCCCATTGACTCTAATGCCATGCTTGGACAGGTAAGTAACTACAAAGGAGAACAACAAATATGACGATAGTGGTGGTGTCTAAATACACCATAAGCACAAATGATATACATGGATGCATGATGATAGTTTGATATGATGAATAATTTATAAATATGTTTGGATGTTTTCCAAACCAACAATCATGGGACTTGTTGTAGCGGCTACAACCACCCTCTAAAATTTTTCCTTAGCTTCATTTTGGATCCTCCCTACCAACCATCCTTAGCAACATGTCTTGCACAGTCAAATACATAGGCTTCAGCTAAGTTTCAGTGGCTCAACAACCTGTGCATGTCAAATTGTTTGTCTCCCACCCACAGGCTGTCATTCTAGATTTAATCAATTTTCTGGCTGAGATGCTCCCCCTAAAAATTGCGCAATTCTGAAGGGGAACCAACCTTCCCTCTAGAAATTGTGCAATCTGTTGGCATTATGAGACAAGTATTGTCCTTGATGGCAAATCACACTGATAACAAATCATAGTGCAGAAGGATAGCAGCAAGGAATTGATGATCAGTCTACAAGTATGAAGAAAAATATATACACGCTGGTTCACTATATACCAAGTTGCGTATACAAGCAGGTTCACTATATACCAAGTCGCGTATACGCAGGTTCGCTATATACCAAGTCGCGTGTACACGCAGGTTGGCTTCAGTAAAAGCGCGTGTATGTGGAAAACTTATCTTTGGTCCACGACGGTTATTCCTTGGAAGTTGTGCCTATGCTTTTGGACCTTGGTGTCTCGACGGACGTGTTGATCCCTAGTTTTGAAGATGATGGTATTGGATTTCTATGGTTTTGGCCCTTGGTATTGAACAAGGCCTAAGGCTATATAAGGAGAAGGAAATCATTAGGCAAGTGCATCTGAAAAAGTCTTGAATATCTGATGAAGTATTAGATCCAGTATGCAGGTTATTGGTTGATGATGTATTGCTTGATCTGAGCTAAGGAGAGATCTCATCGGTTGATGGAGAACAAGATCTAAGGAGAGATCGGGATCAAATGGTTTGAAATGAACTATCTTTATATGGTTGATTATGCGAATTTCTAGATCTGCATACTGACGCAATGTTATGTTCTGGGTATAACTGAAATCTGGTACAGCTGCAAGTTATGAAAAATTATTTTTAGATCTGTACGCAGGTTGTCTTCGGTAAAACCGCGTGTATACGCGGGTTGCCTTCATTGTAGTAGCGTATATCTTTTGGAGCTTGATTTTTGGGTTGCAGCTGGGTCTGACTGTTATTGCAGAGTTCTGTAGTCTGCTCTGTGTTCTGGTGACTGGGTTTGACAGGGTTTCAGTGGTTCAGTGATTCAAAGATTGATGATGCTAGTATTGGTTGTGTTATGCTTCAATGATTTGTGAATGAATCATGGTCTTCAGATTGTAATGTTGTGCTTCAGGATTATCCAGTCTGAAAATTGATGAAAAGTGGTACCTGAAGGAAAGAAGATTGTAGGCCAGCACCTACGTACTAGTATCTTAGCTAGTACAAGAGCAAAGGGGGTTGGAGCTCCCTTCCAAGGAAGTTTGGAGAACAAGAGAAGGTTGAAGCCTTCTGTAGGTTGTAGCCTGCGTACTGGTATAAGGCTGCACCAATACAAAAGATTGTAAACTGAAGTTCTTATTAAAGAAAGATAGAGACGACTTGCAGCAGGTGGTTTTCACCCACATTGGGTTTCCACCTTATATCATGGTGTTCATGTGTGTGGCTTTTGTGTGATGATCTGTTCTGTTATACTGCATTTGTTTACTCTTAATATGATGAATAATGTCCTGATGCATTTAACTGAAGATAAACTAACTGAATTATAAGATTTATGGTTATACGTTGGTTTCTTTAGACACAGTAGCGTGTACACGCTGGTTCACTTAACTGAAGTAGCGTATATGTTTCTGAGCATTGAAAAAGTTTTATTGATCTGATAATACTGATTCACCCCCCCCTCTCAGTATTATTTCCAACAATTGGTATCAGAGCAGGTCCTTCAGAGAAGCTTGATCGCTTGAAGGTAGATCGTTCATCATGAGCAACTACGAGAGAGAAGCATCAATCAGGCCACCGGTTTTTGATGGGACAAACTTCAATTATTGGAAGGTAAGAGTTACTGCCTATCTTCAATCTCTTGGTACAAAAGTTTGGGACATCGTAGAGACAGGCTACACTTTTCCTTCAGCTACTCCTACAGATGCAGCCGAGAAAAAGAAATATGAAACAAATTCGAAAGCAGTGAATACTCTATTGGGATGTATATCTCAATCAGAATTCATGAAGGTAATGCACTATAAATCTGCAAAAGAAATATGGGACAAAATTGTCACGAGCTATGAAGGAGACGAACAGGTAAAGCGTGCTAAACTTCAAACTCTCAGGATTAAGTATGAGACTCTCAGAATGTATAATGATGAAAGTGTGGCTAACTATTTCTTTAGGGTAGATGAGATTGTTAATTGCATGAAAAACTTGGGTGAAGAAATAAAAGAGGCTATTGTGGTTGAAAAGGTTCTAAGATCTTTGTCCCCCAAGTTTGAATCTAAAGTGTCTGCCATAGAAGAAAAGGAAAATCTGCAAATTCTTACTATGTCTCAGCTTCACGGGATTCTAACCGCTTATGAAATGAGAAAGGGAGGTCCATCAGACAGAAGAGAAGCTGCCGTCAATGCTTCAGGCAAAGAAGAGTATTATGAAGCAAGTCACGTGCCAGAAGATGAAGAAGAGGAATCAAATTTTGTCAGAAATCTTCAAAGGGGTTCTGGAAGGTTCAGAGGTAAGTTACCTTTTAAATGCTTTACTTGTGGAAGAGTAGGTCATTATGCTACCAGATGTCCTCAAAAAAATAAGAATGACAAGGGAAAGGAACCTGTTAAATGGAACAAGAAACAAAATGAAAAGAAGAAAAGCTATTACACTCATGAAGATAGTGATGGTCTTTCAAATAGTGATGAAGATGAACAAGGTAATAGATATAAATTGTTAATGGCTTTTGAAGATGATGACTATATGGATGCTATAGATGTAGAAGGCTTTTGTGAAGAAATGAAAGATCTCAAAGTTTGCTTAGAAGAGAAGAGCGCTATTATTGATTCTCTACAATGTCAACTAGCTGAAAAGGAAAAACATCTTGAAAAATTGGAATGTGAGATTGTTTGTCTTGAAAAGGAGATTGAGAAAACAAAAGCGATTAATCTTAAATTTGTTAAAGGATCTGAAACCTTGGATGAGATTATCAATGTGCAGCGATCTCCTCTGATCAAGACAGGTCTTGGATATAATGAAGAAACATCTCAAGCCTCTACCTCTAAAAGCTATCTTGATGCAGCAAGGAGAAGCGAGCAAAGGCCAAATAAAAGTCATCAGGTGAATCAGGGACAGTTTACCTCAAGAACAAGTAAAGACCATCAAGAAATTCGGGGACAAACTTCCTTAAGGACAAACAAAAGCTACAATCAGCCTCAGGTAAAATCTTCCCAATTTGCTCCAAGAATGAATGTGAATAGAAGCTACAATCGGTTGGATGATAGATCTGATTATCGCAGAAGTTTCTTTAATGGCCAATGCTTTTCTTGCCATAACTTCGGTCACAAAGCAGCTCAATGTGTTGCCTACAAGACAATCATGACTAGAGAAGCTCAAAAGCAAGGGAGAATGACTGGAACCATGAAAAGGACTTATAACAACTTTTCGGTTCTTGAAAATGAAGTTGAATGCTCTATTTGTAATAACTTTGGTCATGAAGACTCTGAATGCAGGAGCAGGTTCCGGAAGACAACTTAGAAGGAACAAACCTCAAATGTCAGAACATGGAGAATAAAGGAACCGCAACCAGAAAGATGTGGGATAGCCTTTTATGCAGAAGGTCAAGAAAGTCTATGGTACATTGACAGCGGATGTTCGAAGCATATGACAGGGGACAAAGAAAAGCTTGAGTCATATACCGCATTAGAAAAGGGGAAGAAAGTTTCTTTTTGAAACGATATCTCTGCAGCCATAAAAGGAAAAGGTGTTGCTCCATTAAAAGAGAAGGTCAAAGCTGGAAATGTTTTGTATGTTGATGGATTGAAGCATAATCTTATGAGTGTCAGTCAGATGTGCGATCAAGGAACAGAAGTAATATTTAGATCAAATGGATGTTGTGTTCGTGACCTTGATACAGGTAAAACAGTGATCAAAGGAAGAAGGACTCCAAATAATCTATACATATTTGAAGAAGGACCACAACAATGCTATTTGAGCAAGGATGATGAACACTGGCTATGGCATCGAAGGTTGGGGCATCTAAGCTTTTCACAAATAAGGAAAGCATGCAAATATCAGGCAGTTCGTGGTCTTCCAGATATCAAAATTCCAGACAACACTATATGCAAATCTTGTCAGTTTGGAAAGCAAACCAGAACTAACTTTCCAGAGAAGGAAGGATCAGCCAGCATACCTCTTGAGCTAGTCCATACAGATGTATGTGGTCCATTTAGGAAAAGGACACCTCGAGGAGAAGAATATTTGATATTATTCATTGACGATTTCTCCAGGTTTGTCTAGTTAGGGCTTATGAAGCACAAGGATGAAGCATTCGAAAAATTCAAATCCTTCAAAGCCTTGGTTGAAAATGAATCAGGACACAAAATTAAGTGCCTCAGATCTGACAGAGGTGGGGAGTTTACCTCAAACGAATTTTTCGATTTCTGTGAAGAACATGGGATAAGAAGAGAATTCTCTACAGCTAGAACTCCTCAGCAAAATGGGGTTGTGGAAAGAATGAACAGAACAATCCAACAAATGGCTCGTGCTATGCTTGATGAATCAGGTACTCCCGCAACTTTCTGGGGTGAGGCTGCACATGCTGCGGTTATTATTCTTAACAAAACAAATGTCCGAGTAAACAACACTCAAACACCTCATGAGCTCTGGAGTGGTGAGACTCCTTCAGTGAAGCATTTCAAAATCTTTGGGAGCAAATGTTATATTAAGAATACTGATGAGCAACTTGGAAAACTTGAACCAAGAGCAGATGAAGGCATTCTTCTTGGTTATTCTCCACATAGCAAAGCTTACAAGTGCTACAACAAAAGACTTGGCAGAATTGTTGACAGCATTGATGTAGTGGTTGATGAGAAGGGATATATTCCTAGGCAAGTTCATCATGAAGACATTGAAGAAGATGAAGGCTACCCTCAAAGGCAGAATGATGAAGAAGAAGAACCTCAAGAAGAACCTCAAGAAGAAGAAGAACCTCAAGAAGAACCAGAGGAGCAGACAAGAATAGAAGAGAAGACTCCATCCAGATATGTTCAAAAGAATCATCCAGAATCTCAGATTGTGGGGCAGAAAGAAGCAGGAATACAAACAAGAAGAAGAATTGCAGAAGCTTCAAGCTATTTGGCATTACTCTCTTCCACTGAACCACAAAATGTGAAAGAGGCATGCAAAGATGAATGTTGGGTCAAAGCAATGGATGAAGAACTTGAGCAGATCGAAAAGAACAACACTTGGGAACTGGTTCCTAGACCAAAAGATAAGAATGTCATAGGGACAAAATGGGTCTTCAAGAATAAATTGAATGAAAATGGAGAAGTAATTAGAAACAAGGCCAGACATGTTTGTAAAGGGTATGCGCAGCAAGAAGGGATAGATTTTGAAGAGACCTTTGCTCCTGTAGCAAGACTTGAGGCCATCCGAATGTTCCTTGCTCTCTCAAGCTTTCAAAACTTCAAGGTATTTCAAATGGACGTGAAATCAGCCTTTCTGAATGGAGACTTAGAAGAAGAAGTATATATTGAACAACCAGATGGTTTCATTCTTGGGAATGATCCAAACCTTGTATGCAGATTGAAAAAGGCTCTCTATGGTCTCAAACAAGCTCCAAGGGCTTGGTACTATCGGTTGGACAAATATCTTCACCAACAAGGCTTTTCAAAAGGATCAGCAGATAGCAATCTCTATATAAAAGTTGAAAATAACAAATTGCTAATACTTGTTGTTTATGTAGATGATATTATCTTTGGCAGCAATGAAGAGACTATGAGTCAAAACTTTGCCTTGGTTATGCAGAAAGAATTTGAAATGTCACTACTTGGAGAATTGACATACTTCCTTGGATTGCAAATCCAACAAAATGAAGGAGGCATCTTCTTGTCTCAAACCAAGTACCTCAAGCAGATCTTGAAAAAGTATGGCATGGAAGAGTCAAAGCCAGTATGTACACCCATGGTTACAGGATGCAACCTCAGTGCAAATGATGAATCAGCAGCAGTTCATCAACCAACTTATAGATCCATGATTGGGAGTTTGCTTTATTTGACAGGTACCCGACCAGACATCATGCATGCAGTTGGAATAGTTGGAAGATTTCAAGCAAATCCGAAGGAGACTCATCTTCAGGCAGTGAAGAGAATTTTCAAGTATTTTCAAGGGACACAAAATTATGGCTTATGGTATCCTAGAGATACAGATCTCACACTTCATGCTTATACAGATGCAGATTGGGCCGGAAGCGTGGATGACAGGAAGAGCACAAGTGGTGGTGCATTCTTTATGGGCTCCAGATTAGTATCTTGGTTCAGCAAGAAACAGAGCTCGATTGCCTTATCTATAGCTGAAGCAGAATATGTGGATGCGGCATCTTGTTGCACACAACTTCTTTGGATGATGCAGACCCTGCAGGATTTTCAAATCACCTGCACTTCACCAGTCTCTATCTTATGTGATAATACAAGTGCAATCAGCATTTCAAAGAATCTAGTCATGCACTCAAAGACCAAGCACATACCAAAGGTGGAGAAAAGCTGCAAGTTCAAAGCAGATCCACCCATGATGAAAGTATCTTTGGAGACTAAGGCTATGAGGTGACAATGCAGAAAGAGGATCATGCAAAGGTAGATAAAGAAACAGAGAAGGAGTTCCAGGTGCTGAAGTGACAACTAAGGGAAGAACAGGAGCTGCACAAATGAGAGAAGGAAGCACAACAAGAACATATACAGTAGGAGGTGCAACATGCACAGATTAATGAAACTGCGCCTGTAGAGGTTACAGACCCATCCCAACAGCTGGCACACAGAAGACATGGTGGGCAGTGGTGTTGATCACATGCAAGGGTGTTCAGGAGCATGGATGTCATTGTGCAAGTGCATGTGATCCCATACATTGGCACACTCATCGAGTCGAATACAAAGGACCAAGTCTGATTGAAGCTAGACATGTACTTTGATGAGTTGATGCGCATAGACACTAGCGCACACTTGGAGATCAACATAGATAATATGCATCAGTATGTTGTTGGGCTAGTTGCACTTAAGACTATGATGCACATGTTATTAGACGATTTGGACAGAGGAGCCAAAGCAGTGTACCCAAATGCAACAGAGGCAAGAGTTCGCTTTCAGCAAAATGTCACCGTTGAGCACGCGGACACCATCACAAACTATCAAGCTTGGCATTAGTTCACCACCATCGATCGTCGTGAGGATGTCGAAGAGTTTGTCTTCCCACAACTATCTGAGTCTTAGTGATAAACTTGCATAGCTTTCTCAAGCCTATTTTGTCTCACATGGGTACATGTGCAGATTGTAATGTAACATCTTGTAAAAGTGAAAGACCAAGTGTTGATGGTCGAATGTAATAGTCATGTAGTAGTTGAAGAGTCATGAGGGTAGGTGAAGAGTCACAAAGGGGTATGTTAAGGGTCACCCCACCCTTTTCTATTTATAGAACCTCATAACTCATTGTAGGGGCTTTTGGGAGCCAAGATTCCTATATGTGTATCTTAGAGAATTCTTGGAGTGTATTGTAACAAGCCTTGGCTTCTCCACAGTGTAGATCTAGTATATCTCTTTGGAGGAGCAAGCGACAGTGACTGTAATGTTCTATTGTCAGGACTAGTAGTTGGGCATGGTTGTATGTATGATTGGTAATTTCACTTTCTTAATATAACAAGGGAAGCACGTTTCATGCATATGTTATTATTGTATTTTAGTTTTCTTGTTTACACTAATGATATATGTATGTATGGACTCTTTCTATATATGTATGTATGAATCTAGTTGAGATGCGCTATTGGTTTAACCATCACTTTGTATCATTGGTTCACTTGCCTTTTAGCTTGTGATGTATCTTTTCTCGTGTGTTCCCTTCCAAGCTACGTGTTTCCACAAGTTTCCAAGGGGCACATTTATTCCACTTCCCATGTGTTAGAACCCTTCATGCACCTTCCTTAGCCTGTTGTGTTGGTCACAGCCTTACTACCAACAAGGACATCTTGCTTGCCTTTGCGCGCAACCGCGGTTAAGACGATACCGTACAACCCACTGTTGGGACTCCTACACCAAACGATCTGAGGTCTAGTTGTGACTTCTTACCGGGGAGATCCCCTGACATGTTGGTGGGTCCAACACCATCAATAGGACCATATTATTGTAACCATCTATGAAAATGGATCTAAAAATTCGAATGTTGGCATGGTCAAGAAAATTCTAAGCAGGTGTGTATATCAAGGAACTCAATTTTCCAACATTAACTTTCATATTAAAATCCTCTTCACTATATGGTTAAAAATCATTCAATTCTTTAATTTCCACCTTTGGACACTTAACATCTCAAAAAATTTGAATGTTTTCTCCAACTATGACATTTCTTGTTAATAAAAGATTGGTTGGAAGTTTACTTGATGTTGGAATTTGAATGGATTCCATGGATGCATATGATTCACCTATGGAAAAAAATTAGATTCTACCATGGCATATGTTGTGAAAGTATTTGAATTGGTTATGGGTGGATTCCCATGTTTATTGATACCTAATCTTGCTTTTTCTCTTATATCTTGAAATTTTTCAGAGGGAGAATGCTTCATTCTAGACCTTTTTGATCGATTATATAAGTTTCCCATCTCCAAAAGGTTACAATACAATAATAATATGTCAAAAATAGTTATAGGAAATCCATTTCATAAAAAAGGAATACCTACAATAGAAAATTTCTCATAGGATTTTCAAGTTTGAACTATAATGTGAGTGCTAAAAGGAGACAAAATGATGGGAAACTAAAGGTGTGTTTTGTATTATATAGATAATACATGTTGTTGGGATGGGGTGTTGGCTTGTTGGGGCCTAATCTAGGTTTAGAGTTTTTATCCAAATAAATCCCAGTACTACTGGCCCTTTCGGCAACAATCCGCGGAGCATGGACTGAGGTCTCACCTGAGGTAGTATGTAAGGGTGCTAGAACTAGGTTTCGGCACCCTTCAAATGTCTGAGAGGTTCAATTGGTCCCACTGTTTGTCCCTGCATGCAGATCACCCCACACACTTCCCTGTCCCTTACGCCCTAATCCACTGCCTTCGCGTAGCCCTAACTAGGGATGTGGAGTTGCCGCACTGCTAGAGCCACGCTCTGTGCTCTTACCCACGATCTTACTTATCTTCTTATACCACTTGCGTACTTGGATGTCTTATGTTATAATTAGTTATAAAAAACATTCAAATAAGTTTGCGCAGCATATAAACAATAATACTTTGCAAATTACACCCAATCATATATTAAAACACTAAAATATGCACAAAAATATGGTAAAATTTCTCTTTATTGATTCTTCCAATGGTTATAGACTCGACCTGCCCCACACACTCAACTGCAGGGGTCCGCGCACTCAGCTATGGACTGCTAGGCCTTTGTGCACTTAGATGCAGATCCTTCTCCTACTCTACGACCCAAAGACACACTTTACACTGCTTCTCAATTGCTTAGACCTCTCATGCTTTTTTATTCTATCTTCTCTATTAGTTATCTTATACACTTAGAGCCTTGCTCTATTTATACAATCCCATGGTCCGCGAACCATGGGTAGGTCTATCCAGACGACATTACATTACAAAAACTAGGGCAGACAACCCTGTGACTCTATTATAATTTTGCACCCTGTGCCCGCAATTCGTGGAGCTTTTACAAAAAGATTTGGTTAAAAATTGGGCTTTAAGCCCCAAAACCTGCCTTGGGGGGATTCCATGCCCAACAGGCCCCCAAAACAAACATTGTGACTCGCTCTTGGGTCACTTTGTCAGCGCGGAGATCTTTGCGTGGAGTCCTTCCAACTCTGCTCGAACTGTGGCAAGGTCAGCAGCGCATTGAGCTACTATCTGCTTGATCTGTTGCATGCGTTGTTCCGAGACCACTGCGTTGGAAGTGCTTCTTTGCATCTGTGCGTGTATACCCTGCATGTGTTTATAGTCCCGTGCCTTCTTCTGTATCCTTGGAGCCAAAGACTGTGCTTCTGTTGGCTAGTTAGATAGTCAGGCCACCCATGTAGGGCTTTAATCGGATGCCATTCACTTTCCCTGGGAAATGTTCGCCATTTAGTTTGACTAGCTGTATCGTGCCTCCATCTGTGACCTCCTTAACAACGTATGTGTAGGAATTTACAGGGTAAGTTCCTCAGACAGAACACCAAAGGACACCGCTCACAACTAGATCGCAGATCAATACACCAGTATTTTTGACGTGGTTAAAACCCTCAAAGAGGGAAACAGTCCACGGCCTGAGCCAACGCGGCCACTTCAGGCAATTTATTAATAAAAGAATGAAAATTTACATATGCTTCTCTCATGCATGGATTTCCCTACAAATGACCTCCATGTGCTTTAAATAGAAATCATGGACCAATCGGTGTCAAGCCACGGATCAAGTGTCGGTAATAATGAGGAGAGAATGAACCGTCTGATCACTACATATTGTGACCGTCGGATTGTAAGTTAAAAAATGTACAACGTAAAGAAACACACTTACCTAACTCTATACTAGACCAAGTTGTACTTAACTATTTCCTATGTGTCGGAATATCCTAACATCCCCCTTAAGAACAACTTGGGATAGGATTGAAGGATTTACAAATATGACACAATAGGAGAAGGAAGGAGGCACTAGAGCCTATCCCCCCTTAGTGACAACTTCCTGAACTCCAACCATAAATCGAAGTTTAGTGAACTTCGCCTCTGTGAGAGCCTTTGTAAAGATGTCTGCAACTTGATCATCTGTAGAACAATATTGCACTTCAAGAACATGGTCATGGATGAGCTTTCCGATGAAGTGCATGTGCAGTTCAATGTGTTTGCTGTGCTGATGTTGGACTGGATCTTTGCATAGCTGAATGGCACTTTGATTATCACACCAAAGTGTAGTTGGATTCTGCTGCTGAAAGCCAAACTCTGACAGTATCTGACGAAGCCACAAGGCTTTCTTACTAGCTTCTACGACACCACGATACTCTGCTTCTATTGATGAAAGAGAAATGGCAGCTTGTTTCTTACAAGCCCATGTAATAGGTCCTGAACCAAGAGTGAACACATAACCGGAAGTAGACTTCCGATCATCAGGGTCACCAGCCCAATCAGAATCAGTGAAACCAACCAATAGAGGAGTTACTTCGGCACTGTAATGAATCCCAAACTGAATTGTACCTTGAACATAACGAAGTATTATTTTAGCTACTTTCCAATGACTTTCACGTGGGTTTTGCATAAACCGAGCAACAAGACCAACAACAAAGGAAAGGTCAGGACGAGTATGAGTTAGATACAAGAGTTTTCCTACAAGTTGATGGTATAAGGTAGCATCACTTCAGGAGAAGTACAAGTGACTGAAAGTTTGACTCCAGACTGAAAGGAGAAGGGGCTGGCTTACAGTCTTCCATGTGAAAATGATGTAGAATATCACAAGCATACTTGGACTGGGAAAGGGAAATACCCTCCTTGGATTGCAAGACTTGAAGACCGAGAAAATAGTGTAAGTGTCCTAAGTCTGTCATTTCAAATTTCCTTTTAAGGCTAGACTTCACATGGTTTATAAGGTTGGGATCACTACCAGTAAGGATAAGATCATCAACAATAAAGAACAAGGATGATAAGAGAGTTGCCCACTTTCTTGGTGTAGACAGTATTGTCAGAATGACACCTAGAAAAGCCAGATTCTAAAAGAAAGCTATCCATTTTGGCATACCAAGCCCAAGAGCTTGCTTGAGACCATAAAGGGATTTCTTAAGTCGACATACAAGGCTGGAGTCTGTTTGTATGAAGCCAATGGGTTGTTCCATATAGATTTCTTCATGCAAGTCCCCATGCAAGAAGGCAGATTTAACATCCATCTGATGGACTTCCATTTGAAAGAGGCAGCAAGGGAAAGAACAAGGCGGATAGAGTTCATTTGGCAACAGGGGAGAAGGTTTCAGTGTAGTCAATGCCTTCAACTTGTGAAAAACCCTTAGCAACAAGACGAGCTTTATGTTTATCAACTTTCCCATCTGGTCCATACTTGGTTCTGTAAACCCATTTGCATTTAACAAGTTTTTGTCCCTTTGGTAAAGGAACAAGATCCCATGTATCATTTGCCAACAATGAATGATATTCTTCATTCAAAGCTGCTTCCCAATCTGGATGGCCTGAAGCTTCTGCAAAGGTGTTAGGATCATAATTTCTGGAGCTTGAGCCAGTAAAGAAGAGGCTCTCTCGAACTGAGAACGTGTACGTCGCTGATCTGTAAGATCACCGATAAGATCACCTGCTGCATCTCGAGTAGCACGAACCCTTTTGGAAGCTGAGGAGCTGAAGGAGGATCCTGAGATGGTGGGGGAGGATTGTCATCCTCACTTTCATCATCTGAAGAAGAAATGTTTTCAAAAGTAGAAGAGATAGGGAGAGGTGGCACAGCCGTCGGACTAGGCTCGCAGGCTGATATATTTTTATCAAATTTTACATCTCTTCTAATGATAACATTTTTGGACTTAAATGGAATAAGTCTATAGCCTTTGACATCTTCAGAATATCCAACAAAAGCACATTTTTCACTCTTAGGTTCTAAAGCTTTATGCTTTTCATCTGGAATATGGCCCACGCTTCACTTCCAAAAACACGAAAGTGACTTACATCTGGTTTGATTGAGCTCCATGCTTCTTCTGGAGTGATATTCTTTAAAGCCTTAGTAGGAGTGTGATTTATTATGTAATTTGCACAGTTAATTGCTTCTGCCAAAAACTAAGACCAAGTCCTTTAGATTGTAGCATACAATTAGCCATTTCCTTTAAGGTGCGATTCTTCCTTTCAGCTACACCATATTGTTTGTGGAGTATATGGAAACAGTATGTTGCATTTGTATTCCATTCTTAGTGAAAAAGTTGATGAATTGTGTTTTAACATATCTGCTGCCATTATCAGATCTTAGCATAAGAATTTGATGTTCAGATTTTTTATTCAACAAAGGCTTTTGAAGGCCAAGAAAGTGTTAAATACTCACTCTTGAGTTTTAAGAAGTAATACCCAA